>OX377620.1:5293305-5893305 GCA_947397865.1 Polietes domitor
ACTACCTCTGCCCACGAAACGAATATTCAAAATACGGCATCATATTTATCTTTCTCGTGGTCAGTAATATATACGTTCCAATTGTCAGCCTTCTAGCTTAAAAAACACTATTGCCACACCCACTAAACGAAAATGTCGGCATCATATTTATCATTTTCGTGGTCAGTAATATACATTTACCAATTTTCAGTCTTCAAGCTCTCAAAAATGCCTTTGCCACGCCCACTCTGCCCACAACACGAAAAACCAAATTTCTGCATCACATTTATCATTCCATTTTTCAGCCTTCTAGCTCAAACAACACTATTGCCACGCCCACTCCGCCCACAAAACGAAAATCCAAATTTCTGCATCAAATTGATCTTTCAGCCTTCTAGCTCTTAAAAACACTATTGCCACGCCCCCTCCGCCCACAAAACGAAAATCCAATGTTCGGCATCAAATTGATCATTCTCGTGGTCAGTAATATATACATTCAAATTTTCAGCCTTCTAGCTCAAAAACACAATATTGCCCACTCCGTCCACAAAATGAAAATCGGTTCAGCCATTTATACGTGATTGCTGAACAAACAAACAGACAGACTTACACTAAGGTTTTATAATATTAATAGGGATGCAGTATAAAATGTTAATAAAAAATTGAACATTTTATCTATTTTTATTCATATTAAGAAAAAATTCAATAAATTTTTAATATTTTTTTTAATAAATTGCCTTATAAATCTTACGAAAATTCTTTCAGTGTATTGAAAGAAAAAATTGGATTTTTTGAAAACTTAATACCTAAGATATTGACTAAAAATATCGTCTTTCGTACGTGACGGAAAACGAAACTGGTTTTCATCCTCATTCATAAAAATTCAGAAGACTACGAATTGTTTCAGTTTTCTTTGTGATTATTTTTAAATAATTTGGATTAACATATTTTTATATTAACATTTGCGTGGGTTATTCAGTCTTTTTTTGACACAAACTATATTACAACACTACAACTAAGAGAAATACACTGAAATATTATTGAAATTACAAACACTTTTTTGTCAAAATGTTAGAAAAAAACAAAAATAATTAAACAGAAGTATTTGTGGTCCCGTTTGATATTCTGGCGGAAATGCAATATATTTATTAATATTTCATTTTATGCCTTTTCGTTTCATCCCATGTTACGCCTTAGATTCGTCTCTCATTTAACAACCTTTTATGTTAATTCTCTTCCGCGAGGTAGAATAAATGTTGGCTGTAAAGTCGCAAATTGTGAAAAGTGCCCGCGTAACTTTCCAACATATAGAGAATACCAAAAAATATTTTTTCCATATGATTGCTGAATAGATAGAGAATTTCTGACAGAATTGTTTTAGAAACTACACTAAGAAAAATTGCACTCCAAAATGTAAGTAAAATCCATACTCCACTTTAGTTAAACAATTTTACTCCAGATTAGTACAAATTTCCTTAAAAGTATGATAATTAACTAAGTATGAGTAAATTTTCCTAACTTCAATGATATGGTACATAGTTAATTTACTAGAAAAATGGTAATAAATTTACTTGAAAACATTCCTTTAGACATTTTTTCAATTGAGTAAAATCCGAGGTTCTTACTTAAAAGAAAAAAAATGAGATTTTTTTCTTATGAAAAATTTCCATTTAGGGATTTTAACTAAAAATGTATCGTTGTTTTTCCAAAATTAAAGTTAACTAGCAAAACCCAGCACTCGACATTTGAGTGTAATTGTTTGTGAATTTAAATCTGGAAATCTCATTCATCTATCTAAATATATATATAAAAGAGTTGCGTGATTGAGTTACTGACTGACTACCCAGACCAAACAGACCTCTTGCGACATGAAGGGTTCCCAAAAAAATCGATTTTGAAAAATCCGTACTTTTTTTTTGGGGGGGGGGTCAAAATGTGGCAAAAATGATACAAACAACGCGACTGAAGCTAGAATCATGAAATTTGGTGTGTACATTTCTCTTACAGCGTAGAGATCAGATATGAAGTGAGTTTTTCGAAATTCGTACTTTTAAGGGGTAAAATGGGTAAAAGGGATAAAAATGGTACCACCGCAATGACCAAACGGCTGGACCTAGAATCTTGAAATTTGGTATTGGTATTCCTCTTGCGGCATGAAGGCATCCCAAAAAGTGGATTTTGAAAAATTCGTACTTTTTGGGGGGTAAAATGGGGCAAAAATGGTACAAACAACACGAGTGAAGCTAGAATCGTGAAATTTGGTGTGTACAATTCTCTTACAGCGTAGAGATCAGATATGGAGTGAGTTTTTCGAAATTGGTACTTTTAAGGGATAAAATTGGGTAAGAAGGAATACAAATGGTACCACAGCAATGACCAAACGGCTGGGCCTAGAATCTTGAAATTAGTACGCAAATTCTTTTTATACCTTCAACGCGCCCAATGAGATATTTTTTAAAATTCGTACATTTTGGGGGTGAAATCGGGTACAAAGGATAAAAATGGTACCAATCAAACGGATGGAGCTGGAATCATAAAATTTGGTGTGTACATTCCTGAAAATACTAAGAAATGCAAAATGAACGAATTTTTCGAAATTCGTACTTTTAAAGTGTAAAGTGGGGGCAAAATCGGATAAAAAGGGATAAAAATGGTACCAGGCAAAAAGACAGAGGTGGAATCATGAAATTCGGCTGGTACATACCTCAAAATAAAGGAATTTTTCGAAATTCATACTTTTAAAGGGGTAAACGGGAAAACTGGGGATAAAAAAGGTACTAATGACACGACTGACACTACAATACAGTGTGTATATTCGTCTTACTGCGTAACAAGGAATTTTCCGAAAGGGATAAAATGGGTTAAAATTAGTACCAAACGGCTGGGCCTACAATCTTGACATCACGTTTGCGTCTAAGAAAATATTATTGCAAAATTCGTATTTTGGGGTTGAAGGCAAAAAGAAATTAAAAAGAAATCAAAGAGACGGAGCTGGAACGAAAAATGAAAGAATTTTTGAATTTCGTAAAAAAGGTAAAGGTAATCATGAAATTCGGTGTGTATATACGTTTTACAGCGTAGATGCGAAATTAGAAGGAAATTTTTGAAATTTGTACTCTTAAGTGATTGAAACCCGCCCTTTTGTTAAATTCGGTGTGTATATTCCACTGACCTCTGAAGGATTTTTCAAAATTTATACTTTTAAGTAGAAAAAGCAGTACCCACCAATGTGTCAAATAAGGTATATACACAATTACTCTGACATGCAATACAAATGTATTGTATCAAAATGTGTACTTTAAAGGTGGATGGTCCACCTCCATACAAGTGATAAAAATCGTACAAACCAAATTGGGGAAATTCGGATGGTACCAACCAATGTTTTCATCTAGAATACTTTACCACAGTTACTTAAAGAGATCTGAATTGTTTTGCCACATATGTCATATCCATAATAATGCAATTATCGTTTCGCCTTAATATTCATATTGGGATCCAAAAATTCATATTTCTTGTGTTGCATCCTCGGATACGCACTTGCTGCTATGAATCTCCCCTGCAGCAGATCCCAGTTTAGCGGTAAGTTGATTGGTAATTTTTCACTTGGTTGAGAACCCTGCATTTATAGAATTCACGAAACCAGTTTTTAGATTTTTGGTCTAAACACAAAGTTACACTTCGTCAAAATAAATTTTGGTCTGACCAGACCACAATGAGTATCCTAGGGTTAATTCTTAAATGTCCTTTTTAAAGGGGTCAACTTGACCCATATAGAAAGGAGTTGGAGGGTCAAGTTCTTCAACAAAAATAATCCTCATAAAATTTCACAATATAGAATTCTCTCATACATTAACTTACAACTTTTTTTTCCCTTCGACCAAAAAAAGAAAACTTTTTCCCACTGTAAAATGGGGCCAGCTGTACTATAAGTTCATTCTACAAAATGATCTAGTCGACAGAATTATAGTGTCGCCCTTCTGTTCCAATAAACATACTATACCCTACCATACATCATATGGTGAAGGGTATAAAGATAATAAATGATTGCAAAATCTAACAAATCGTGGAGTAAATGGTCATGATATTGAATAACAATTGTGATCTGTCCTTTAATTCATTTTTGCCATACAAATATCGTTTATTTTTAATAAATCCTAAAATCTAAATAATCCTTTACCCCGGCTGGATATTTTCAATTCCAAAACCTGGCGTTTCTCCAATCCAGTCTCCACTTGGCATCTCTGGCATGGAAGAAGGTAGTTACACATGTATGTGGCATGAACCTGTGTTCGTCGTCGGTACATTTCTCTTTCACTGATATGCAGATACAGACACACAGATACAAATATACATTCACACTCATTCGTACATATGCTTTTGAATGTGCCTCATCTTCCATAGACATTCATTGATTTTTCATAATTGCTTTCGAATCCACAGAGGTTTGTGCATGGGTGTTTGTGTACGTGTCTGCTTGTGTGTGAGTATGTAATTGTTATAGTTTATGCGAACACAAATACATATATTAACATACACGAACACACGTACTCGCACAAACACACATCCATCCATACATATATGCATGGCACCTTCATAACTTATACATTTAATTACGAAATGGTAAACGTGTCGATGCCTCTCAAATGTAATTGAAAACTTTTTCGGAAACGGAGCACTTCCTACGACATTCAGTCAAAGTGTTCTCAGAATTCCAGATTGAGCGGAAACAATCGCCACCTTAGCAACACGATCTTTCCCAAGAAGAAGACGAGCATTTCTTTGTTTTCATTCATTCCCAGAATTCGACGTATTCTCTATCGAATCTGAGAAGAAGTTTTCCTTTGTGGAATTGTGAAGTTTGATTGTTTTAGTTGGACTCAAGTACTGTGGAAGCTTTACAAGGATGCTTTTAAGGGGAATTTATTGTCAACATGTTTGAGGGCTCAACACATGTTGTTCTATTTGCCTTGAGAATTTAGCAAGACGTGCAGCAAGCATTTAAAAATATTTATATATTAAAGTGATTTGTTTATCGTCAAAGGATTAAATAGTTTTCAAGGACATAAATATAAATTTTGTTACTCTTTACAATTTGGGCCCCTGTTCTTCTTGGCTCAGGTGCCCGGACATAACCCCCAAAACGATTTGGGTGTTATGACCGCGTAGGTAGGAACTATATTCATTTCGAATTTGTTTGCCACCGTTTTAATTGAAAATTTTCAGTCACGCAATGGTATCCACAAAATTGTCACAATGCAAGTGCCTCGCTCCTATGGCCAACAATTAAAAGCCTTCCCAGTTTAATTAGGAGTTCAAAAGCCACATTTGTACATAAACCCGACTATAATTTCAGCATAAAATTCATCATCAGCTAGCCAGGGTGATAGCACGCACCGAGTTACTCTCATACCAGTTGTATGAGAGTGGGACATGTGAAATGTGCTTTGGAAAGCCTCCAAACCTATTTTATTGTTTTTATTTTTGCTAAATGATACTTTTAAGTACACATAACATATAACACATATCACTGGCCAAATTCAACCATTTAAAAAACGATTCTCTTTTACGCTTCGCTCTGGCACTCAATGCCGGAGTGTACAAAACTGCTCAACCGGCTTGTAACATCTACAACGTATCAATCAGTAGCTCGAGAATAGTTTGCATGGAAGCTATTTGAAATTAGCTGCCGCTGGGCAAACTTTTGGCTAATGATTGACAGGTGTTACTAATGAATGGTTGGAGGAACAAACCACAGATTTTTTTAAAAATTGCGGCTATTTTGAATTTGCTGAAACAGATACTCTCGAAACTGGTACAGATTTTGAAGTGTTGTGGTCATAGCAGCCATCAATACAAAAGGAAATGAAAAAAATGAGTGGTTGATAATGGAGAAGGCGTGGCTGCTTCGATCAATTTTAATAACTTCTGAATTAAAGCGGCTTTTTCTTTGTTTTTCGTTTTTTTGCAGGCTATAATTTTCACTAGTTTAATGGGAGAATAAGGTGAAAAGAATATTCCGCAGACAGATTGGTTTTAATATCCGAGAATCGGATTTATAGCCACTGCCCTCAAATCGTAAGTGCAAAATGCCCATTGTGTCATTAGCTAGCAAAATTTACATTAGTAAAAGCAGTATTCGGTTTATTGGGAAAATAAAAATCGAAATAATTGAAATAAAAATCGCCTAAGTCGTAGGTTTGCCCATTGTTGTGTGCTTCACATGTGTATAGCATTGACTCCCAAAAGTATGCTACAACAAAACAAATATATGCACATCTAATTAAAATGCTAATGGTTCCAATTACTTATTTAATCGGTATTTTTATTTTCGTCTATCAAATTTCTGATTTAAAATTGTTCGAGGCAATCATTTTTCGAGCTGTGTCTGCAAAACTGAGGCAGGGATTATAAGATTCGGATTCGTACGCCACTATAAAACGCCTTTCCATTTTCGGCTCTGTCATTTATGTTTTATTTGGGCAAATAGAAGAAAGGAAACGTTACACCACACACACTCATGTGAACGTACATATCGTCCGTATATGGCCGAAAGTGGAGAACTGGACGGAGAGAAGGACATTCATTCATTCAGCAACTGTGACTATTTCTACCTATTGTTGGTGGCGTTGTAAAGTTGTCGTCGTTGGTCGTTGATGGCGATGGTGCTGGTGTTGGTGAAACGGTTATATGCTTTGTCTATCATAATTGCGCCATAAAGATGACATCATACATTCATGTGATACGGACAGACCGCTCACCACCTCCCTCCCTCGCACCCTACACTCCACAAGTTACAAACATTCTAGTTTTCCACTCACACGTGGCCTTAATGTGTACGTTTGTATGTATATATGTATGCATGTGTGAACGAAACCTTTATTAAGATAAGGGGAGTTGTAGGGGTATGTTTGGCACAGTTTGTGGCACACTCACTCAAAACGGGTTTAGTTTGGTTTTTAACGAACATTTCTTGGGACGAACCTAAACGGAGGTACCCGAAACTCGGGGTCCTTAACAATAGTCAATGCCCTGCACTGTTGGCCAGACAGCGAGCATTGCTTCCACAACATTCGAAATGTCCCGGCAAGACGGTTTCCATTCCGGCTTTGGTACATTGTTAATGATTATGATGTGTACGTTGTGATACGGTGCCGACTTGTGAATGGGGGTACATGTGGGATGTGGAATGTGTCCACGTCCACGTTTACGTTTGTTTTTGTGTAGTTATCCATGCGTGTGTGTGTGTGCGTATTTTGTTGCCATGAAATGTACCTTTGCACACACACACACGAGTTCACATGAATGTGTTTTCCTGCCTGTTTGTTGTGAGTTTTTTTGGCGTGTGTGTACGATGTTGTTGTTGGTGGTGTTGTCATTCGTTGCTTTCCTGTTATGACAGCTCCACCTTTGTAGGCACCTTAACGTAATTTTCTTTTGTTCTGCTAAATGTATGAGAATTTCCGTGTATACTTTTGCCGTTGTCTCGCAGTTACATGTACAGCGACAGGCACCTTAGGGTGGGCCAATAAAGAAAATATAAAAGAATCCTTCAAGAAAGGATTTGTTTAAACCTTACAAACGAAGCCAAATTGAAAAATTCATAAACCATTTTCATTTGAAATTTAGATATGAAAATTGAAATTGAGAAAAACAAGTTGAATTCTGAATAGCAAATTTAAATTGAGAAAATAAAAATTGAAGGTGCGATATGTGAATTGAAATTCAGAAATTACAATTTGAAATTGAGAAACGAAATTTGGAATCGAGAAAATGCAAACTGATGTTCAGAAATAAAAACCGAAATTGAGAAAATGAAAATTGAAATTAATTTGTATTTTCTCATTTTCAATTGTTTATTTCTCAATTAATTTATTAACTTACATTTCTGATTCTCAGTTTGTATTTTCTCAATTTCAATTTACATTTCTGAATTTCAATTTGCTTTTTAAATTCAATTTGTATTTCTCAATTTGAGTGTGTATTTTCTCAATATGATGTTGTATTTTTTTCATTTCAATTGAAAATGGTGTAAAATGAGATATTCCAATCCAATTGATTGGATTGATGAGGGAACACTCAGATGGAATTGGGAACTAACTCTGGATGAACCACAGTTTCTGTGCCATAATTTATTTAATTATGTAGATGTCGTCCATGCAATAAATCGTCACGTATATTCGTAATTTGAAACGGATTTCTCCGAAATTTCATTTGAAATGTCTTCAATTTTGAAAGTCAATTGAAATATTTTCAATTTGAATTGTATTGTATGTATGCAAGGCGTATTTATACAGGTGATAGCACTAGAACAACAACAAATTCGGCAACAACAAAATACAAGTAATTTTTTGAATGGTGAGCCATACTGTCAAAGCAAAATACATGGGATTTGACAGTTTCGGTTACTTTTGAATGAAAAAAATTTCAGTCAGCTGGGCTCCTGCTCTCACCTTTATAAATACGCCTTGGTATGTATGTATTCTCATTTCGAATTTTAAATTTAAATTGGAATTTTCTCAATTTCATATGGATACTCTCAATTTCAATTGGACATTTCGAAATTTGAAATATACATTCTGAATTTGAAATGGAATTTTCGAAATGAAAAATCTCATTTTCACTTGGAATTTTCTCAATATGATATGGAAATTGTCAATTTCAATTGAAATGTTCCCAATTTCGAATGGATACTGCTAATTTTAATTGGAATTATCGAATTTCAATTTCAGTTTTGAAATGGATTTTTCAATTTTATATGGAAATTCTAAATTTCGAAATTTTAAATGGAAATCCATAATTTCAATTGGAATTTTCTCAATATGACATAAATATTGGAATTTGTTCAAATTGAAAAGGAAAATATCAATTTAGTTGGATTTTTCTCAATATGAAGTGGAAATTCTCAATTTCAATTAGAATTTTCACAATTTCAATTTAATTTTTCACAATTGAAATGGAAATTCTAAATTTCAATTGGAATTTTTTCAAATTGAAATTCAAAATTTCAATTGGAATTTTCTCAATATGACATAGATATTCCCCATTGCAATTGGAATTTTCGAAATTTGAGATGAAAATTCTCAATTTCAATTGGAATTTGTTCAAATTGAAAAGGGAAATCTCAATTGCAAATTGAATTTGTTCAAATTGAAAAATAAAATATAAGTTTCAATTGGAATTTTCTCAATATTAAGTGGAAAGTCTCAATTTCAATTTAGATTTTCACAGTTTGAAATGGAAATTCTCACTTTCAATTGGAATTTACTCAATTAGAAATGTATACTCAGAATTCAATTGGAACTTTCGAAACTTGAAATGGTCATTCTCAATTTTAATTGGAATTTTCTCAATTTTAAATGGAAATTCTGAATTATAATTGAAATTGTATCAATTCCAATGAAATTTTCCCAATTTCAAATGGGATTTTCGCAATTTCAGTTGCAATCTTCTCAATTTGAAATGTATATTCTCATTTCCATTTGCAATTTTCTCAACCCGGAATGAACATTTTCAATTTCGTTTGAAATTTTTTCAAAATCAAATGAAATTTTCCGAATTTCGAATGAAATTTTCTTAATATCAATTGCAATATTATTAATTTGAATTCCACATAACATAAGCAACATTTATTTCCTGTTTTGGTCAAATGCCCCACTGTGATGGTAACTGCTTTCATAATCTGGTCAATTTTTTAATTCAATTCAATTTTTTTGGGTAATACCCTACTGTACATGCTTGTGTGTGTGTCTGTTGTGTGTGCGTATACATGTAGTTGTTGTTTTGTGGGAGGCCAACACAGGACATGTAGACGAAATGACAGACGGTATGACTAACTTTGTGACAGTATGTCTGTCAAACGCCCGGCTCGGTCTGTTCTTTGTTGGCTGTTAGTACTAAAACTGAGTTTATATATCAACATTTCTGTTTCTTTTTTTCCTTTTTGTTTAAAATCATTTCCTACTTTTGTTGCTCAGTTCCTTTTACCGACATTACACGGCACAGTGCTGCAAGTATGATTTCAGTTTTGAAAGAAATCTATCATTATTAAGGGGAGCTTAATAAAAAAATCGAAGAGGGAAAAATTGTGGGAAATAACCGAAATATTGGAAAAGCAAAATGTTCAAATGATAAAGGATCCGAGGTAGTTGGAGGCGAAGAGAGCCATTTATAGACTAACTAACGGAACTATATCAATACGCACGAGGTTTTCCCAGAACAATTACTGGTTGGTGAGAAATTGGAGAGAACTACAACATCTACAATGTGCCCGGACATTGAACCATCAAACATAGATCCCTTTTTAAAAATATGTAATACGACATTCATTATTTATCTTTTTCAAAAGGGACATACTACAAATTGGGATTATGTCCGTATAACGCAGGAAACCAGAGAAGAAAATCTCCAAGACCGAAGCCAGGCAATGCAGTTAACCTTTACCGGTTTTGGACATGCTCCCTAGGAGAAAATCATTATAGTCCGGTCGGAGTACATTTTTTTTGGCAATGCAGTTTTTTAGCCAGCTAAGGTAAGTTCAATCGCATCCAGGGTCGTAATAAAATAAGACAAAATCCTTTCATGGAGAAATAATCTTTTAATAATCTACTTGTGTATATAAAGGGTGATTTTTTAAGAGCTTGATAACTTTTTTTTTTAAAAAAACGCATAAAATTTGCAAAATCTCATCGGTTCTTTATTTGAAACGTTAGATTGGTCCATGACATTTACTTTTTGAAGATAATTTCATTTAAATGTTGACCGCGGCTGCGTCTTAGGTGGTCCATCCGCTTAGTCCAATTTTGGCATTTCCACGTTTTTGAGTAACAGAGACCCAATTGGTGCGAACGGCGACGAATCGAAAATTGGTGGTCATCATTAACACTGGCCGATACAGCTGCGATATTTTCTTCAGTTCGCACTCTACGTAAGCGTGTTGGTGGTTTAATGTCCAACAATGTAAATTTGGTGCGAAATTTAGTCACAATAGCCCGAATAGCCGCTTCAGTGGGTCGATTAAACTGACCATAAAATGGAAGCGCGCAATGAACTTTCTTAACAGAGCACGCATTTTGATAATAAAATTCAATAATTTGCAAGCGTTGTTCGTTTGTAAGACGATTCATGATGAAATGTCAAAGCATACTGAGCATCTTTCTCTTTGACACCATATCTGAAATCCCACGTGATCTGTCAAATACTAATGCATGAAAATCCTAACCTCAAAAAAATCACTCTTTATAATATATAATAATATAATATAACTTTGTTTGCATTACGTATACTTAACTAAAATATAAAGTAATAATAGTAAGTATACGCCCAATATGCAGAGTATCTCAATGTTCAAGTAAAGAAAAACTAGTAAATCAAAAAAATTTTTTTTTTTCAAATCCATGCTTTATGCAAGCAAAATTCTATTGGGCCTAGAAATTCTTTTTTAGTTATCTTTTGTAGAAGGAAAATTACTGCGTTATCAGGAGCAGAAATAATAGATTTTTAATTTGTGGTTTGTATGGGAGGTACCACGCCCCTTTGTCCATTCCCGCTCATATTTGCAGCAGCACTTAAAAAATGCACACCAAACCGACGTACCAAATTTTGTTCAAATACCGTTATCAGGAGCAGAAATAATAGATTTTTAATTTGTGGTTTTGTGCAGAATTTGAGCAAAATTGGTTGAGAAAAAAGCTTTCAAAAATTGATTTCAAATTTTGTGGCACACAAACATATACATATAGAAAGTAACCTTATATAAAGCATGGAAAAAACAAATGAAATTAAAAAAAATTCGGGAAATTTTTCAATTTTGCGGTTACCTAAACGGTATTAAGAATCATTCTTAGGAAGTTCATATGTTCTAGAAAGTTGTTTATTGAGATCTTAGGTACATTTTGTAGTTGTTTGTTTCTTTGAATTTTGAGCGGTTTGCTACCTGTGGACCTGAACAGGGGAAAAAGGTTACAAAAATGTTTTTTTAGTTTTATTTTTGCGATTTTGACTTAAAGATGAAGTTTTTTTGATTTTATATGTTCACATTGTTTGTTCTTTATGACATGAGCTACAACTTTGCCTCAGAGACTTTGTCAAATGGTTTGCAAGACATGAGGCTAAAATGATCACTTTTGTGCAAAAATGATACCGAGGCTCCAGATCTTTAGGGGCCCATAAAAAGTGCATGACTTTGGACAAAACTGGGAGACAATGGTATTTTTTTGTTCTTTTGTCACGTAGTGGTGTCCGTATATGGTTATATTCCCATGACATAAAAAATTACACACAGTGTAAATGACTGAGTTATTGAAGTTTGTGCCAAATTACAAGTTTTGGTCATTCCAGTTCATATCTCTCATTATTTTATATCATGAAAACAAATAAAAATTTTAAAAAAGATGGCTGCCGTGCCGTATTGCAATACTTCTGTTGTGCCAACGCTCATTTGTTTTAGTTTTTTCGTTTGCATTTTTTTGGTCTGCAATCAATATTTGATTTGAACTGGGATATTGTCCTGGCTCAAGACCATTTTGCTCTATATTTAATAGAATGCAAATTTATTTACAAATGGCATGGTGACATTTATTACTTGGCTGCAGACTACCACGATCATGATTTCGACCATGTCAAAAGTCTTTTCAAGTGGCTTCGCAGCGACTTTTCAACTTCAAACCCGACCTCTATAAGGAGATTCTCACAAATATTTTATATTTGAATATTTTTCGAAGTTAGTGGTGAAATACGATTTTTTTGGTACTCATTAATAAAAAGAAATTTCAAACAAAACTGCATCATAACATTTCTTCATAATGCTTCTGAACACGTCCGGGAGCCGAAATTGGGGTCGTATGCCGCCACTGTACTTCCAAAGTAGTGAGACTTTAACACAAACTGTAAGAAATTAACGTGGAAAATGTTCGTGTTTTCAGATGAAGCTCCTTTTCATCTCGGTGTTAATGTCAATAAGCAATACGACCTCATATGGGGTTCAGCGAACCCACACGTGCATCCACAACGAGTCACTGTTTGGTGTAGATTTTTGGCTGGCAGCATCATTGGGCCTTGTACTGAAAAATTTGGTTGATCGGATGAGGTACTGTCGAGTCAGTCCATTATTAAATAACGAAGTTCATCCAATAAGTTCAATGACGAAGTTCATTCCAATAAAAACAGAAAACAGAAATGGCCCACCCTATACTTGCCAACATAAAAATTCCACGAATTCAGGGTTCTTTTTAAATTTGACATCTATTCTATTTAAACAATATTTTTTTAATTAAATTAAATTTTATCAATGTACGGTTTATGTTATTATTAACATCCTGTTCTTTTCCTTTCAAAATTAATCCGGAATTTAGAATATGACCAATTTAGGAAATATAGGGTCCGCCAAATAACTTGTTTTTTCGAAAATGCTATAAAAAACTACTGAATATTTTCTCAAATTTCTTTTTTTATTTGAAAGTGCAATCCTTCCGGTTAATAATGGAAAATAATTTCATTGAAATGGCTGCTGGGGTGTCCTTCACAAATAATAGTCCAACGGTTGAATAGTTGAAAAGTTGAAAAGTTAGATGGCGGACCCTATAAGAATAAAGAATAATAATTAAGAAATTGTGGACCTTTGTTACCACACAATTTTGATGTGGCAATTTTGAAACTATAAAATACCAAACATAACGTAATTCGAAAAAATCGGTACTTTTTTTTCAAAAAGAGTAATTATGCGGGATGAAAAATTTAACCGGGACTGGGCATCAAAAATCCTAATAATTATGCGAAAAGTGGATGTTCACCTTTTTTATGAAGGCCAGAAGGATATTCCACACCAAGACACGAGAAGACATACAAAGATGACAAATAAATGGCAAATTCAAGCAAAGGAAGATGTCCTAAAACCGAACATAAGTGGATCAGCTTAGGTCATGGAGTAGTACCTTTCTCAATTCCTATCGGGACATGTCTAGAGAACGTGGACAATTTCATATTTAGATGGCCAAGATTTGAGGTATTGAGATCAAGGGCAGAGTCCTTTATCGGCAGAAGACTATCAGTTTAATTTGTTGAAAGCTGAGGATAATTGGAACGCTGTTACTACACTTATAGTCAATGTAAACCGAAGTTATTTTGTACTTCAGAACTCGCTGAAAGTATCTATGGAGCTGTCACACCTCCAGCACATCCAAAAAATAATTGGCTACTTCAGGTTCGGTTGGATTCGTTCTTCACTACGAACTAATTAACTACTTCCATACTACTAATCTAACTACAGTTTGGGCAGTTGACTCCGAAGCCCATTTATGTGTACGCCAGTACCTGTATTTCGATAATGGTCCGGAGTTCCTATATTAGGACAGTGGACCGTAGCCCCTTTGATGTATTTTATTTGCCTGAAGGCGGCATGCCACAAAATTGATAAGCTCGTGGCTAGTCGTGTTAAAAATCTCATTTCTCTTTGTTTTGCCTAGGAAAATGATTCTTCGGTATGCGAACACTACTACATGTGCCTCTTTAAAATTTGGCAATCCTTCGAAAAGGAAAGAAGTGGCAGTGTTGAGCCCGCTCCACTGTGCGGCCTGCATGAATTACTGCCCTAGCGAAAGGGACCGACCGGTGTGCCAGGGTCGGGGTAAAGAGTGCGGCAAAGAATCTGTTTGTAATTTTTATTAATTTATTTTTTGCGCTCGGCGTTGTTGCTTTTTATTACAGCGAGAGCATGCGTTGTAAATAAAAACCTGAAAGACAAATGGAACATTTATGTCTTGTCTCTGGTGACATTCTCATACTCATTTTTCGTTAAAATATCCTTAAACATTTGAATGTACATACATACAGACATACATACATATGCTTTGCAAACACTCGCACGCACACATGGACACCCGTACATAGAGGATATGCCAGAGGATGTATGTGAGTGTGCGTGTGGACAATACACACACTTGCATATTATGTGTACGGCGAGTGTGTATGACTTTAACAGTATCGGATAAGTGTGTTATTGTATGCATAAATGTCTGTTTTATTTCTATTTTATTATTATTACATTCTTATTTTTTGCTGTTTTCCTTTCGGTTGATGTTGTTGTCGCTGTTGCTGTCGCCGTAACTGCTGCTACTGCTGTTGGCGGTGTGTTCTTTGCGTTGTATTGTCGTGGCAAGTTTTATTGCATTGTAATGTTGTTCTTGTCATTGTTCTGTGTACATTTGTGTGTGTGTGTGTTTCGAGTTTCTCATAACATTATAATAACATTTATACGATACTCCAAACAGAGAATGAGTTAATTACTGTGCTTTTTTGTCTCGCACTCGCACTCTCTCTCCCTCTCCCATTTGATGTCATTTTGCTATCATCGTCTTTCGTCGGTGGACATTACGATTTAACACAGTCGTCGACTCCAGTCAATTCGAGTCGTGTGTGTTCATTTGATCCTCCTCCTGTCGCCTTTTTGTTCTTTTTGGCAGCGATGTTTGATATTTTGTTGCTGTAGCCGTTGTTGTTGTTGGTTTTTTTGTCATTTCTCCTGATGAATATGTAATGATGTGTTTGTTTTTGTTGTCGTTTTGTACTGCTTTGCTTGTTCATAATTATTAAAATTAACGTACATATATGTACACTAGAGTGCCCTAAAAGCAGGGTTGTCACCAATCAATTTGTTTTATTTTAAATCTATATATATAAAAGTTGCGTTACTGACTGACTTATCATACGAAATTCGTACTTTTAGGGGGTAAAGTAGGACAAAAAGGGATAAACATCGAACCATCGTCCTGGCTAAACGGCTGTAGCTAGAAAGATGAAGATGTGCCTTGCGCTGACCATACAGACGAGCAACAAACATGGATTTTTCGAAATTTTTTACTTTTAAGGGAGAAAAAAGACAAAAGGGGATAAAAAATGGTACCAATTTAAGTAATGCAACTATATTCGTAAAAATCGGTAGTTAAATTTCTCTGACAACTTAGACTTGCAACATAATTTTTTTTTTTTTAAATACGTACTTTTAAAGGGCGAGCGGGATAAAAAGGTGCCAACTAAAGTATCACGGCTAGAATCGTTAAATTTGGTATGTAAGTTGTAAATATACAAATCTGACTACGCGCAGTTAAATTTGATTTTTCGAAATTTGTACTTCTATGGGGTGCGCTGGACCAAATGGGATACAAATGGTATACAACCGTTTTATTACGTAAATGCGGAACATAAATGGATATTTCAAAAATTGTACTATAAGGAGGATGCAGGACGAAAAGGGATAAACGAGGTACCAAATAAAGTACATGCTTGTAGGGAAGAAGCGAAAACACGTGTTACCTATAGTGATTTTTCAAGATGTGTATGATTGTTATCTAATAGGAGGTTTTCAAATTACTATTTTAGATTTATCTATATCCACCGCGTGCGGGCACTGCTAGTAAATCCATATCTATGTGGATCTTGTTTTAATTACATATATAACAAAACATTGTACCGCCAGAAACAATTCATAATTATTCTAAATTTAGCAATAATGGTTTTAAATATTTATAGCGTACCTTTAGAGATTAGGTACGGACTCAGCTCACTGGTGTCCCCTTTATTCCTAAAAGTATGCTATAAAAACAATCAATTACATAATTTTGATCAAAAAGGTTCTTAGGATTGTTGAGATGATATATCCGTGGTTTTCGCAGACAAATGCTTATCTTCATTTTATTGTTTTATTTCGATTTATAATCAATATTTGATTGACTGAAATTCGGTTCGGTTTTTTGTTCTTATTAGTTTGGGTGGCTTTATTACTTAGAGAGTCTGGGTATTTCATTGAAAATCGCTGCGAAGCCACCTGAAGAAGTTCGTCATGGGCCAAGTAATAAATGCCAAATTATCATTCTACAAAATATAGATGCAAAAGGTGCCCTAAAACACTGCTTGAAGATGATATGCAAAAAAATATATAGGCCTACCTTCTATTTAATCACAGCAAAAATATATTTATATTATAAAAAATAGTATTTCCGTAGGACGCTCATTTTAATTGTATCTCAAAATCCAAATATGTATTTTTCCGCTTTTGAGGAACTTAATATCCCGTAAGATTTTACGAATAGCATTTCACAAGTGGGTAGGAACGAATTTTTTGTATGGGGTCATAGAGGTAAGTTGTCCGCTTTGCACCCAGAATGTCTCGGGTTCGAATCGTGGCTGGGGATTTTTTGTTTAATTTTTTTTTTATTTTTATAAATAAACAATTTTTAATTTTATATAATTTTAACAAATAAAACATTTTTGCTTAAAAACAGAAATGGAAACTACACAATTTTCAATTCAATTGTAATTCAAAAGACATCACTTGAAATTCAAAAATATCAATTGAAAATAAAAAAATCTATTTGAAATGCGAAAAATATCAATTGATGTTCAAAAATTCCATTGAAATTCAAAAAATGTCAAATCTCGTAACTCGTTTTGTAATTCAAAAGACACCATTTGAAATTCAAAACTCGTCATTTGAAATTCAAAAATTATTCCATTTGAAATTCAAAAATGTAAACAAAGCAAAATGTATATAATGCAAAATGTATTTACTTCTGGAAATTCTGCGGTTTAGAAAACAGTCTTAATGAATTAATGAGTAGATAATATTTATAAATATATAAAATGTCCGTAATTTCGTATATAGTATTTAACCTTCACCAGTAAAAAGATATTTAATTTATAAAATACTAGCTAATATCTGGTACTTCGTTCGCGGAAAACAACTTCCACGCGGATATTCGGATATATTCAGTTATATTTTGATTTTTTATCATTTCTATACGGATGTCCGGAACTCCGAAATTTGATCTTCAAACCTATAAATTATGTATGATTTTGTCACGCTCTTATAGTACCTCCCACACATTTGTCTCTATCCTACGTAAAATAAAGTCTTTTTAACGTCCATACCGTTATATTGATTGATTAAGTTATTGTACTGAGTTATAAACAGTTTTCTAAGCTGGTAAACATTTTACGCTATATAATAATTATTATCTGCATATTAATTCATTAAATGAGGTTTGTAAACTGGAGAATTTCCAAATTGGTATATAAAAAGTAATAATAGTAAATAAATAAATGGTACACCACCTAATGAACATTTTGCTTACATAGTTTTGTTAACATTTTTGAATTTCAAATGGAATCTTTGAATTTCAAATGGTGTCTTTTGAATTTCAAATGCAATTTTTGAAATTCAAGATGTTTTTTGAATTGCAAATGGATTTTTGGAGTTTCAATTGATATTTTTGAATTTCAAATGGATTTTTTGAATTTTAAATGGTGTCTTTTGAATTACAATTGAAATGGTGTAGAGAAAAGGCGGTTCCTTTGTAACTACTTTCAAATAACTTTTAAGTCAAAAATAATGGTTCATCCCTCCTTCCGAATCACAAGATGAACATCTACGTCACTTCTTCTGGTGCTCTTTTTTTGATGGGAATGTATAACCAGATATGATCGGACTTACAGTGTCAAAATAATTTATCCAAAAATTTAACAAAAGTATCCAAAATTATTACTGTGCTGAGTTTATGAAAGCTTAAGTTAATTTAGTGTTAGCGACACCTGTAACTTTTATTCGTGAAGGCACCCTAATGTTGCCACATTTGTATGAGGCCATACATTCGTTAGCCACAATGTATCCTTGTCATTCTCTGGTAATTAGACGAAGTGTAAAATCAAGTAAAGGATTTTGATTTGAACACTTTATAGCTCTTAATATCCCACAACAACAACAACAACATGTCTTTACTCATACTCATACACACGTACTCTGTATGGCTGCATGGAAGAATGTGTACGTACCACTGACAATACTTGTGGGAATGCCCCCGAAACGGCAACAGGGCAGGCTAATGGCTTGCCTTCCTCCCAAGCGAACGAACGTACGAACATCGCACATGGTTGTGGTCAGTCGTCGCATGCATGACTGATTAATTAAAAACAATGTGTTCCTTTGCAACCCGAGGTTTTGGAACATTTTCGAAAGTTGTTCATTTAATCCAATGAAAGGGGTTTCGGCGGTATCTAAGCTCTAAAATGTCCATCTAAATCCACAGAAGACAAAAGCGAACAAAACAGAACCGAACAGAACAGAACAACCCATGTTAACATCCATAAAATAATTCAAATTCGTTTATTAAATTTTACGATGTACAAACTGGCTTTTATTAACAAGCCTTAATTTGCTATTTTTATGTTATTTACTTTGAACAATTTGTGGCTGAGAATTACATATTTGCTGTCTGTTAGCGGAAGGGAGGCGGCTAAATAGCAAAAAGATAACTTCATTACAAGTACAACAGATATAGGATTATCAGAAGAAGAAGGGAAAAAAGTTTGTCGGTCATTATGTTTCTTTACTCTATACCAACAATTTGGATTAACATTAGTTTAGCATCAATTGTGAAATTTTCATATATTTTCAATTATAACATCCGCAAGTGGAAAATGTGGTCATTCCCATGTTTCCATTTTGTCTCGTCGAGCAGATTGGTCAGCATCTTGCTCACACTGTACAACTGTTGGTATCCCAACTTTAAGAAAATAACTTAAAGAAATCAAAATAATTTCGAGTTTAGTTCCAACGTAAATTTATATTTAGCAGATTTTATCTTCCATCTTCACAGACAAACACTACAGTTTATTTGTATCACAACAAAGCAATGCGTGGAAAGAGAGAACGATTTTCTCTAGTTTTATTGGTATGTTTTTTTTTTTGAAATTTATTTTGAAATGAATCACGAAAAACCGACCCTTTATAATTTATGACATTCTTGTTGTGGAATCTCAGAATGTGTTTTGGCGTTTTACATTTTCGATGATAAGGCCAATATAATTCTCAAATGTCAAAGTAATGCTATTGCGTGAAGAAACCCCTCCAAAAATGTGATATTTTAGCCACTTTAGTAACCTGTCCGCGCTAATAGCTTCAATGCAAACGCGCTGTACAGAGATTATTAGGCCACAAGGAGCGACTACACCCACTTGATTTTTTGATGAAAAACGTTAAAATAAATAGAAATTTGTATGTAGGTCAAATTTCGTAGGGGCTATGGGAATAACTCATTAAGATGCCTCTCAAAAAAAGTATTTCATTTATAATCCATCAACATCAAAGAGTAGTCGTTCTGAACCAACACCACTTTTTCGCATCCCAAGATGTGGAATGTGAAATTTTAAACATCGTCCGAAAGTGTTAATAAGATTTATTTGTGACATTCGACCGTGATCGGTCATGAGTATGAAACAATAAGTGTGGACATCAGGGCGAGTTAATTTAGACGTTTTCAAAATTTACATTCTGAATCTGGCAAAGTCGTATAGACATTAGAAAATACGTTAAAAATATGTTTTTTTTTGACGTGAAAACAGTTTCCCGATAATTGCCTTGCAGTATGTTCGTCGAAACACTGTTACTAATTTCGTATGGATTTTTTAAATTGATATAATTTCCTTGGTCCATACCTGTGATGAGCGTGAGGAGTACAATATTTTAGAAAAATCTGTCCGTAAATTTAGCTGGTTGAACTTGAAGTGTCTAATAAATTTCGTAAAAAGGGATGTGCAAAATTTCAAATTAAAACCGTTTCAAATTCATATATCCAAATATACACTAAAGTGTATTTCCGTGAGAATTCTTGCTTTAAATCTAACTCAGATATGGCTGTTAATTAATCATTACGTAGTAGGTGAATCTAAAGTTATAAAACTTATTGTGTATATAATTATATATCTATAAAGTTATAATTTAATTAATATTTAAAAAATTTGTTTGACATCCTCAGTAGGTATGATGAAATATACCATTTACAATTTTAAAATTGATCTGCTGATCCTTTGACTTTGAAAGGTAGAATAGCATTCATTTTTATTTTTATTTTCAGGTTTATGTTTGACATTTACAAAATGGGACGCGTTCGATGAATTTCGCTTCGCGCAGTGGGCTGAAGATAGTTTGACAGGAGATGAAACATTTTACCCGAAAATCGTGTTTTCAGATGAAGCTTATTTTAATCTCAGTGGCTATGTCAATAAGCAAAATTGCGGCTTATGAGGTTCAGAGATCCCACACTGTTTGGGTCACTTTTCTTCGAAAACTGTGACATGACAAGTTTCAAAAAATTCAAGAGAATTTGGTTTCAACAAGACGGGGCCACGTGTCACACAGCCAACGCAACCATCGATATTTTACGCACTTAAAGTCGAATAATCAGCCGAAATTGTCAATTGGCCGCCTTGGAACTGTGATTTGAGTCCTTTGGATTATTTTCTGTGGGGAGCCATTACGAGCCAAACCATCCAGAGACATTTGAGGCGTTGAAACGTGAAATCGAAGTTGCCATTGAAGAGATTCGAGCCGGAACTATCGAAAATGTACTGAACAATTGGGTTGATCGGAAGAGGTACTGTCGAGCCAGTCGTGGTAGTTATATGAATGATATTGTGTTCCATTATTAAATGAGAAACCTTTCAACCTTTCCAATAAAACCAGAAATTTTTAAAAATAATCTTTTTTTTTTTCTTTTATAGCCGATTCTGACTTAAAATGTTACATGGCCCACACTATATTCAATAATGCCTATCGACATTTCAACGAAA
This sequence comes from Polietes domitor, assembly GCA_947397865.1. Lineage (NCBI taxonomy): Eukaryota > Metazoa > Arthropoda > Insecta > Diptera > Muscidae > Polietes > Polietes domitor. Next base: position 5,314,900 of record OX377620.1, read on the forward strand.
AACATTGTCATCACTAGACATTCTGCATCTATTGTAAAAATTTCAATCAAAAAACACATTTTTCATGTATTTTATAATCTCTTATTTATGAATATTATGGATGCCGTTTACTGGTCGCAGTTATTGTCCGATCATAACAAATATTGGCACGAGTGAATTTTGGGGGCCAAATACGAACACTATTTAATTTGAAGCAAGTCGGTTCACATTTAGATATAACTTCCATACAAATATTGCTCCCGATTTGAATTTTTTCACTGTATAAACCACATATTTTCCACATATGTGGCACAATACCATTTATAACAACTAAAGGGTGGTTTTTTGAAAGCTATAGGAAAGTTTTCAAAAAAAACACAATCAACATTCAGAAAAATGCATGAAATCTTTATTTGAATCAAATGAATACGGTCCATATAATTTAATGTTTGTAGATTATTTCATGCAAATGTTGACCTTGACTGAGCCTCAAATGGTCCATCCGCTTAGTACAATTTTGGCATTTCTACGTTTTTGAGTAACAGAAGCCCAATTGCAGCCAACGGCACCGAATCGATAACTTATGGTTTAATCATTAACACTGGCCGATACAGCTGCGATATTTTCTTCTGTACGCACTCTACGTAAGCGTGTTGGTGGTTTAATGTCCAACAATGTAAATTTGGTGCGAAATTTACTCACAATAGCCTGACCATAAAATGGAAGAAGCGCGCGATGAACTTTCTTAACAGAGCACGCATTTTGATAATAAAATTCAATAATTTGCAATTCATGGTTAAATTATAGACCAAACTAAAACAAAACTCGAAACGTGCGTCAGCTGTTTAAACCAGTGTTGCCAAAAAGATAATAGCTAAAAAATCACCCTTTATAAACATCTATAGTGAAAATGGGACACAACGGTTCAGATTTACATATAGTTCCCATACAAATTATTAATTTTAAACTAATGCAAAAATTTCTATATACATATTAAAATATCTAAATTTTTGAAGCTATAGCTAAACTTTTTAGTTAGGGTATTTCTTAGGTACATTAATATTGTGATTTTTTAAGAGCTTGATAACTTTTAAAAAAAAAAAAACGCATAAAATTTGCAAAATCTCATCGGTTCTTTATTTGAAACGTTAGATTGGTCCATGACATTTACTTTTTGAAGATAATTTCATTTAAATGTTGACCGCGGCTGCATCTTAGGTGGTCCATTCGGAAAGTCCAATTTTGGGCAACTTTTTCGAGCATTTCGGCCGGAATAGCCCGAATTTCTTCGGAAATGTTGTCTTCCAAAGCTGGAATAGTTGCTGGCTTATTTCTGTAGACTTTAGACTTGACGTAGCCCCACAAAAAATAGTCTAAAGGCGTCAAATCGCATGATCTTGGTGGCCAACTTACCGGTCCATTTCTTGAGATGAATTGTTCTCCGAAGTTTTCCCTCAAAATGGCCATAGAATCGCGAGCTGTGTGGCAGTAGCGCCATCTTGTTGAAACCACATGTCGACCAAGTTCAGTTCTTCCATTTTTGGCAACAAAAAGTTTGTTAGCATCGAACGATAGCGATCGCCATTCACCGTAACGTTGCGTCCAACAGCATCTTTGAAAAAATACGGTCCAATGATTCCACCAGCGTACAAACCACACCAAACAGTGCATTTTTCGGGATGCATGGGCAGTTCTTGAACGGCTTCTGGTTGCTCTTCACTCCAAATGCGGCAATTTTGTTTATTTACGTAGCCATTCAACCAGAAATGAGCCTCACCGCTGAACAAAATTTGTCGATAAAAAAGCGGATTTTCTGCCAACTTTTCTAGGGCCCATTCACTGAAAATTCGACGTTGTGGCAGATCGTTTGGCTTCAGTTCTTGCACGAGCTGTATTTTATACGGTTTTACACCAAGATCTTTGCGTAAAATCTTCCATGTGGTCGAATAACACAAACCCAATTGCTGCGAACGGCGACGAATCGACATTTCACGGTCTTCAGCAACACTCTCAGAAACAGACGCAATATTCTCTTCTGTACGCATTCGTGTGGTTGGTTTAATGTCCAATAAAGTAAACTGAGTGCGAAACTTGATCACAATCGCATTAATTGTTTGCTCACTTGGTCGATTATGTAGACCATAAATCGGACGTAAAGCGCGAAACACATTTCGGACCGAACACTGATTTTGGTAATAAAATTCAATGATTTGCAAGCGTTGCTCGTTAGTAAGTCTATTCATGATGAAATGTCAAAGCATACTGAGCATCTTTCTCTTTGACACCATGTCTGAAATCCCACGTGATCTGTCAAATACTAATGCATGAAAATCCTAACCTCAAAAAAATCACTCTTTATATATTTTATTGTTCATCAAAATTGTTGCTAAACTTGTTGTTTTTCGCTCTCCTGAAAAACAATGTTTCAGTAGATAGACATTATTGAATATAAAAATCAAAGCACTGTTATTACATTACATTATTTAGTATTCAAACAAGTTTGAAAATTTTTGCTACGCCACAGAGTGTATTATCAGCGATAAAAGCTCTCAAATTGCATGCACCCAAATCTCGTTTAGTTCATGGAAAACAGAAGCTCTTCAGACATTCTTTTGCATTTAAAAAAAGTGTAACTATGTTTTCGCTTCAGTAGTTTACCTGAATGTTGTATTTATTTAGAATGTTTAATTTTGTGCATTATATAACAATATCGCGAGGTCGACCGATAACTCGGCATTTACAAATATTGTTAAATTATTGTCTTATTTATTCATATCAAATAGAATATTCTGTTTATGTTTGCAAACATCGATATAATTGCTGAAATTGTAAAACCTTTTAAGCTACAAATAAAACAATAATCTCTTCATTGTTCTCGGTTAATGTACTTTGGAAAAACATTTTAAAGCATACTTTAGGGATGTCAGGCACGTTGAACTGATATATTAATCTTATTATTAGGCCTGTTCGATTGGGCTTTCCAGCTTAATTTTGGTTTAGAATTTACTCGCTTAGCAAGAAAGTAGCTCTTAGTAACCAAGTAAGGTGGTGCCAGATTTGTATCTCTGACTTATTTAAATAAAACCAATGGATACAAATGTTGCCACATTATCAAGTATCTTAATTTTAAGCTAATAAGCCCAATCAAACAGGGCTATTATTTATTAAGTTATAAGAGCTGGATAGTATCGATAAAAAATACAATAATTTTTACCACAAATCATTTAATCATTGGTAATGATTAGTATTAACATATATATTAAAATAAGATTATTTATGACGTTTTTACATTTACGGCTGTTAAAAGGTTTGCAGCTTTATTAATTGCGAAGACTTCTATCTGTATGAAAGACGTTGCTGCTACTAGGAAGTCGGAATGGAGCCGCCCATGCATATATCAGTCTAATATTCGGCAATGGATTCCCCTGTCCTACTCCCTGTTTATGGAAAGGTGACATGTGTCTGTATACATCCACGCCAGTACCAGCAAAAAGAGAGCAGTCGAAGAAGTGAAAAAAGTATCATCTTATGATTCGCAAGTAGAGCAAATTTGAATTATAACAAAGTTTATTTATTTTTTATTGTCTTACAGCGGTCTACGATATTGTTCTAGTTCAAGATCTTTTTAGCATCTATATTATATTATAAAATGATTTTTTTAAATGGTATGGTGACATTTATTACTTAGCTTCATAATATCTCTTTCATGATTTATTTATTTATATGTCTATGGACTACAATCCTTACAGACAAGCCAAACTTAAAAGTAAATTAAATCTAGAGTTTCCTTTAATCTATTTAAAGTATGTGACTAGACAACGGATTTTTAAGCAAAATCGTATTTTGAACGGATGGTTATAATTGAATACCGTCTTAACATAAATGATTTTACTTATAAAACATTTGAATAAACCGATATAACCAATTTTATGTCAGTATATCTTGCATAGCAATATGAAATTTGCATAAAAATCCGCTGTCTATATATGACAAATCTATATCATGCTTAATTATTACGTTGTTATATTCCTTCATGGACCTCAGAATAGGCTCAAAAGAAGCATATTTAGTTCTATGAAAAGGAATATGAAAAAAATCATTATGCCTTAGACATCTAGATGGAACATTATTTCCGGCTATCTTTCAGGTGACCTTCTGCAGGTGGCGTCGCAGCGTACTCTTTATGTAAATGATTTACCCAAACGAATGAGAACCACAAACTCGCCTTTCGAATATCAGTCAAAACAATCGCACCAAGTAACAAAGCACACATTTGCATTCTCAAGCATCTCATTGAGTTACAGCCAATGTCTGTAATCAATGTTCATCTTCCCATGATAGATGATCAGTGTGCAGCTTTCCAGTCTATTATAATTTTGTAATCTGAAATATTTTGAAAAGATTCGCATAGTTTGTGTTTTTGCTCCACACTAACGCTTAGTTTTGAAGCAAAATTTGAATAACCGTTTTGTTGTTTTTTTTTTTGTATTCAGAGAGAAGATTTCCCTAAAGTGATATCTGTATTACGACAGTTTGACTTTATGCCCTGCACGATAGTGCGTGACAGGGTGACCCCTAATTACTGTTTTTATTGCCCGAGTCCATCGAGTGTATTGCCACAACATATAAATAATTATATATATTTAATTTTATTTTATTATTTGTAATTTATCTATGGTATGGTATGTAATAAGGTCAATTTATATTTGGCAATGTCATAATACCCTGAACCACAGCGGCACACATATATTTAAGTTCTATGTGATTACATATAATCACACAGGATAATAAACCAGACACGCAACGCCAACGGCAGAACCCGAAGAAGAAGCAGCAGAAGTAGGAGAAGGATCTAATTGATGCGTACGTATCTGATTAATGGACTGCCATTGTTCGAACATGTTCTCGTGTATTTATTTTGTATTTGTTTGGCTAACGATGTCATCCAGTTAACGGCTGCGTTTATGGCCTTTTGAAATGTACTGCCCCAAGTTGTTTGTTGTGCCATCGCAAGTCAATTATTCCACGCTATCTCTACGTACGAATGGACCCATCTCACTCTACGTCTGTTCTATTAATTTAGTAGATTATAAACATCTCATGGAACTGGATAATCTCAATATGGATGTACTTGAATCGACTAGATTGTGGTCTATCCTCCGTAATAAGGTCATATTTGTAGTTGTGTAGGACCTAACCCAAAATATCGAATAAATTCGAATATAAATTTCGATTCTGCATACGTAGATTCATTAATTTAATTAATCCAGACACGGACAATGTAAAGGCTTGACATCGCGTTAAGTGTTGCGTTTTGTTAAAATGTCGACGACACTTCGCCGAATGCATAAATCTGTGATCACCTCACCTTAATCACGGGCATTTGTGTCGTGATTTACGTGAATCCGAATGGAAAACAAAATGACATCGATACGTACGAATGAACGAACAAATTTCGAAACAACGAATTTCCCACAAAATTTAGGTTGAATTTATTTCATGGCGAACACAATCGGAACATTCAACAGAAATTAGGTGTGTAATAAATTCATTGATAAAGACGGATGTTCTCTCCGAGGGCATGGCTGCGAGCTGTCTACAGTGTAGGTGGATGCAATCATTACAGCACGGTACAGTATTTAGCTGTATGTGAATGTATCTTTTGAATGTGTGAGTCAAAAACTAAAAAAAATTAGATATTCTAATTTTTCTCTTTACTTTGATCAGTTTTATAATTTGAGGGTGTTTCTTTCTGAAATTTAAATAAAAAACATTACAATGACAATTTTCATTTTATGCACACCAAATTTGTCTTTAGTAGTTGTTAGAAAGTGGTCTAAGTCACACTATATAGGTGTGTGATGACTTAAACATACATTTTCTACTTACAATGTCAACTGTAAGTGATTCAAATAGTTTGAATAATATATAAATTTAAATTAATTTATATAATATAGGCGAATAAATATTTATATTTAGTTTTTTAATTTTTCTTGAAAAGCTTTTTTCATCTTTGCTAAGAAAATATTACTTTTTCGAATTAAAAAAAATGTTTGTTTAATTTTTCGAATTTTGAGGAGAATGAAAGTGGTATAAGTCAGTGCATCTTCTGAAAGTAGTGGTACCTTAGAGATACCAACGATGTCAATTTTTGAATAAAAATCGATATAGTAGTAGAATATTCTAAGAAAAAAAATGTGTTTCGGTGGAAAAATAGATTTCAATTGACTCAAACGCAAACCATTGCATATCTCAAAACGGATAAAGTGTGACTTAGACCACTATCATTGTAACTGGCACAAATAATGTGCGCAAAGATTCTCGTACTATCACCATGGCCAGAATAAATAAACGTCAGGCGGCTAAACCGACTTATATGTATATTAGAGTGGCTTCAAAATAAAAGTTGTGCATGTTCCCGACTAAAAATAAAGAATGATTTGTTTTATGTGTTCTCCCAAAATATTTCGCTTTTATCATTGTCATTCTTACTGTTGGTTCTCAGTGGGTTAAATGTGATGCAAAAACTGAAATATGTGATTATTTGCATCGTAAACACATTGTAAGACTACAAATGCTAATTTTTGAAAAAAAAAACATCTGGAATTTTGGCTTATCAATGAATAAATTGGGAGGAAAACTTCACATAAGATGTTACAATAAAATCTTTCGACATGATTTCCCTCCCCAGAACGAGATTATATAGAAGTGAAGCTATAGGTCACTAATAGGAAATCTCATACTCAGTTTTTTATTTCGTTGTTTGTCTTTTTTACAGGACTTTTAATTTTCAAAGGATGTAAATGTTTCAATAATTTAGTTTCGTACTTTCGCGTGTCATAGAATGGCGATGCTAAATATACTTTACATTTCATGCGTCTATCTATGTTAATTTAACATTAGCAACCATTTCAATGTTTCCCCTTTAAAAAGTTTATGTAGATTATTCATGTTTTAATTTGTAATGGGGAAAATTGAAATGGTGGAATTTCTTTGCAAAAATTAGCTTAATATGACTTTAGAATATGTTTACGATGCAAATGACCCCATATTTCAGTTTTTACTTCACATTTAACCCATTGATAATTAACAGTATGAATAAAATTTGCGGCCCTTAATGGGTTAGAAAATTCTAAAAATTGCAATTGGTTATCAATACCTCTCCATCGAGCCTCTAAAAACATAAATCGAACTAAAAATGTGGAAGTTATTGGGGTTTTTATAAAAAATGCATCAAAAATTGCACTAAAATGGTATAAATCCGCCCTTTATACTGGGTCATTTTGCAAGTTTTTAATATGCTTTAATAAGGCAAGGGACGGATTTTAATTTCTAGCGTTTTTTTTTTCTCAAAAACCCATCTTTCATTTTAGTCGGGAACATCCACATCATTTTTTCCTTCCTCACAAAGAAGCCACTCTAATGTATATCTATATATATAAAAGAGTTGCGTGATTGAGTTACTGAGTGACTGACTGATCACTCCCCAGACCAAACGGCTAGAGCTAGAATCATGAAATTTGGTGTGTACATTTCTCTTACAGTGTAGAGGTGTGATAAGACGGGGTTTTTCGAAAATCGTACTTTTAAGGGATAAAATGGGGTAAAAAGGGATAAAAATGGTACCACGGCAGTGACCAAACGGCTGGGCCTAGAATCTTGAAATTTGGTACAAAAATTCCTCTTATAGAAAATATTTTTCAAAATTTGTACTTTTTGGGGGTGAAATCGGGTAAAAAGGGATAAAAAAGGTACAAACAACACGGATGACACTACAATAATGAAATTCGGTGTGTATATCCGTTTTACAGCGCAGATCACTGATAAGAAGGAATTTTTCAACATTTGTACTTTTAAGGGATAAAATGGGATAAAAATTGTACCACCGCCCTGACCAAACGGCTGGGCCTAGAATCTTGAAATTTGGAATGGGCATTACTCTTATAACAAGAATGCGACCAAGATAATGTTATTTAAAATTCGTACTTTTTTTGGGTGAAATCGGGTAAAAAGGGATAAAATGGTACTAATTAAACGGATGGAGCTGGAATCATAAAATTCGGTGTGTACATCCCTCAAAATGCTTAGAAACGCAAAATGGCTGAATTTTTTAAAATTAGTACTTTTAATAGGTAAACGGGGAAAAGGGGATAAAAAAGGTACCAACAACACGGATGACGCTACAATATTGAAATTCGGTGTGTATATTCGTTTTACAGCGCAGATCACTGACAAGAATGCATTTTTCGAAATTTGTGCTTTTAAGGGATTAGATGGGATAAAAATTGTACCACATCCCACACCAAACGACTGGGCCTAGAATCATGAAATTCGGAACGGGCATTACTTTTAGAGCACGAATGTGACTAAGAAAATAGGTTTCAGAATTCGTTCTTTATGCGGGTGAAATTAGGTAGAAAGGGATAAAAATGGTACCAATCAAGCAGGCGGAATCATGAAATTCTATACATGCCGAATCCGCCAAATATTTTTTTTTGAAAATGCTATAAAAAAACTACTGAATATTTTCTCAAATTTCTTTTTTATTTGAAAGAACAATCCTTTCGGTTAATAAAGGAAAATAATTTCATTCAAATGGCTGCCTCGGCTCCCCACAAATAAATAAAAATTGTTTGTTCTATTTATATGCTCCGATTACAATTTATCGGTATAGCAGTTATATGTAAGGGTTTTAATTTTAACTTGGATAGGGACTACAAAGGGCGTGCCAAAAGCAAAAATATTTTGTAGATTTAGAGTGATTATAAAACATTTTAAAATATCGAATTGCAACTAATTTCGATCATACGTCTGGAAGTTATTTTGACCAAAGCTTGTGTCAATTTTCGTGGAAAGGGTGTGACAATATCGTCCATATCCTGTTATGTGAAAATATTGCTAAATATAATATTTAGGTTTAATTTTACGTATGTACGGGTCGTTTATTTTGGAATATCGACTATACGTGTGGGGGTAACATAAGATGTATTTCAATTTCCCCATCTCCGAATTTAAACTAAGTCTGGGAAAAAATACTATGTGCAGAGTTTGAATAAATTCTTTAAGTCCCTTCCAGAGTTTTCGTGTATACCTGCGAGCCAGACGGACGTGGGACATACTTATGGTTTTAAATCTCTTCTTCAATGCGTTTCTATCTCAAATGATATATACGCTCCTACTCTGTAGTGAGGGTATAAATATCACAGCTTTTTATGATTTTTGTAAAAAATTGTTTGCATTTTGTGCCTATAAATTAAACTATTGACTACGTATAAATGGATGGCACAGTATAAATGGATTTTTTTTAATTTGTACAAGGTGTATAAATCGGATCGAAAAGTTAGTGTGAATATACCGCTGAATACGTAGTTGCGCAAAGTAAAACGATTTTTCAGAAGTTGTGAGCGTTTACAAACGATTTACCCTAGAAGTTTATCCTTAGACTGAGGCAATTTCAAAATATAAAAAACTGTTTGAATACCGAGACAAAATACTGTCAATACCACCCCACTTGAAAAATTTCCGCGTACGAAGTAGCGGGTATTTGCTAGTTAGGTATATAAGGCTCGGGCCACATTTTAATTTCGTGAATTTTATTCAAGAAAAACCTGATTTGTAGAGGTTATTTTGAACGCGTCCAGCTCACGAACGGACAATGATAAAAGCGAAATATTTTGGGAGAACACATAAAAGAAACCAATTTTTCATTTTAGTCGGGAACATCCACTACTTTTATTTTGGTGCAAACATATGTAGGGTCTTAAGTCACTTGTTCAATGCGTTACACCTTTTTTCTGTCCCAAATGATATATACCCTCCTACTCTGTAGAGTGAAGGTTTAAAAATTGTACACCCTAGGGGAAATAGAACTGTTCCAGAACAAGTCCAAGGACTGGTCCCTGGCGGGTAGAGACCGGTCCTGGTTTTATCTTTTTTGTGTCCCTCTCACATGGGTTTCTCATTGAAGGGTTGAATTAACCCCATATGATATGTCTTGGACATATCCATTGTATGTTATATTGAGCCAAAAAAGACGTAAGCTCCATCAACAAAATAAACAGGAGGTTGTTTTATTAATTACCCTAGCTTTATGAGTGCGTACTACTATAGAATTTGGTATATAAGCACAACATATAATCTGTAACGGATCTTTGTAAAGCTGTACATTATTCAGATATGATGTAAATGGTCGCCAATTATCGATTTTCATCAAAAGAACGAAAATTAAGTATTGTGCTTACGTCTTTTTGGCAAATAAGGTTTGATTTTTTAAGAGCTTGATAACTTTTTTTAAAAAAAAAACGCACAAAATTTGCAAAATCTCATCGGTTCTTTATTTGAAACGTTAGATTGGTCCATGACATTTACTTTTTGAAGATAATTTCATTTAAATGTTGACCGCGGCTGCGTCTTAGGTGGTCCATTCGGAAAGTCCAATTTTGGGCAACTTTTTCGAGCATTTCGGCCGGAATAGCCCGAATTTCTTCGGAAATGTTGTCTTCCAAAGCTGGAATAGTTGCTGGCTTATTTCTGTAGACTTTAGACTTGACGTAGCCCCACAAAAAATAGTCTAAAAGCGTCAAATCGCATGATCTTGGTGGCCAACTTACCGGTCCATTTCTTGAGATGAATTGTTCTCCGAAGTTTTCCCTCAAAATGGCCATATAATCGCGAGCTGTGTGGCATGTAGCGCCATCTTGTTGAAACCACATGTCAACCAAGTTCAGTTCTTCCATTTTGGGCAAAAAAAAGTTGGATATCATCTCACGGTAGCGCTCACCATTCACAGTTACGTTACGATTCGCATCATCTTTGAAGAAGTACGGTCCAATGATGCCACCAGCCCATAAACCGCACCAAACTGTGACTTTTTCTGGATGCATTGGTAGCTCTTGCAATGCTTCTGGCTGATATTCACTCCAAAATCGACAATTCTGCCTATTTACGTACCCATTGAGCCAAAAATGAGCTTCGTCGCTGAACACAATTTCTTTCTTTCTGAACTTTCTTAACAGAGCACGCATTTTGATAATAAAATTCAATGATTTGCAAGCGTTGCTCGTTAGTAAGTCTATTCATGATGAAATGTCAAAGCATACTGAGCATCTTTCTCTTTGACACCATGTCTGAAATCCCACGTGATCTGTCAAATACTAATGCATGAAAATCCTAACCTCAAAAAAATCACTCTTTACCAGTCTCAGAACAGACTGGTTGGTATACAATCATGTATGTTTGCAGGTGGACTGAGCAATGCTCAGTGAGCATATACAAAAAATAAAAATGTTTGCTTTGACGAAATTATTACAGAAGCAATTTCAATAATTAATATCTAATATTAAATTTATACAAAATATTAAATTTTTAACAATACACACGAGGTACAGTGAAGACGGGACATACCGTACAACAACAACTTTTGCATTGTTGCGAGCGATGCGAGCAAAGTGAGATTTTTAGTGTGTCGACTTAGTTCGGTGGAATATTTTGTTTATCAGCACTTCTCATTAGTCGTATGTGACCGCTGGTACTAATATGAACCCTGATTTAAGTCAAAGACATACATTCGTTGCGAAAATTCTGACGAGATGGGGTAGCACCCATCGAAACTGTGCAGTCAACTTTTAGCTGCAACAATAAAGGTCTCACTTTGCCTTTTTGCTAATTTTGGGTTCTGCTGAAGACTTCAACACAACCTTTGGTCTTGAACCAAAATAAATGACAAACATTTATACAAAACCTTACTTTTAAAACCTTCAAATAACATCTTCATAAAACTGGTTCAGCGATAAGATAATCAAATCAAAAATTGTGCTGAAATAAAATAACATTTGTGGTAATTCAATTAGAATATGCCGGCGAGGTGTAAATATCCTCATAAAGTGTAGACTGTGCCGAACAATTTCATTTTTTGGATATTCATGCTTGTCCATATCCAAATACAACTATATTGACCAAAATATTATATAATACTCTTAAACAAGAATGACGACAAGAAAATAATTAGGGAGTCCTGATTGCTGTATGTGTCGTACGTGCTAAATATTTACAAAAATTTTAACATTGTTGTTGGTATTTGAAATACAAAAGAATTTTAAAATAGTACAACATTTGCCGATATGTTTCTGCGGTGGACCAAGTAAACGTCTGTTTTTTGTTTAATTAGCTTTTTACATATTTTTGCGTTTGATAAAAATATTACGGTACTGCGCCCAAAGGCATAATTTTTACATAAAGTTGATATTATTTTATGTTGCCACTTTGAAAAGCATTTCATTGTACTATTATTTACATCTACGTTGTTACATCAAGTTGATTTCATGTGAAATCGAGTTGCTGAAATCGACCCTGTCGCACTGCAATATTTTCAGATTTGGTCGATTTAGTTTGTCAAACGAAAAAGAAAAATTAAATTAATTACTAAAATATGTGTTAATTTTGGGCCTTAAGAAAAGTTGCCGGAAGGAATTATTTATTCAAATATTTTCAGGTTTGGATTTGTGAAACCGTTTTACCAAATCGCTCACAATTGCATCCGGGAGAAATGTCCAGTTTTCGCAACCGAAACGTCCACAAACAAATTACACGGACCATTCCACAAAGAGGACAAGTGATAACATCATGTGACAATCCTTCGTTGGACGTCCTATTGGGTGGTAGTTTGCCCATTGACTCAATATGTCTGATCGAAGAAGACAAATTTTTGATCACCTACTCCAAAGTGCTGGCCGAGGGTATTTTATCAAAGCAAACGGTGTTTGAGGAGTTTAGATGATAGCCCCAAGGATGTCGTCGAGAAATTGCAGAAACCCTTGGATGACGCCGTAGTGGAAAGGAACAAAATTGAAAGCAAAATGGAGTACGAGGAGAACCAGGAATTGGCTAAGTACGGCTGACGCATTGCATGGCGCTACAATGATCTGCCGATGGTCTGTTCAGAGAAGACCAACACGCAGATTGGACACCATATCAACCTATTAGAGCAGATGAATGTGAACATGCTGAAGTATTCCAATGTCCGTCCTTAATTCTATGAAATTTAAATTGTATTTATTATTTATTATAATGTACCTTCATGCCATTAACAAATGATGATTTAAATCAATACCAATAAACAACCACTATTTGTACAATTAATTTTTATTCGAATAAGGAAAAATAAACTATCCGTCTGAAAGGAACAAAATTCTTCAAAATATATTTTTGCAGAAAAAACTGCAATACTATTATTATAGTTTGCTATTGTTTAACTGTTCGCTATGGACAACTATGCTTTCTTCCTTCACTGTTCGCTATGGACCACTATGCTTCCTTCCTTCACTGATTCTATTATGGAATGCACTTTTTGATAATATTTCCATTTTGATGGAAGACAAAAAAACTAATAAACTGAAATTGTGTAATTTAGTTTGTACTTCAGATGGGCAAAATACAAACCATTTTCAACATTTCGTCTACCATTATTTCATGTGTGTCCGTTTATACTGTCCTCCTATAGAGCTAACAGAACACATTTCTCCATATAACGCCGTTCCCCTGAAATTTAATTGAACTAATTAAATTTAGTAAACACTTTTAAATATTTCACATTTATTACATATCTTGTTCCATTTTTGAATTGACAGAGAAATTAGAAATAAATGTTACATTCTTCTTCTTGTTATCCTATAGTTTAGACACATGACCATGAATTTTTCAATTTATTTTTTATTTTTGCGTGTCTAAATATTAGATTTCGAGGTCGATTTCTAAAAAATCGAACAGCTGATCGATTTTATATTTAATATGGAAAAATAACTAGATTTGAGGTCGATTTGGCTCGAAATCTAACTAAACTAGATTTCCCCTGCAGTGTGACAAGGCTATTACTGAGTTTAGTTCATTAACATACAACAGGGTGTTCACAAATTTACTATTATAGGTCTTATACTTTGTTACAACCTACAACATTAGTAAACCTATATATAAAAATGAGAATAATTATTCCCGGCTTCAATTTCAATTAAATGCCTTTATAATATATATATATATATATATATATATATATATATATATATATATATATATATATATATATATAATTTATAATCCCGTATTAATTAAAAGTCTAGATATTGGGGTATCTGGGAAATTTCACAAACTAATTTTTGTTTTACTCGGCAACACTTCCTAGAAATACAGGTATGCTGGCCAATAGACTTACACTCAGAAAAATAGCATTCCTAAATCTGAGTAAAATCCATACTCCAATTTAGTTCAACAACTATACTCCAGTTCAGTAAAAATGTCCTAAAAGGTTGGAAAATTAACTAAATATGAGAAAAGTTTCCCTCTTACAATGCCATAGTAAATAGTTCATTTACTAGAAATAGAGTTGTAAAATGTGAAAAATGTGTTCTTTCCTAAAATCAAGTTAATATGTTTACTGACATTTATGTCGAGTTCTTCATACATTTAAGTATTAATGAACTTATAAAAAATTATCTGAAATTGTTTCGCATATTCTTGAATATTAATCTAAGATGTAATTCTCGTTCGTTTGCAGAGACTTATTTCTTAAATACTTAAAGTATAAATATAAACAACCACTACGAAGGCGCCTATCTTGCCTTCGCAGCAATCATGGAGTAATAGCTCAGCTCTTTATGGCAGAGGAATCATGCAACTTTTGAGCAATATTTCATGTTGTCTTTTTATACCCTCCACCTCCAGGATGGGGGTATACTAACTTTGTCATTCCGTTTGTAACACCTTGAAATATCGACTTGAGACCCTTGATCGTCATAAAATAAAAAAAGAGATAAAAATGGTGCATATTAAACGACAACATCAATTGAGTAGATACATAATATAAAAGTATTTTTTCCAAATTCGTACTTTTAAGGGGTAAAATAGGAATAGAGGGATAAAAATGGTACCAACCAAACGGTTGTACCTAGAATAATGAAATTCGGTGTAAACATTCCTCTGATTGCATAGATAAGTAAAATACACGGATTTTTCAAAATTCGTACTTTTTGGGGTTAAAATGAAAAAAGGGGATAAAAATAGTACCAATCAAATGACCGCAGCTAGAGTCATGAAATTCGGAGTATACATTCCTCTGACTGCGTAGACACGGAAAATAGACGAATTTTTCGAAATTAGTACTTTCAAGGGATACAATGGTACAGAGGAATAAAAATAGTACCAACTAAACGACTACAGCTAGAATGATAAAATTCTAATTGCGTAGAAACGTCAAGGGGGTAAAAATGGTACCAACCAAATGGGCGCAGCTGAAATCATGGATTTCGGTGTATACATTCCTCTGACTGCATAGACACGCAAAATAAAAAGTTTTTTTTCCGAATTCGTACTTTTTCTTTTACGGCAAAAATTGGTTGAATCGTGAGTTAGGTTATTTTGCGCTATGTACGTCTGATGGAATGGATTTTCAAAATTTGTACTTTTTGAATTCAAATAGAATGGAAATACATCCAACTGTAGCACCCACTATCTACTAATATTTATGGCTTTGAAAATATTTTTGAAAATATAAATATAAGAATTGAATTGACGTATTTTTAGCATAACCTTATAAGCGTGGTTTGAAATAATTAAAATATTATATTTATTTATAAAATTATTTTTTCAATATTTGTATTTGTTTTGGTTTGGCTATTTTAAAAAATATATATTTTCCTGCAATATTACTGCACTTCTACAAAAACCCACAACCTCTGTGGAAAGCAATTCATGGTAGAGTATATATAACGCCGTTTTTACTTGTTTTAGTTAAATTAAACTCATTTGAATCACACTTCTTTCCTTTTATCAAGTAAAATTTTCCTCAGTTTAAGTAAAAAATTACTTGTTTTGAGGAAAAAATCAGCAAACAAATTGTCCTCAGTTAAAGTAAATATTTACTTGATTTTAGTAAAAAATGTACTTACTTTTGGAAAATTTTACTTAAATTTAGTAAAAATTTTCTTGGTTTTAGGAAAAATTTACTTAGATTTAGGAAAATTTGAGGAAAAACTTACTGGAATTTCTCTCAGATCGAGTAAATATTTACTTGGTTTGAGGAAAATTGAATTAGAATCTAGTTCAACGTATGTACTACTTTCAAGGCAATATTTCCTCTTATAAACTACAAACTTTTCCTTTTCTAAATTTTAGTTAATTTTAACTCATTATATAGGGTTCACATTTTTCTGAGTGTCTTTCAAATACAGCCAATTTTCGGTTTGGAAATATAAACTCTTATTGTATAAAGTTCTACACTTCAATCAATCAATCAATCAAAAACAATCATTACTTCATCTACGATGACAAATGTAATGGACAAAAATCATTATCCCTAATTTTTGGTAGATCCTTCTTCTACAGGTTGACCATATACGAACGTCCGTCCGTTCATTCTTGTAATAAAAATGCAGATTGCTATGATGAGTTTTGGGAAAGTCCTGTGAAATGGACAAAAATTGAATATAAATAGGGTTATTGTACTGTATATACTTTACGCATCAATAACAAGTTTAAGTTCTATGTTTTGAGATAAAATTACTTATTGAGTGAATTTTGGATCACCCTCTACAATGAACATAAATACATTTCTGAAAATTCTGACCAGCAAATCAGATTGTCCCTATGTCCGTGGCTATCACTGTTCTTCTATGCGATGTATGTATATGTACGTGGGGATGTATGAAAGTGTCTTCAGAGTCTAAATCACCTTTTATTCATCATAAAATATTTAAAAAATAGAACAAATCCGGCTGATCATATGTGAAGCATATATTTTACGGCATTTACATGTTATTACGGCTCACAAGACAAAATTCCCCTCAGCCGTGTGGAACGGACACCAGGGGGACGGTCATGGGGGATGACACACAAACACAAATACAAACATAGTTGCAGTTGCAGTTGTAGTCGCATTCGCAGACACATCCGAAAGACAAAGGGAGGCAGACGATACACGTGGTGCTCTGTATATCACAAAACCATCAACTTGGAACACGGAAATGTTAAACAAATGACATTTTATTATCCGGCAGCAACAGCGGATCAATGATCACACTTAAATTCTCCTAAAAAGCAAGACGATGGAGCTGAGGCACGGCACACCACACACACATTTATGCCTACGTATGAATGTATGTGGCAATGGTGGGGCAGGGCCCAATGTGCCCCAATTTTTGTAACACATCATTTCCACTCACTCGACTATCACCTATAAACAAACATTCCACTGTGACAATTGTGGACACTTTTTCCCCCATCGTGGAGATGTTGTGTTGTTGTTGCAGTCTGTGTCTGTGCCTCTGACTGTTGCAGAGTTGTTGTTGTGTCTTTGTCTACAACTGCGGAAATAACGCGCTTCTCTCATTGTCTTCAGCCACAAACAATCAACGACAAAGCCATTGCAAGACTACGAAAAAGCTAAAAATAAAAATAATTCTCGTTGATGAGAATGGATGGACGGATGGATGGTTGGCTGAAAAGAGAAAGGCAAAGCAAATGAAGATAAAATAAAATGCATTTTCTTTCTTCTGTTGTTGGGTTGGTTGGGTAGTTGTCGGCCGGACGGACGGGGCTGAGAGTGTGTTGGTAGGTTGGTTGGTTGTTAAAAGCGGCGTCAGATTAGATCAAAATGACAAACAGCCGAAAGTAATAAATTATTCGTGCGAAGGTTGCAGACGACAACATACAGCCCAAAAGCTTTACACACTCCGACGTGATGATGGAGAAGCAGAAGTAGGAGATGGTCACATTGGAGTGGTCTTCCGATACCTAGCGACTGTAGGATACCCTGCAATATTTGCATATGCGACTGTGTGGTTCATGGAAAAGTTTGCGTTCTTCAGGAAATATATACGTATGTACAGATTGGTCGAATTGATGTTTATGTATTCTATGGTCTGTGCTATCGATTTTTCCACTCTTGTAGACATTTCTTCGTCCATTCGTAGTAGGGTATCCAACCGATTAAATTTTTTTCGATTAATCGATCAAATAGTATCAAATATTTGTTCGAATAATCAGAAATGACCGATTTTCAAATAACGAATAATTCGATTAATCCTTACCAAACCTTTTTGGAACGAAATATCATTTTGGAAAGTATAAATAATTGCACAAATGATTTTGCATTATATCTACCAAAGTTTGGAAGGCATCATTCAATTTTTAACGAAAGTCTATTTGGAGTTGAAAACGTTTCAGTATATCATGTAATTGAAGAGAAAATATTGTCTCTGAAATTAGCTTTTGTCCGAACTGAAGGAAAAAATAAAAATTTTACAAATTACGGCAAAAAACGAAATGTAGAATCGAAAGACATATAAGATGATTTTTATATTTAGATAAATCGAAAAAAGAACTCAAAAACGTAATTACATGCTCTTCTTGCTATTGCTCCAATTTAACAGAGAGTTTTTTTCAAAGAGATTTTTCGAAGTCGAACTTTATTAAAACAAAGGAAAAGAATCGCCTTAAGCACAATAGCTTTTTCAAATAAAATGATGAAACGTGATTTTGTGCTATATATTCCTATCAAAATCTAAATAATTAAAAGGAATTTTATTCGATTAATCGAATATTCGATTAAGAGCTATCGACTTTATTCGGTTAATTAGAAATGTGTTGTCATTTATTTTGGTTTAAACCACACATACAATATAACAGACCAACTACACATACAAACAACGTTAATTAGAAATTTTGTATTTTCGAATAATCCAAAACTACGAACAATTGGATACTCTAATTCGTAGCTTCTCCTGCATGTCTGTATATATATGTGGAGGGAGGCATATATTGCGCGGATAGTCGAGTTCTTCCATAGGGCCCTACAGTCCCCATCGTATGCCTCAATTGGCGCGTGTGGCATTCATCATAATATTATCAAGGATTATGTTGAACAAATGGGGTGATATTGTTCTATTCTCGTGTAATACTCGGCAGTTGGCATTGGAGGTGATGATTAGAGAAAATATTTCCCCGGAGATTATCCGTAGTGCAGACCATACATCTTTATATGTGAGGGTGCGAATGTCTATAAAAAGGAGGTGGAGACACGGTCGACATTCCACGGACTGATCCACGATTATTCTAGGATTATCAACACCGGATTTTCCGGCGAGGGATGACGTCAGTTTTGGTGGTCAAGCTACATTGAGCGAGGGGAGAGCCTTGTGTCATAATGTTAGTTGTTGCCCAATAGAGTATACATATTAAGGTTATTCTTCATTTCGTGAGGACAATTTTTTCAGAGCTTTAACAATATGGCTGTTTTTCTTTAAGACTGGATAACTAAGCTGCGATAACAAAAATCTAAATAAAATGTTAAAATTTCAATCAAAATAAAAAATTCTTTTTTAAAATTGTCGTCTATTGTGTGTGTGAAAGCAAATTTTGAAAAAATTATTTTGTGTTAAAAATGTTTGACTTAGCCTGGATAATTATCCAGTGTAATTCAAAATGATGGATATCGAGGCTAAGTCCAATAAAGTCGACATAAAATATTTTTTTTTGAAAATTTCTTTTGATACATATATTTATATTGTAGTTGGCGACAATGTGAAAAAAGATTTTTTTATTTTTGAGCAAAAAAATAAATTTTTATTAACGTTTTCGTTATCGCAGCTTATTATCCCGGCCCTAATGACTCCTTCTTCAAATTAAGCTTGCAGAAGTCCAGTGGTTCATTGTTGTTTTTAACAAAACTTTCTGATCTATCTGAACTATTTGCATATTTCTGAGAGGTAAGTGATGGTAAACAAAACATTGAAATATTGTTAACTTCAAAATATCACAAATTACAATAGGTGATACATAATAGAGTACACTAAAAGAATTATCTTAATAATATTTACGATTTTGTCTTAACTTCAGTGAAAATTTTCATTAAAAAGTCGCCAAAGAAACACTTCATAAAATGTATGAAATATGTTTCATAAAACCCAAATCAATGAAAAGTGTCATAGAATTATGAAACATTCCTTAGAAACTATGAAATGCAGTTCTTCATTCGATGAACTTTTGTCATGCAAGTTCATTATTTTTCATTATATGATTTATGAAAATGTTCATACATTTTATGAAGAAACTTCATTAATTTTATGAAAAGTTTCATAAAAAGTTTACTGAAGTTTCCAATATACATCAAAAGTCAAAAAGGTCTGACTTGTTGACTAACCAATCAACACACACCAGCAGTGAGAGAGTCTTTGCATGAGTATGTCTTTGACTTGTATGTTATGAAACATTTCATAAAAATTATGAAATCCTTCGTTATATTTATGAAGACATTTCATAGCACATAGTTATGGCATATTTCATCTGAAATATGTTAAGATTACTTTTGCGGCTCACGTGTATTATATTGTTCCTAAAGCATTCTTACTGCTTGCTTTTGTCAAGAGAAATTGTGCGGAATTTAAAGATCCATATACCGTTAAGCTAGTTTTTACGTCGTTAGTCCGTTCAAGATTGGAATATGCTTGTTTTATATGGAGTTCTTTTTGCGCTAAATATATTAATAGAATTGAGCGAGTTCAAAAGCGGTTTTTAAAATTTGCGTTACGTTCGATTAAATTTAATGCACCTGAGCCTATTTATATTGATAGATGTAGGCTGATTTCTTTGAAAACTCTTGAAAGTAGAAGGAGTCTTCTAGCTCAAGTTTTTCTCTATAAAATTATCAACGGTTTAGTTGACTGTTCAGTGTTGCTTAAAATCATAACTTTTAATATGCCTTGCCGTACTTTGCGCCAGAACAACCTTTTCTATGTCCCTTTTTATAGAACTGGTTATGTCGAAAATGAACCTATTGCTCGGGCTTTAAAGGAGTCTAACAGGTTATGTAGTGATTTTGATTATGCTTTAAATATGTTTAATTTTTTAAAGATATTAGATTTAATTTATTTTTAAGATTATTTTTAAGTTGTAGTCTGTAAGGAAGTTTGTATTCCATAGACTGTAAAATAAATGAATTCTTTGATCTTATGAAACTAAGTTTCACTTTTAAAAATTTTGTATTATGAACTATGAAATGTTTATGAAGAAATTGTATGAAACATTTCATTTTATTTATGAATTTCGCATACATATTAAGAACAAATTCACTAAATTTATGAAAAACCATTTATGAAATCGCTTCATAAATATTATGAATTTGTAGCCATATTTAAGTTGAAACACCCACATTTATTTCGCAATATCACAGGAAAATTTAATAATGATTCTAAAAGAAATGTAAACACACTGAAGTTTACAATGGACTTACCCTTTAGTAAATAGTAAGCGTGATGACTTCCCCATGAAAAATTCGAATGTACATGTTTACTTGTAAAATAATATTGAACCGACCTTCCTCCATTCGTTACAATAATAAATTCACTTTTTGGAAACTACAAAAGCATTACAATGAGACAACAAAGTCTAGAAGAGTGAGACTTCTCAAATATCTGTAAAACGCCACAGAAGTTACAGAATGGTTTTCAAAATTCATCGATTTTCAGCCACTGTGTGCAATCTTATTAGAGAATTTATATATTTTCCTATCTATTTTGTTCTAACATGTTTTCAACAATCAAATGGACATGGTAACATCATCACCTTGGAACTTTACACATCATCCCATGGTCGGTCGATGTTGCAAAAGCAAAATATTCGCTCGTGCTGAGACAGAAATCGTAAACAAAAGGCCAATTGAGACAGATTAACAAATAAACATGTTTTGTTTAAATAAGCTGTTCTGTAATTATCGTTGAGTTCTTTCATAAGAACACTTTCACAATTTTATTTTTCTGAAAAGTATTTGACTAAAAGGTCACTCTGAGTAGGACAATTGCTTTAAAAACTCAAAGAGATTCACGCAGAGGGTCAGAGCCAGAGAAAGAAAGTGCAGAAAAATGTCTCAAAAGTTGAGGGTGGCTTTATATTGTTATATTTAAACATAAAAAAGTCCAACCAAGTTGATTTGTGTTACCAGGTGAGCCCAAGATGCATAATCCCAATTTCGGTAGAACAAAGAAATAATGAAGGGCTATAGTCTGACGGGCGCAACAGATGATTTGTAATAACAAACGTAGACGTTTTTAAATGCCAAAGAAAATATCGTTATAAGTTTTAGGAATTATTGTCGGGAGTGCGAAAAGTTGAAATCATATCAAATTACATATCGACGCCGTCGTAATAGATTTTACCGAATTGTCCAGGAGAGCAAAAACTGTCTACTTTTTCCTTTTCACGATGATTTTGATTAATTTTTGTCCGAATTGTCCAGGAGAGCAAAAACTGTCTACTTTTTCCTTTTCACGATGATTTTGATTAATTTTTGGTTTTTCTTTTCTCATAAATTTAATTCTTAATTCATGCCGCTTTGTCGTGGTGAAATGACTTTATAATCTATCTATCGACTGGTCATGAAATATTCAGGGTAGTTACTAAAGATGATGATGATGACACCGGTTTTACGAAATTCGTACTTTTAGGGGGAGAAATGAGAAAAATGGAAGGGGCATCGAACCTTCGTCCTGACTAAACGGCAGTAGCTAGGGACTTTTCGAAATTTGTACATCTAACGGAGGAAATAGTCAAAAAGGGATGAAACTGGTACCAATTTAAATATTGCATCTATATTCGTAAAAATCGGTATTTATATTTCTCTGACAACGTAGACTACCACTTGACATTTCGATATTTGTACTTTTAATGGACGAGCGGGACAAAAAGGGATAAGATCGTGAAATTTGATATGCAAATTCCTCGGATCATGGAGTTTTCGATATTTGAACTTTTAAGGGGCGAGCGGGATAAAAATGGTACCAACTAAAGTATTACAGTTAGAATCGTGAAATTTGATATGTAAATTCCTCTGACCATGTAGATGCGCAGTCAAATTGGATATAACAAAATTTGTACTTATAAGGAGGATGCGGGACGACAAGGGATTGACGTGGTACCAAATAAAGTATATGTTTTTAGTCGAAGCAAAAACACATGTTACCTATAGTGATTTTTCAAAATGTGTATTTTTTGGAATGAGGTGTAAAAAGTTATAAAGTGGTCGACTGCATCTAGAAACATGAGGTCGAGGATATAAAAGGCTCTGCAGTTGTAATTTTTTGTTGAAAACTGGGTATAAAATGATAAAAATTGTACATACGAAGGATGTTCAACTAAATTAGTGCAATTCGAAAAGCACATTTCCATTCCAAATTACTATTTTAGATCATTTGTACCCATCAAGAGATAATTCAATAAATACTAACCAAAAACAGAGAAAACTGATAACATTAAATTGTCGGTCCATAATTGCTTAATTGGAATAGGGTATTATAAGTTATTTGCAAACCAAATATTTGTAACACCAAACAATGATCAAGCTAGACCTTTTAAACTTATGATAAAAGTTCAGATAGCAATTGTTGTGAAATTTGATTTTCTGCCAAAAATTTAAGATTTATTCGTTAGATTTTCTTTATGACTGATCCAGAATCCACATCCTAAACTGGATCTTGATAAAATTTTCCATATCATATCACATTTCAGTTAAGGCATATAATCGATGTCTTCTTTATGAAAAGTAAAGGACATTTACAGGAAGTCAGTACACCATGCGACAGTACTTTTTGGACATGAACAAGATGAAACTAGAGGTCATATGTAGAAGAACTTCGTACTCAGTTTTTCGTACTTCGTACTTCAGTTTTAAATAATTTATTTTCACTGATCATCTATCTGTTACTTTCCTTTTTATACCCTCCACCTCCAGGATGGGGGGCGAAATCGGCCCAAAGGGAAAAATGTATCCCTCACAAGGACTAAAAATACCCATAATAATCCCTAATATTTTAGCGTATTTAAGCAAGTTTTTTTAAATATGTCTGTTTATATTTGCTTGATATTTGGTATGCGCATTCCCCTTATGGCAAAAAAGTGCACCATAAAGTGATTCTTATTTGTAAGGGGTGAAATGGGGCAAAAAATGGTACATATTAAACGACTACAGCTAGAAACACGAAATTCGGTGTGTACATTCCTCTAGATACATAATGTAAAAGTATTTTTTCCAAATTTGTACTTTTAAGGGGTAAAATGGGAATAGAGGGATAAAAATGGTACCAACTAAACGGCTAAAACTAATTTGATGAAATTCGGTATACATTCCTCTGATTGCATAGACAAGTAAAATACACGGACTTTTCAAAATTCGTACTTTTTGGGGTTAAAATGAAAAAAGGGGATAGAAAATAGTACCAATCAAATGACCGCAGCTACAGTCATGAAATTCGGAGTATTCATTCCTTTGACTGCGTAGACACCGAAAATAAACTGATTTTTCGAAATTAGTACTTTTTGGGGTCAAAATAGAAAAAGGGGATAAAAATAGTACCAACCAAATGACCGCAGCTAGAGTCATGAAATTCGGTCTATACATTCCTTTGACTACGTAGACATGCAAAATAAAAGTTTTTTTCCAAATTCGTACTTTCAAGGGATACAATGGGTACGGAGGGATAAAAAAATGTACCAACCAAACGGCTACACCTGGAATAATGAAATTCGGTGTATACATTCCTCTGATTGCTTAGACACTTAAAATAAACAGATTTTTCCAAATTCGTACTTTCAGGGGATACAATGGTACAGAGGTATAAAAATAGCACCAACTAAAGGACTACAGCTAGAATGATGAAATTCTAATTGCGTAGAAATGTCGAGGGGGTAAAAATGGTACCTACCAAATGGGCGCAGCTGGAATCATGGAATTCTGTGTATACATTCCTCTGACTGCAAAATAAAATTTTTTTTCCAAATTCGTGAAGTGAAGTGAAGTTATTCTGCGCTTTGCACATGTACGATAATGGATTTTCAAAATTTGTACTTTTGGAATTAAAATACCAACCAAAACCAACTGTAGCACTTACTATCTACCAATATTTATGGTATTAAACTTTTTGAAAATATAAATATAAGATTATTTATTTTTGATTTAAAATAAATAATGGTTTGGAATAATTAAAAGAAATCGTTAATTATCGGTTCCCTTTCCTGTAGCTTCGAAAACCTAAAAACTAATTATCTCAAAATATTAATAACATTATTGTAGCGTTCTATTCTGTTATATTCAGTTTATATTATTTATATTGAATTACCATATTCAAATTAGAAGATTTATATCGCCTAGCTGACACATATCTAATTAAAAGTGGTCTTTTTAAGATTATTTTGTACCATTTACAATTTTATTGTGAAAAAGAGTTGAAAAAATGTGCGAGAAATAGGTAAAACTTGCTGCTGAATTCCCGCTGGAATCCCGTATAAATTTCCCGGGATACGGGAAACTGAAAATATGCAAATTTCCGGGATTTTTTCCGCGAGAAATCCCGGGATGCAAACCCTTGTCATCAATCAGTCAACATTGCATTAAATTGGAACACGAAATAATCGACAGGCATATCCCGCGCGATTCCAGCGCCCCATAAATTACATTAAACAGTGAGCTCTTGTGTATGAGTCGGTAAATTTCGTGTAGATTCTTTTCAGTCAAAATGCGGCAAAAATTGATTATTGACATGCCCAGTGAGTCAAAAATGGGTCTCTTCAATGAATAGAATTTTGCGATAAAGCATTGGGTTGATTTCCAGTCGACATTGAGGCGATAATGTATTGATTGTGATAACCATGAATTCATAATAACGTTGTATGATCTGATCAATTTGTGATCGTTCCAACATTATCGGAAAATGGAAAAAAAGCTCTCGGATATGCCGGATGAAATTGGAGAAGCTTTTTTATGAATCCGAGAAATGTTCAACATATATTTCTTTCTTACGAACAGCATAAGTGCAGACGTCGCGACTGTCATATAGGCATCCTCAACTGAGTTATAGATTATGGGCCGTTTAGTTAAATGAAACATGTTTCTAGCTCATTTCTTGCCAGGCGCTACAAATTTTTATTGCCCCGCTCCATAGAGATGTCCTTTGACCGCATCTAAAAATAAAAGTGAAACATAACCATTTCATTCCCATTCAACACAAGAAACATTTAGTTTTGCAGGCCTGTTCGTCTCGTGTTCGAACATATTTCCTCCATTATGATTTATAGATATTTGATCGCCTCGACAAACATATATGTAGTATGTCTCCGTACCACGATGATTCACCGCCCACCCTCCCACTCGCAGTGCGGTGCCCAGACGACGAATGACGACAATCCCAACCAGGGGGCTGAGTGACTGCATCAAACATTTGCTACAAATCCACGGCAATACGAGTAGGAAGTGGGTATCGCCACACATCAGCAAATGCACCAAAACGGATCGATAAGCAAATGTCACCTTCAGGCGAGCACAAGGGGAGGCGACGACGACGCCGAAGACGATCATTAAAATCAAGGTGAAGATAGAGTCCCATATCCCACGTTCGCCGGGGAGGGGAGCCACATTTCTCTCTCTCTTCCAAACAAAACTTATTTCGAATGGTTCGTCATAAATTCCTCGGGCGGAGAAGGCGATACTCCTATGAATCACCAGTGAAATTCAAAAATGGAAAGCGGGAAATGACACTTACCTACAGAAAACGGCCCAGCCAACTATCCAAGCAACCGAATGCCACCCCACCGCCAACAGACGGCAAAAACGCGACAGGGGGAAATGGGAAAATGGCATTTACGATTAATTTCACAGGCTATTTTGGGAGCGAAACTTGAGTGTTTTAAAATGATTTTCGAAAAATCATTAATTTTCAAGACAATAAAAATGTGGACCCACCATAAACAACCCAAACAGAACAGAAATGCAAACGGAAAGACGGCAAACAGACACAACAAAACAACAACGACAACAACAGCGATACGAAACGAAAAGAAAACATTAACAGAAGTAATAATAAACGCCTTCCAAATATGACAACAATTTATGGAGTTTCGGACAAAAGTAATGGTTTTCAAAGTGCCTCTCCTTGTGTCCCAGTTTAGATAAAATATGTGTGTAAGTGTGTGTATCTCCGTGTGTGTGTGTTTGTGCGGGTGCATTTTGGGAAAATGTTTGTCTTTCTGGCCATTCCTAAGAAACCGAAAAAACACTTGACATTTTCAAATGTGTTGTTAATTCGATTAGAGAAGGATTGTTTCAAGTGATATTCAACAAGGATAAGTGAACGGGTCGCATGGTTGGAATGATAATAATTTCTGATCATTACATTTCTGATCATTACACTTAAAGCGAAATGTCGAGAAGAAGTTATTAGTAGATACCTTTTATGAGTGCGCAAAAGTTCAAAGAGAATATCTCTTGAACTATCTAAGTTTAAGGAACCAAAAAAGGCAATATTCATGAAGATTAAACTACGCTAATCAACTTTGTGTTATGCCAAAGTTCATGCATTTATCTAACATAAGTATGTGATTTGAACTTGATTACATATACAAATACACAAATTTCAAAGATTTCTTAATACGTAAAAATCAATTTACACTTTAGAAATCGGGTTTTATTGTAGATATCCAGATTATTTTCGAAGCTCATGCATTTTTTTATATCTCCAAATGTTTGTTTTCATCTAAAATACTGTAATTACACAGAGACTACATAAAATCGCCCCATCGATAGGAACACATCTGTGTTTTATAATCAAAACTATATATAGATGCAGGAAGTGGTGTAGGGTATCATATAGTTGTTTTTCTATGAACTAGTTTTCTTATTTTTTATTGTTTTTATATCTTACGATAATAAGCAAATAAAGGAATATCCACTCTGTTGATTTTCTAGTACGTCCATTTGGTTGATTTTTTCAAAAGATTTAAATTTGGTATTCAAACCAAAAATAATATAAAGAGTGATTTTTTTGAGGTTAGGATTTTCATGCATTAGTATTTGACAGATCACGTGGGATTTCAGACATGGTGTCAAAGAGAAAGATGCTCAGTATGCTTTGACATTTCATCATGAATCGTCTTACAAACTTTTTTTTGTGGTTCTGTTCATACATACATATATGTCATCGGTTTGCATACATATATGTACGTATATAAATGATAAGAGTCTACAGCTCGCTGTAAAACTCTTCAAATTTGGTTTTTCGCTGGTGAATATAATACTCTTGTTAGGATGAAGAGTAGGCATATACGCTTATGATACATTTATGTGGTGGTTATTTTAGGTAGAAAGTAATTGCAATCATCAAGCATTCAATGCAAGTGTTATACCGATGTTGTATATTCAAAGCAGGTGGAGACAAGAAGTAAATAATTCGACAGAGATCTATAATCTCTTTATAAATCCAAACACGCACTCTTTTACACGCACATCACTCCCACACACACGTTGTCTGTGCTCCCCCACTCGCAAATATTAAGAGTGTACGGATCTCTGCAGGACACCAACACAGGCACACAGAAGAGAATGTATAACAGTTGAACGGTGAGGAAGACTAAACATCATTGGGTTAGGTCAGTTAGTTTCGAGTTTGTACCGTCGGGAAGAGTCAATCTTTGTTTCTGTGCACGATTTATTTAAAAAAAAGCTGAAATTAAATATCGTGAAAAGTGTTATGGTGATAATTAAAGGTTTTTCCAAGTGACGAGAAAAATTAGAGAAAGGATATTTTATTTCATAATTTTGAAATTTTTATTAAGTCTTCCGTTGATGGAAGCAAAAAGAAAAAGTGCAGTTTCTCGTTTTTCTTTAATACAATTTGTATCAATCGCGGTTAAATCTGACCTTCATCGCCTTTTCAACGGTTTTACATACGTATGCCGTTATTATTTGTGGTGGTTTTTTTCGTTCTGTGTCGCGTAAAAGTGGATAAAATTAAAAGTCCATATGTGCAAAATCGGGAAAAGAAGCCAAGCGGCAAAAAGAGAATAAAGAAATCAGAAATAAAAGAAGAGTGATAACTCGGTTGCGTTTGCAATTCGTATAACGCGGGAAACGAGGTGCATATGAAAGTGATGGTGACACTAACGCGGGGTACACAACTGCAGTACAAAACCACAACATCAGATGAGAACCAACAGATTGGAATAGCAATGGCATGTGAGTTTAGAATTACGAAATATTACCTAAAGGCCATACGCCAAATCGACTATTCAACATAGAGTTCACACACAAAATGTTATTACACGCTGAACATCGGTGTATGTTACGGGCAATCCGACAAGAATTTTATGTTATTCGCCTAAAAAATGCTGTACGCCACTGTATACGGAATTGCAAAGCATGCACGATTTATAAAAACAGAGTCAGGAATCAAATCATGGCAGCACTTCCCGCCGAAAGATGCATATTCTCTTTACCATTCACTAACACGGGACTCGATTTTGCCGGTCCATTTGAGCTGAAAACTTCACGACTTAGAAGTGCAAAAATCCAAAAGGGATATGCCGCCATATTCGTCTGCTTATCCACAAAAGCAATTCATTTGGAAACTTGCTCTGAACTCACAACTGAAGCGTTCCTAGCAACTTTCAGTAGATTTGTAGGGCGGAGGGGTTTTCCCAACAAGGTCTTTTCGGACAACGGGACAAATTTTGTTGGGGCCAGTAGATCACTCGCCCATGAATACAAAACCTTTCTCGAAACTACTGAAAAAGCCCTGGTTGAGAAATACAATTTACATGGATTTTCGTGGCATTTCATACCACCTCACGATCCGCATATGGGTGGATTATGGGAAGCTGCCGTAAAAAGCATGAAAAGTCATCTGAAAAAGACAGCAGGTACTCTGAAATTTACCTATGAAGAGTTTTCTACACTCCTGGTTAGAATCGAAAGTATTCTGAACTCCAGACCGATTTCTCCTATTAGTGAAGATGCTACTGAATTAATCCCACTAACGCCAGGTCATTTATTGAGAGGCTCGTCTTTGCTGGCTATACCTGAAGAGTTCTCTGACAATCTTTCTCTGATTAATCGATGGCAAAGATTGAAAGCCATTCAGCTTCATTTTGCCAAACGCTGGAAAAATGAATATATATCTGAACTACAGAGAAGATACAAATGGAAATCTGCTCAACAAAATCTCAAAACAGATGATTTTGTAATTATAAAAGAAGACAATTTGCCACCAACTGAATGGCGTCTTGGGCGGGTTATAAAAGTTTTTACAGGAAACGACTCACGGGTTCGTGTTGCAGAAATACGAACCCAGAACGGAAATATAACTCGCCCTATAGTAAAACTTTGTATTTTACCCAATGCCTGATTGTCAGTTTAGCTTTGATTCCGCCGTTCACTTCTTTAATAAAATCTTACATTACAGCACTTCTTCCAGCTTGCCAGAATGCCGACTTTGCCACGAGAGACATCGTTTGAATGAATGTCCTGTATTTCATGATATGACTGTACCGGAACGTCGGAAAGTTGTAAAAAAAAAGGGCTTTTGTTTTAAATGCTTGTACACAGCTCACACGAGATTCTGGTGTTCTTCTCGGAAAAAATGCATCGTTTGCGACGACAACCATCATACCATGCTACATGTTGACAACAGCAGACAAAACCGATCTGCCCAAACCAGCTCCAACCGGAGAAATTCGGGCACCAATCGCCAACATGACCAACGAGGTGGTCGCAGCCATCAACGTCCGCAGTGTGGACGGGAGCTTTCGAGATCCGTGCACCGAACTGGTAATGGAAGACAACAGAACAATCACCCATCTCCACGTAAACTTGAACGCCGTTCTCCACCAAGTCAACGACGACAATCTACAGTATCAGGTTCATCAGCTAAAAAGGGTCGAACTCAGTCGTATGTCAACGATCGTCTCAGTCATCGGTCTAGAGTTCACGTTTTTCTGCCCACGGCTTTGGCGTGCGTTCTCACACCGAGAGGACCAGGAAAGCTACGTCTAATGCTGAATTCTGGAGGAGCACAGACAATTATTTTGAAAAGTCTAGTGGAGAGGTTAAATCTTAAAACTACAAATAATGACGACAAGGAATACTGTGTCATAAATCTACAATCGTACCACGATCCTTCGGCCAAAATCCAAATTACCGGCTTAGTAAGGACACAATTCAACATTACCTTACCAGAAGCCACAACTGAGAAAAAACTTGAGAGCATCTACGATCACCTGACGGATTTGGCCGATCCCCATTTTTTTAAACCAACGTCCATTGAAGTAATGATCGCAAACGATCAATTACCCCGAGTCCTTCGAGCTGGTCTCATTCAAACGTCCTCCACAATGCCCATTGCCCAAAGTACAGTCTTCGGTTGGACTATATCCGGAGCCTGTCAATATTGAACTTGCAATCCGGCAAAGGGGGCGGCATGTTGAAGCGTAGTTCAACAACTATATTATATTATTGAAATAGTATTTAAGTCAAATGAATTATACCATAAAATAGTATGAAATCCCACTATTTTCCCTACAATTATCTTCGTTGTTAGACTTTGATGGAAACCCTTTATCCAATCCCTTCAACAAAGGGAAAAGCTTTTACTCAAACGGATAAAGAGTTTCCATCTTTGTTATAATTCCAGCTACTTTGTGCTGAATTGTATCTTTGTTACGTTTGTATCTTGTGTGCTTGTCCGCTTTAATCCATGCAACAGTTCGTTCACTTTTGCAGCACCAACTGAAGCGGTAAGAAGCGAAATAAAACTGAAATTAACATTGAAACTGAAACTGCTTTGTCTTTTCCTTTTCTATTTATTTCATACATTTCTGGAAACTGCCCTAAATCTTTACAATTTTGGGAGTTGATAAGAAATAAATACAGTCCACTTTTAGAACTGCTCCCAGGATTGTACACTTGCAAATTATTGAATTTTATTATCAAAATGCGTGCTCTGTTAAGAAAGTTCATTGCGCGCTTCCATTTTATGGTCAGTTTAATCGACCCACTGAAGCGGCTATTCGGGCTATTGTGACTAAATTTCGCACCAAATTTACATTGTTGGACATTAAACCACCAACACGCTTACGTAGAGTGCGAACTGAAGAAAATATCGCAGCTGTATCGGCCAGTGTTAATGATGACCACCCATTTTCGATTCGTCGCCGTTCGCACCAATTGGGTCTCTGTTACTCAAAAACGTGGAAATGCCAAAATTGGACTAAGCGGATGGACCACCTAAGACGCAGCCGCGGTCAACAATTAAATGAAATTATCTTCAAAAAGTAAATGTCATGGACCAATCTAACGTTTCAAATAAAGAACCGATGAGATTTTGCAAATTTTATGCGTTTTTTTTTTTAAAAGTTATCAAGCTCTTAAAAATCACCCTTTACAAATAATACACACAGCCGGTTACTTATTTTCTAAGTATGTATAAGATTAAAATAATTACTTCCGTCTACTAGTTTAAAGCAAATTAAATCATTTTCTTCTATTCTAAAAAAGTAAAAATCTAAAGAGAAACAAGTAAAAACGTCGTTAAGTTCGGCCGGGCCGAACTTTATATACCCTCCACCATGGATTGCATTCCACAGAGGTTGTCGGTTTTCGTAGAAGTGCAGTATTATTGCAGGAAAATATATATTTTTTTTAAAATAGCCAAACCAAAACAAATAATGAAAAATTAATTTTATAAATATATTTAATATTTTAATTATTTCAAACCACGCATATAAGGTAATGCTACTAATACGTCAATTCAAAAAATAAATATTCTATAAATAATAAATATTCTTTCAAAGCCATAAATATTGGTAGATAGTGGGTGCTACAGTTGGTTGTATTTCCATTCTATTTTAATTCCAAAAGTACAAATTTTGAAAATCCATTATCAGACGTGCATAGTGCAAAATAACCTAACTTCATGATTCAACCAATTTTTGCCGTAAAAGAAAAAGTACGAATTTGGAAAAAAAATGGTACCATTTTTACCCCCTTGACGTTTCTACGCAGTTAGAATTTTATCATTCTAGCTGTAGTCGTTTAATTGGTACCATTTTTATCCCTCTGTACAAGTACTAATTTCGAAAAATTCGTCTATTTTCCGTGTCAACGCAGTCAGAGGAAAGTCTACTCCGAATTTCATGACTCTAGCTGCGGTCATTTGATTGGTACTATTTTTATCCCCTTTTTTTCATTTTATCCCCAAAAAGTACGAATTTCGAAAAATCTGTTTATTTTCCGTGTCTACACACTCAGAGGAATATATACTCCGAATTTCATGACTCTAGCTGCGGTCATTAGATTGGTACTATTTTTATCCCCTTTTCCTTTTAACCACAAAAAGTACGAATTTTGAAAAATCCGTGTATTATGCAACATATATCTGTGTGACGATAGCAGTAATCGAAATTAACTGATCGAAAATAGTCAATTCTAATGTCGCGAGATACATAAATACTTACCTGAACAGATTGAAATGATATTTATGTGTTTATTTAACAAATTTAGATATTTTATTAAATCGATGCTAGATATACATTGATACTATAATGAGATTAGGATCTTGAGCATAAGCTGAACAGATATAAATAAATAAAATATATGATTTCCCTGCTCTCGAATTAAGATGTTTTATGAAATCGTATTAAGGGCCGATAATAATAAAACAAAATGAACTCAAGTAAGTTCTAAACGTCGCGTAGGCTATTGTCGATCTCCATACAGACTGACAGCTATAACTATCGGTTAGTATTAACTTGAGCTAATTTTATTTATTGTTAATTTTGCAAATGTAAAAATTGACTCTATTTTTTAAAAACCATGAACTAATCCAATCTTAAATTAAGCTGATTTGCATCACCCCGGTCACTAATGTAACAACAGCTAAATACCCCAACATTACGTACCACGTTTCATCACACTCATAATAGAAGCAATAGAAGTACCACATATACGCCGTAGAGCCCCTACCAATTTTCATACTAACAACTTTAAACCCCAACCATTCATAAAACAACAACATCAACAACAAAGAAATACAGATAAACATTACATTGTCATCAAAACTAATATATATAAATTATATATAATAAATTTACTTCAAATATGATATGGATATTTTACAAATCGATTAAAATATATTCAAATTATAACGAAAAATATGTTTTTTGAATAACAAATAATTCAAATAAATTAGTTCAAATAGACGATAACTCGATATTAATAATTCTACATACATATAATCAAGACAATAAATTTGAACCAACTAGTTTAGATAGGTCCATCCATTATGTAAGCATTTAGGTGGATTGTCTTGAGCCTAGACAATATTATGAATTACATTATGCAGCAAAAAATGTGTCACGTAAAGGCTGTGGTTCAGAAACAATTGCCAAAAAATTATATAAAATCCTTCTTTTAGCCGGTGTTTGTTGGCAAAAAAACCATTAAAAATTGAAAAAAAATCTAAAAAAATAATTTGTTCAATTTTTAAGAGAAGGCGGTGCCGACTATATATGATATTCCATTATAAGATTTTATTACAGAACCTGGGTGACTAAAAATGAAATTAAAAATACAACGGCAAATCTGACCACAGTCTGTAATAATACGTGTTTTCTAAAGCCGTGAAAAGTAAAATCGGGATGGACATTTGGGTGGTGCCTGTATCAAAACATTTATCGATGTAAAAACTTTTTATGGTGGCTATATCTAAATCTGAACCGATTTGATATATTTTCATCACAAATGTTTCTAGGTGATATGTAAGGTATTGTGTCAAATTTGAACAAAATCGATTAAGTTATGAAGTTTCAAGGGCGGAAACTATGGGCACTATAACTAAATTCGAACAGATTTACTTCAAATATAAATAATAGGTCTATCTAAAGGGTGTTTTTTATTGGGGTATAGAACTTTATGTTGGCATCACTTTATTAACTGGCGGCCATTTTGTCATTTCATCATGAACAGGTTGACAAAAGAACAACGCTTGCAAATCGTGCAAATTTATTTCGAAAGTAATGGTTCAGTTCGCGAAGTTCACCGCAAGCTCCGTCCATTTTATGGTCGACATAATCGTCCATCAGAGCAATTAATTCGGTTAACCATGGATCGTTTTCGCACTACGTTTACTCTATGTGATAATACGCATCCGCAGAGACGTCGAACAGTGCGCACCGAAGAAACAATTGCCGCTGTAGAGCAAAGTGTTGAAGAGGACCCGAATGAATCGATTCGCCACCGTGCACAGCAATTGGAGCTGCACAGCAACTGGAGAAAGTGGTTGAAAATTGGACCTGTAAAATTGGCTATATTCGAGCCAGCCGCGGCGGCCACATGCCCGAAATCATATTTAAACATTAATGACATAAAATTATCCTTCCAATAAAGCCAAATTGATGGACATTAAAACGATTTTCTTGTGTTTTATTTCAATTCGAAGTTCTATACCTCAATAAAAAACACCCTTTATTTTCCTTTTGCGAGGGTATAAAAATGAAAACTGTATAACTTTGAAATTTTGCATATTTCAAGAAAGAAGGTTTATTCAATCAGTCATATTTTTCTTCTGATAAAGATACTGATGAATTGTTATGAGAAATGTTACTTTTTACCGAATAAAAAATTTGAAAAATACTGATTTGTTTTTGAAAAAATGTGCGTGCAATTTTCTATAAATGTCCATACTGTGTACAATGTGAAAGTGAAGTCGAATATTCGACAAATATTAAACCCAAATGACTTTGGTATTGTGTCATAACTGTCAAACAGAATTGACGGAGCGATCCAATTTATGCTTATACGAAATAAAACATTTCTTGCCATGAGCGCAACACTAATGCAAGGATTGGAAAAATGAAATAATAATCTTTTGCATTAAGAATTCAAAGTGACCCAAAAAAGCCCAAATTAGGAATTTCCTGATAAAATCAATAATAACAACGGAATAATGCATGGTTTTTATTATTTGTAAGTAGTTAATGATTATTTTTTTGCGGATTTTGAAGCTTATCTAATGGTGAATTAAAATAATAAAATAACGTTTTATGTTTAAATAACGTACATTGATTAATGGGCGTTTTATCTTTCACTAATGGGAATGACGAATATTAATGAGACTCACTTTAAGTAGGATTTCTGCATTTGATAAGTCGGTGAAAGTTAGGTTGCAGGAGATTCCCGTCAATTGCGGGCACAACCGACGAGTGCACTCGAGACCAACTAAATTCTGTCCATTGTGATTCACGTAAGTAGTATAGGTGAAAAGGGTTTATGAGGTAGGGTGAAGGAACGAATTATGAGTTAAGGGAAAGGTGGGATTATCTCATATTTTAGTCTGTATTCCCATCTTTTAAACCGGGAGGATTTATCTACAAATCGGATGAGGGTTACTTTTTTATAAATCTTTTAAAACTTGATTTCAATATGTTTTTATGCGTAATATATAATAATTTACTTTATTATTCGAATGTTTTATTTGGTAAACAGAAAAAATAAAGTTTTATATAGCAAATGACAATTACGGGAAATCGAAAAAATAATTCTTTTTTCCCGGGAAATAAAAAGTAAGTTGGTCTTCTCCTAAATAACTTCTTAATGACGTACAAAAAAATCTGTATGCAGTTTCTGAGACCTATAATTATTAACAAACTCTACACAGGAGCCCCGGTTTTTGCAAAAAACAGTTTTCGCTTTTTTTTTAAATTTTCTTAAAACCGGTATTTGGTTATAGTTTTATCGAGAACCCGTCATTAAAATTAACAAGTAAAAAGTGCCGCAAAAGTAAAAAGCACGAATTTGGAAAAATCTTTTTATTCCGCGTGTCTATGCAGTTAGAGGAATGTATACACCAAATTCCATGATTCTTACTGCAGTCATTTGGTTGGTACCGTTTTTATCCCAATTTTACCCCCTTATGAGTACGACTTTCTAAAATCTCTTTATTTTACGTGTCTACGCAATTGAAGGAATGTACACACCTAATTTCACCATTCTAGATGTAGCCATTTAGTTGGTACTATTTTTATCCCTCTGTACACATTATATATCTTGAAAGTACGAATTTGAAAAAAACTTTAATTTTTCGTGTCTACGCAGTCAGAGGAATGTATACTCTGAATTTCACGACTCTAGCTGTTGTCATTTGATTGGTACTATTTTTATCCCCTTTTTTCATTTTAACCCAAAAAAGTACGAATTTCCAAAAATCTGTTTATTTTACGTGTCTACGCAATCAGACGAATCTATACACCGAATTTCATTATTCTAGATGCAGCCGTTTGGTCGGTACCATTTTTATCGCTCTATTCCCATTTTAACCCTTAAAAGTACGAATTTGGAAAAAATACTTTTACATTATGTATCTACTCAATTAGATGAATGTACACACCAAATTTCATGTTTCTGTTATCGTTTAATATGTACCATTTTTATCCCTTTTTGTCCCATTTCGTCTCCTACGAATAAGAATCACTTTATGGTGCACTTTTATGCTATAAGGGGAATGTTCATTCCAAATATCAAGTAAATACAAGCAGACATATATAAAAGCTGGCTGATATACTGTAAATATTAGGGGTATTTTTAGTCCTTTTGAGGGAAAAATTTTTGCTTCTGGGCCGATTTCGCCCACTTTCAATCCCAACCGATCTGCAACCATAAGACACATTTAGGGAAAATTTGAACCTCATATCTCATTTCGTTCGGAAGCTAGGGTGCTTTCAACAGACAGACGGACATAGCTATATCGTCTTAGAATTTTACCACGACCCAGAATATATATACTTTATGGGGTCTGCAATGAATATTTTAAGGTGTTACAAACGGAATGACAAAGTGAATATATTAAATATATTATATATTAAATCACCAAATAACAATTATCATGAAATTTTTGATTAAGAACATTTTAAAAGTTAATCATAAAAATATATAAAATAATGTCATGGAAACCAACAACATAACATTTAAGTAAAATCAATAAATCACTTATCCTATTTTGTTCACCCATCTCACCACTCATATCCCAAAGTTTCAGATTATATAGTTCATTTTTGCATCCCATTAGATGAGTCCTTTGCCCCAGATTAATATGAATGTCTCTTCAATCCGTATCGAATCTTATGTGCTACTCATGCTTGGAATGTTACGGAGGCCTTTGAGTTTTCTTGTCGTTTATTCAATTGACTACGTCTTTTACTTATACAAATAATATTTAGATTTTATTCGAAAATAACGAACTCGATTATAGATCTTGCAATAAATGATTAGTACATTTTCAACAGTGTATGATTCACTTCCTCGATGAATTCCATTATGATGGTCAACATTTTATCTAAATCTGTAGAAATCAAATGTGAATTGACATTTGCTCGTGAGCCATATCAAAACCTTAATCACCCTTGTTCTTAAGTGAAGCAATGCACTTAGTTTTGTTGAGGTCAGCTCATTTCTGTACCTTCTTTACAAGCCATAGACATGCAGACAAACAAACGAACAAAGACCACAATCTAGTGTAGTTTATTAATATACATTGTGCTGTTGTGTGTGATGCACTCACCCCCTGGAACTGAAACTGAACTCAGCTGACTTTTATCACACCAACGCCATGCAGTCTTTAGTTCGATACTGTCTGGATTATTTGAATCCTTTGCTATCATATTACGTCAAGAATAGTAAAAGTACTTGTCTCTATCTATCTATTTGCTTTACACACAAGACTTCTTAGTTTGCATATTAAATTACAATAACAAGTCCTTCAAAGGATTCGTATGCACACGCACAGACACCCGGACACGCACGCATCCATGCATCCACCCACCACCACTGCTCTGAGAGAAAGAAGTAAATAATATTTTGAATGAACAACAAGTGATTAACGCCTCTTATCCTTCGACAAGGATAAGACCTTCAGCACACTCAGTTCGATTTAGCTCAGCTCCGCTCAGCTGGTATGGCAGCGGCAGCCTCTTAAGGATGCCAAAGGATCCGCCTCTCGAATCCTTGGCAAAACAAGAAAACTCATTTGGAAAGTGTTGATAAATGTTTTACATATGTTTGACATTTCCCTCCAATCACACACATATACGTACTAGTGCCCAAGTGTGCGTGTGAGGGACGGAGTGGTGGTGTGTAGGTACTTGTGTTTGTGAGTTTTCAGTTTTCCATAACCATGAGGTCGATTATTCATTCATTCATTTTCATGCATTTGTGCCGTATTTAGCGTTCTCCGGCGTATGAAATTCAATATCTCTTTAATATTTTACCCCGAAATGTAATCATTTCGAAAGTCAACAACGACAACAACAAAAACAAAGGCAGCACGAAACCAAAAAAATGACTTAAAAAGATGAAGAGGAAAGACGACACGACCTAAAGCGACGTCCCGAAGAAGGAGTTGTATTTATTTTGTAAACATTTGGCTTGTTTCAGTGAAAACATTTGTCGGAAAGTGGAACGTGAAGTAGAACCCCAACCGACATTCAGTGCGGTGCTCGGAAAGTTCTTTCCTGGGAAATATTTGGCTCTGATTTCAAAGTCTTCCTTTTTTACGGTTCCCATGGAATTCATCAGAAGAAGTTTTTCGTTTCGTAGTATTCCGTATTCCAGTGACAGAATCCGTAATTCAATACGCCATGCAACTTGTGTGGCTCATTGGGAATCATTGGGAGTTTTCGTTTTTTCTACTCTGTTCATGGAAAATTATCTATTAGTGACGCTTTTCGTTTGTTATTGAGTGTGTGTGTGCTGTGCTTCACATCTGAGTGAAGAGTTCCCGCTGGGCGTTTTTTAATTTCTGCCCCCATAAAACGCATCTTCCGTTCGTGGCCTGGTCAAATTATGAAAATGGACTGTGTTTGGTTGGCGGAGTGGGAGGTGCAGGAGAAAATTGATTTGTTATGCAAAGAGTGTGGCATCTACGAAAATTCCATGTTAATGGAATACCAATGAGAGTGAACCAAAACAATGGGTGGTTATTAAGGGAACCACTGTAGCTTTTTGTGTTGATATGCAGCGAGCAACACTGTGGAAGTTTCCCCCAAAACACGAGTGCATTACATACATAAGTTGGTTGGGAAAATACAGCCAAGTAAGTCAGAACTCTATATTAAGTTGCTAATTGCAATTGCAAGCGAGATTTATAATTTATGGCGAGCCAATTATGGTCTAGAATTTTCCGGCGCTTGTTAGGCAAATTACCACTCTCACCTGTCAGGATGCTGATCAGTATGCGATTGTGTTAGAAGAAATGCATAATAGATACGAATTTGAGAAGGTATTGGTTAAGCACAAAGTCCTGTGGTCCGAGCTATGTCTTTTAAGAAAGCTCTATGTGTAGAAAGGTACTTATAGCCTTCATATATGGATTTGTGTATATGACTCGTATACTCCCACATGGTATTAACAGTTGTTGCGCGACTGATGGACTCATTGATCAGCGCCCTGACCAAAGGGCCGACGACAGGCTCATGAAATTTTGAGGATTCGAAATTCTCACTTTTAGCAGCGAAATGTGACAAAAAATGAACCGTAATGAGCTGGAATCATGAAATCCCTTTACTATGTGCAAATCCAAGTGAAGTGAAATTTCCGAAATGTGTACTTTAAAAAGAGAAACGGGACAAATGGCGCCAACCAAACATTGCAGCCAAAATCGTGAAGTACCACGAGTGTTGATAATAAATGACTTAAAGAAGAATAATTGATAACGAATCAAGTAAAAAGGCGTCAAGTTCAGCATGACCGAATCTTAAATACTCTACACCATGGATTGTATTCATACCACATATTTAACTTAACCTGGAAGTGCAGTAACATATTAGTAACATGCAATTATTACTTATTATTTATACATATATATACATATTTGCATATATTAATAAATACACAATTCTTAAAATATGTCGAAATTAGAGATCGTTCTTAGGGATCGATGTCAGGGGAATATGCACATCTATACTACTACTATTCTAGCTACTTGATTGGTATCAATTGTATCCCTTTTACCCCATTTTGTCCCGAATTTGGAGGAAGTCTTTTAATTTGCGCGTCAAATGAATGTACACACCTCATTTTAGAATTATAGCTGCAGTCATTTGGTTGATACCAATTATATTCCTCCTTGTCCATTTTGAGTCTAAAAGTACGAATGTCATTATTGATTTGTGTCTTTCTCACCTTAAAAGTAAAAAATTCGAGAATTTTCATCTTCTAGACGAGGAATGCACAAATCGAATTTTATTATTGTAGTTGCCTCTACTTCATCCCTTTTTACATTTTCCACTATAGAAGTAAAAATTTTGAAAATTCTAATTCTAGCTATTTTCGTTTGATTGGTACGATTTTTATTACTTTTTGTCCCATTTCAACGCTATAAAGGGATTTAACTTACCAAATGTATTAGTGGAAAAAATCACAAAGCGTTAAGCAAAAACGAAATTTACGAACAATTTTAATAACATTTCTCGAAGAAACCACAGGTCAAAGATGAATTCCTAGCCCCCGGAAATCGACTTAAAATTATAAGTCGATTTCTTAGAATTTTCCGTAGATTGTGTATTTGCCTGACACTTTGTGCGAAAAAAAACGACAAGGCACAAATCTTCAAAGATCGTGTTTAAATACCCGAAATATTAGGGGTTATTGTTATATTATATTTTTTATGTAAATATGGAAATAATGTTTCTCTCTGTACTGATATCTCCCATTTTCAATCCCAACGGATCTACAACTATTAGACGTATTATTTTGACATCCGAACTCTTTTCGTTTAGATGCTATCATACTTACAATAGACGGACATGGCTAGGACATCTTGTATATACACTTTATATTGTCGACATTTCCAGATGTTACAAATGGAATGTGAAACTTAGGTCTGTATTGTAGAGTGGCTTCTTTTGTGAGGAAGAACAAATGTTGTTAAAGTTTCCGTCTAAAATAAAAGATTGCTTGGATTTAAGCGATCTCCCAAAATATTTCGCTTTTATATTTTACGTCCATGAGCTGGACGTGTTCAAAATAAACTCTATAAATCGTGTTTTTGCCGAAAAGAATTCACGATGCGAATGGAGTTGAGAAAAAAAATCCTGCTGGAAATCGAAATCTGTCCCGAGCCATATTAAACTTTTCAAAAACTTGCCATTTGTTCCAATGCAGACTTTAGTGTAATTTTTCATAAAAGCAACAATATATTTCCACATTTTTAGTTGCAATTTTTAGAATGTCTTTTCCCATTTAGGGTCGCATTTATTTCAAACTTTTAGTCCTCTGTGGGTTAAGTGTGAAGTAAATACTGAAATATGGAGACATTTGCATCGTAAACACAGTCATTTCCGATTTCGTGGTTCTTGACCTTTTTACCTTTTTTACTTTTAATTTCCAGAGGATATAGATATATATATATAGATTTAGTTCCGTACTTTTGCGCTTCATACAATAGCGATATGGGTATCAAATGAAAGAGAAGAATATCTGTTAAAAATACTTCAAATTAGCATTACGCTAAACTGATATAGTTAGAGGCATGAAATTTGAAGTATTTTTAACAGATATTATTCTCTTTCATTTGATACCTATCATAACAAAAAAGAAAAGATAAAGTCGGGCAGGACCGACTATATTGTGCCCTCCTCGAAAAGCTCAATGGAATGGGAGCTATATAAGAACATGTCCGTACTTGACCGCCAATTTTTGGTAGGATCGGACAATAATTTCTGTCTGGACTTTGACTACAAGAATAAGTGAACAGACGGACAGAAAGATGTCACGGCAAAATCGATTCAGAAAACGATCCTCCAAAAAAACAATGTATAAATTTGATGTTATTCACATATAACACTATATTTATATATAATTTAAATTTCTAATACATTTTCGATTGTTGTTTAATAATTATCGAATTCGTCAAAAAATCTTTGATAATGTATTTACAGTTCCATAAACCATATACCATTTGTAACCAACAAATATGTAATACATACACACAAAAATGCTGTTTCTTTAAATTATAAAAATACAAATCTATCAAAATCTATTGAATTTTGTAAAAAACGTAGTCTGAAAAAAATATTTTTTCTCAAAAGTCGCATATCCAGGTAATATATTCAGAAACTAAACACTTCATACTAATTTCGATTTTTTCTTAATTTTCACAATGGCAGACAAAAAGTTAAAAGCTTAACGAAACTTAAACTTAAAAATAAATTTAAAAGGCTTTTGGAAAAGGGATTGTATTTTTTTTAACATCTATTGTTTGTGTCTCTAGTTTGTCTCTAATTGTTAAACTGTTCATCCCCTTTCTTTTCTATATTAACACTTCTTTGGTACTTTCTGTTTTCAGTTCCATAAAGCAATTATTATAAGCTTCATTGAACTCCACCCGCAATTCTGTTTACAAATGAGTAAATCAATTCCAACTTCGATGACTTGCCATTAAATTATGTATTACAACAACAGAATTATTTTTCGCCTATTTTAGAATATCTGCTGTCACATTTTAATAACAAAAACAACATTACAGAATGACAAAAAATTTATCATTGGCCAAAAAACGTCATATTTGGAACCATAGTGCAAAGTTATGAAAAAATTGATTTAAAGAATCATTTTTGCTGGCATTAAAAAAATAAAATATAGTTTTCTTTCATTCTTAACCGTCTAACGCGCAAGAGTGCCTAGTGGCATGTATAAGTACCAAACGCATTACAACGTTTGGTTTAGATTTTATTTCCAGTTTTGTACACGAAGTCCGAAAAAAGAAAACAACGTGAAATTTTGTGTGTGAATTCTTCTTTTTCCAAACTAAATAATACCGATTTCGGGGCCCGGATCTAATTGTGTTATATTTTTGTTGATAAGGTGCGACTATCTAGTGTCAACATATGTACTTAGGAATGTGAAACATAAAATTGTTTTGAGGATGCAATGCATTCCTCACCTTTTATCATCTGGCTCTCAAAGTAAATTAGCAAATGACTTTCTGAGTTAATTTGAGCACAATTATCCCAGAAAAAAATATCTCAACATTTATTTTAATTTATTAAAAAATTGCCGGTTAGAGGGTTAAATATCTTGAAGTATACGACGCCTATAATATCTACTGATAAATGCAGAAGTTATGAATGACCCTTATAGTTGATGTAAAAGATGTTAAAGAATTA
Organism: Polietes domitor; assembly: GCA_947397865.1. NCBI lineage: Eukaryota > Metazoa > Arthropoda > Insecta > Diptera > Muscidae > Polietes > Polietes domitor. Next base: position 5,358,892 of record OX377620.1, read on the forward strand.
TTGCTTTTCTAATTACACTGTCCAACAAATTAAGACTTTTTGATTGGAACGAAATAGCGACCCTATAATTCTGAAAGGGAATGTCGAGTAGACAATTTTTGCGGAATAAACTTATGGTCCCGCTGGTCTGAGTTTACATTTTACAGTGGATCAAAGTTTTAATTTTTTGGTCAAAGGGATCATTATACTAATCGAAAAAAGTGTAAAGTCTGAGAGAATTCTTATTGTCAGAATTATATTGTGGAATTTTATGAGGACCATTTTTGTGAAAGATCTCCAGCTCCCCTCCTTATGGGTCATTGACCCTTTTTTCGAGAAAAGCGAAAAAAATCCTTTCAAAAAAATATTCAAGGATTAAAATGTTCTATGAAAAAAAATTGTCTGAAAATTTCAGTGGCGGTCACCGAAGACGCCAAAGTTGTAAATAATGCTCTTCCCGCTTAAATAGCAAAATTACCCGCCAGCTTATACAACAAAACTACGTGGGTTAAAATTGGTCCATGTTTTTTGTCGGAAAGGATCAACCTCTCCGACAAAAAATTTAAGGATTTCCATAAAAAGGTCTAATTGAGGGGATCTAGAGGGTAAATGTCCTCCACAAGAATTACCCACAAAATTATTTTAATTTTTTTCGATATTTTTCATTAATTGTTTGTTTCAATTTACGCATGACATCGAACATTTGTTTTTTCTCGTAATAGAAACAAAATAATTATTTAGTACGGTTGCAGGCTGAGCATACGGATCACTTTCCGTAGCCACCATGCTCCTTTATCTATTTATCCCATTGCAACGACTACCCTATGAACTATCTGTTTAATATAAGATTTTCACATTCTCTACTGAACGAGAAGTCCATTAATTTTTTTAGTTCCTTTCACTGCATTGTCCACACATCGGTGGTCTGCAACACCGTTCCCTTTTAGACATAATGTGCTAATTCATGTTGTCTCCGTGCCACCACCAACCACTTCACGAATAATAGCCACCCAAATACAACTGCTAACCGGGACTAAATAATAATTCAAGCATCCTGAGTCAGCAGCTTTAAATTGAATGAAATCCTCATTTAATGTTGGTGCACATCATTAAAATGCATTGCGAAAATTTCACAAATTTCCATAAAAAATAATTGACTTTGTACACTTCCCTTCCACGTTCCACTTTCTGGTTGCATCAGCAGCAGCAGTAGTTGGCGCTATAATTTTCTATTTGCTCCCGAACTCCGCTGGATGAAAGCGCAACGCAAGGCAACACAACGCCGTGCCTTGCCTCGCCTCGCCTCGCATCGCCGTACAACAAGACAAGACATGGCAAAGCATATTTGCTATTCAAACTCCATTGTTTGTTTCGTTAAACAGAAACTTCCAAATAGAACGGCAACAGAGCAAGAGCAACAGCAACAGAGCGGAGTAGAATGCGAACAGTGCAATTGCAATCTATTGTACGGAGGACTCTTAAATCCTATCCTGCAACGGAGAAACTTCCGAAAAAAAGACAAGGAACTGCGAAACACAACACCACCGTCGTCACTCCGTCATTTTGTTTTAATTAAAATTTTAATTTCACGGCAAAATATTTTTTTGTTGGTCTCACTCACCTAGAGCAAATCGTAGTCGTTGTCGTCGTCGTCGACGTGCAGTGCAACGTGCCACAACCAAGCCAAGAGCTTCATTGGAACACGACAAGATCCGGAATCCAAAATGAAGTACTTTGATAGTACACGTATGCATGGATACCGCCGTGGATATCGCCACTGCATGCGACAGGGTTCGGGGCAGAGCAGTGCAAACTTTTACCACTTCAACCAAGGCCACAACTGAGTTTGTTCAGGTGGATGCGTGCGTTTGAGTTTGAGTGTGTGTGTGTTTGCATGTATGTCCGTACAATGATGCTGCAATGCAACATTAAACCGTAAGGGCAATATCATATTCATGACAAGAGAAGCGGTGGGCGGGGAGGGGATATCATGCTCCAGTCTACTCAAACACAAACACACAATCTCGAAAAAACACAACGCGAACTTGAGCGAGCGAAAGAATATCGCTTCCTGTAGGCATTTCCCATTAAGGATGGAAAATCTTAAAAAGCAATTATCCAGGAACCGACTACGTGTACATTTTATACGAGTACCAACCACTCGCCAACACATATACGAGTCCCAGGGCAATCGGTGTGGTAAACAGTGGATATGGGTTCTACTCAAACAGTCATATCTTTTGTTCTGAATATTAACCAAATATTTATACACTCCACGAGAGTATTATGGCTTTGTGCATTTGTTTGTAACACCCAAAAGGAAGCGGGATAGACCCATTGTTAAGTATACCGATCGACTTAGAATCACTTTCTGAGTGGATTTAGCAATGTCCGTCTGTCTGTCTGTCTGTCCGTCTGTCTGTCCATCTATTGTTGTAATCAAACTACAGGTCGCAATTATAGTCCGATCTTAACAAAAATTGGCACAAGTAAGTTTTGTGGATCAAGGACGAACGCTATTTGAGGCAAATCGGTTCAGATTTAGATATAGCCCCCATACAAATGTCGCTCCCGATTTGACATTTTCCGCTCTAGAAACCACATATTGAACCCGATTTACTTTACATTTGGCACAACATCTTATAATCCAACTAGAAACACCTATGTAAAAATTGGGTAAGATCGGTTCAGATTTAGATATAGCCCCAAACAAATGTAGCTCCCGATTTGACTTTTGCCGCTTTAGAAACCACATATTGTACTCGATTTTCTTTAAATTTGGCACAACAGCTTATAATCCAAGTAAAAAACCTATGGTGAAAGTGGCTAGGTTCGGTTCAGATGTAGATATAGCGCAAATACAAATTTCACCTATTTCGTTCCAGATTTCAATATACCCCATACAAATGTCCTTTCCGATTTAAAATTTTTTATCAAACACACACATTTACAGGATGCAAAAATCCTGTCCGTTTTCACTTTTTCACCGAATTAAATTGTAGTCGGATAGAAAGTGGAGTGTATCATAGAGTCGGCCCCGCCCGACTTTAGCCTTTCCTTACTTGTTTTGATTTGAACTGGGATATTGTCCTGGCTCAAGACCACTTTGCGTCTATATTCTTTAGAATGCAAATTTAGTTAAAAATTTCGAGTATTTAAGATTTCTGTGACGTGAAGTTTTGCAAGTTCGTTCATTACACAGCGTGAACGTACATCATAAATTGATCCATCCATGAAATGGACCAAAAAGGGATAGAAATGGTATCAAAAGACAACAGCTAGTAACAGGAAATTCGGTGCGTAATCCCTCTAAAATAGATGCATTTTCGATAATCGTACTTTTAAGGGGAAAATGTGCAAAAAGGGATAAAATTGGCTGGAGAATCATAAAATTCGGTGTGTACATACTCCTAACTGATATATGATAGTTGTATATGTCACACTTTATCCGTTTTGAGAAAAAAATTGAAAAAAAAAAAATAAACGAAAAAATATTTTATTTTAATTCGTAATATTTCCTTACCAAAAATAAAAGAAAGCACAATATATGTTTTTTTTTTTTAAATTACAAATGTATATAAATATTTATAGGTTGTTCGTATAAAAACTTTATATTGAAATTAATATTTATATAATTTTTTTTTTTTGAACTGGGATATTGTCTTTGCTCAAGACCATTTTCCATCTATATTTAATAGAATGCAAATTTATTTACAAATGACATGGTGACATTTATTACTTTGCTGCATACTACCAATAATACCAATAATAAGAGCCACAACATGAACATTTATCTATATATTGACCCATTAAGTGCCGCTATTTTTTATATTGTTGGTTCTCAGTGGGTTAAATGTAAAGTTAAAACTGAAATTATTTGCATCGAAAACACATTCTAGTCTTAAACAGAAATAATTTTGATTTCCCCAACCATTTAAATTTTCCCTTATTAAAATTTCCCTTATAAAAATTAAAACATGAATAATCTAAATTAACTGTTGAATGTGGGAAAATTGAAAGGGTTGTTAATTCTAAGCGTATACAGATAGAAGCATGCACTTTTAAGTATTTTTAACAGATATTCTTATTTTTCATGTGATATCTTAATCGTCATTGTATGACACGCCAAAATACGAAACTAAATCATTATCATTGTCAAAAAATATTCCAAATCAAATGATTTTACGATGCAAATAACTAAATATTTCAGTTGTTACTTCACATTTATCCCACTATGGACCAACTGTTTGAAAAAATTCGGCCTTAATGGGTTAAGAAATTCTTAAAATTGTAATTGTATCAATACTTCTCCTACGAGCCCATATTTTTTTTTTTTTGATTTTATAGAAAACTAATATTTGGAATATAAAATGACTAATTTTTGATAGTTTTAAAATATGGTTTGTGTGGGAGGTACGACCCCCTTTGTTCCATCATGATCTAGTATATCTAGGAACCATCCCCTGTGCAGAAGTTAGATACAGTATTTTGGGTTTGTGGTCCTATACAGAACATACAACATATATGCATACATTAATTTTTATACACTCCATGAGGATATAATGTCTTTGTGCATTTCTTTGTAACACAAAAAAGAAACCGATATAGACCTATTGTTAATTATACCGATCGATCGAATCGATTTAGCAATGTCCGTCTCTCTGCCTGTCCATCTATTCTTGTAATCAATGTACAGGTCGCAATTGTAGCCAGAACCAAATGAAACTTTGCACAACGAAGTTTTTCGGGACAAGGACGAACGTTATTTAATTTGAAGCAAATGGGTTCAGATTTAGATATAGTCCCCATACGAATGTCACTTCCGATTTGACTCTCTTCACTCTAGATAACGCATATTCTAACAGATCTTCTTTACACTTAGCAAAATATCTTATATTTCAACTGGAAAACACCTATGGTGAAAATGGATTAGATCGGTTCAGATTTATATATAGCTCCCATACAAATTTCGCTCCCTGCTTGACTTTTTCCGCCCCAGAATCTACGTATTTTCACCGAATTTCTTCAAATTGAGCATAACTCGTTATACTTGAAATGGAAGAACTTATTGCCACTTTATTCCATGTTTGGATATAGCCCCGATACATATATTCTTCTCGATTTGAACATTTTTTATACACTCCACCCAAATGGAAACGATTTGTCTGTACATGTATTGTTGTAATCAAATTACAGGTCGCAATTATAGTCCGATCTTAACAAAGATTTTGTGGACCAAGGACGAACGCTATTTAATTTGAGGCAAATCGGTTCAGTTTAAATATAGCCTCCATACAAATGTCGCTCCCGATTTGACTTTTCCCGCTCTAGAAACCACCACACCACCGCATGTGGTGAAAGTGGGTTAGATCGGTTCAGATTTAGATATAATTTTTTTATACATATACAAATGTTTAACCGATTTTGGGCAAACTTTACATATTATATTTCACATCGTTCCATGTTTCAATATACCTCCATACAGATGTCCTTTCTGATTTAACATTTTTTGTCAAACACATACATTTACAGGATACAAAAATCCTTTCCGTTTACACTTTTTTACCGAATTGAATTGTAATAGGATAGAAAGTGGAGTGTATCATATAGTCGGCCCCGCCCAACTTAAGCCATTCCTTACTTGTATGGTTGCTTTCGTTCCAACAAAGAATGATTCTCATTTCGAAAAAAAAACATTTTTTTTGAAATTTCTGCTTCCATGTGAAAGTGATACATTGTGCGAACCATGGCTGAGATATGAGAAAATTGATAAATAATTGGAGTTATCCGCGCCATCCGCCTCGTTTCAAATTCTAATCACATCATATTATTTTTCTAATAAAGTCTTCTAAATGGAAATTACATTATCTGATGATTTTATTCCAAATTAAATTTCTACAGGTCTAATAAAACAACATTTATAAACCTCATACAAAGTGTATCTTCCTAGTTGGATATGGAAGTGGGATATTTCATTCAATCTATGATTTACAAATGCCATCTACATACATATTTACATGCATACATACATAGCTTCACTTTAGTTTCCGCTCGACTCTAGCCTTTGCTTAAGGGTTTCTGGATAAAACTGTGCAAATACCATTCGCCCTGCGGGACAATGATGTTTGAATTTATCGCACGGTGTGGGCGGTCTTCTTTGATCATGGAACGCTCCAATGAAAACGGCGTGGAATATTCATACGGTCCTCGTATGTGGCAAGCGCACAGTTTGGTTGGGAATCGCGAGAGGACCTCCTTAGTGCTGGGTACATCCTCATCTATCCGCACACACACGCACACATGTGCACATCTACCCATATTGCATTTTCCACAAAACCCAACCCGCAGCGTACGCACTCAAATTGTGCCGAGAGTTTTTAGTTGGGAAAATAAAATAAAAAAATTGTTGTGGCAAATGAAAAGGATATGTTAGTGATTCAGCGCCGTTCATGGGGTCTACCCGTGCATGTGTGCGTGCGTGTGTGCGTTTGTGTGAAAAGCTTTTTGGAGATTGTGGGTTTGGAAAATTCACTTACTTTCCGCTAAAAAGCGCTCTATGGTTGTTTTCCTCTTTTCTGAGCAATTTGTTGTTCTAAACAATTTAACAGTTGATTTACGGGGTTACACCAGGTGTGGAGATGTCTATTTCACAGGTAACACGCACACACATACACACATTCAATCTTGAGAAGCACAAGAACAACAATTCCAACAACAGCAACAGACGAGGTTTACGTTTATTTAATTTTTGAGGTTGTACTCGGCATGAGTGCGAGTGTGTGTGTGTGTTGCGTATGCCATGCCGCTGAGTCGGTGTGTGTGAGTACACTAATACCCCGATTTGCGTCGCTCCGATTTGCGTTGATTCGATTTGCGTCATCAAAATAAACATTGCGTGGCTTCGAACTGCGTCGTTGATGTTTCGTTTTGCGTCGCAAAAAAAATAATTGTGGCTTCGAATTGCGTCGTTAATGTTTCGTTTTGCGTCGTTTTCTATTACATTTTGTGCATAGAAAGGGTATTTCCCTTTTTATTTGCTTTTGGTCGTTTTAAAATTTTTGGTGTCAGTTTACAAGAAATATTAGTGCGAAAAAGTGTAAGAGCAATTTCTGCTCCGTAAAAAATAAATAAAATGAGTCAAAAGCGAAAAAGAATTACATTAAAACAAAAAATAGACATTTTAAAACGTTTTAAATCAGGTGATAAACCTGCTGACATTGCAAGAACCATGGGTTTTGCTCCAACTACAATAAGAACAATTTGTAGTCGTGATGCTGATAAAATTAAAGAATATGGTAAAACTGCCACACATTTGCAGTCAACGCAAGTTTCTAAAGTTAGAAGTTCACTTATGGTAAAAATGGAGTCCCTTCTATGCATGTGGATAGAAGATCAGAACCAGAGAAGAATGCCACTGAGCCAAATGCTAATTCAAAACAAGGCTCTATCGATATTTAACGATCTAAAAAATAATTCTGCTTCAACAAGTGGTGAAATATTTGAAGAATTTGAAGCTAGCCGAGGCTGGTTCAGTCGTTTTAAAACCAGAGCAAATCTGCATAATGTTGCATTGAAAGGAGAAGCAGCTAGTGCAGACATTTCAGCAGCAAACAACTTTAAAGAAGAACTGAAATCCATTATAGAAGAAGGCGGATACTCTCCAAAGCAAATCTTTAACGTCGATGAAACTGGACTGTTTTGGAAACGACTTCCAAAGAGGACATTCATTTCTAAATCTGAAAAATCTTGCCCAGGGTATAAAGTCAGTAAAGATCGACTCACGCTTCTCTTAGGAGGAAATGCTGAAGGTGATTTCAAGTTTAAACCTCTTCTTGTTTATCATTCTGAAAACCCAAGACCTTTTAAAAATGTTAAAAAAAGTGATCTACCGGTCCACTGGCGTGCAAATAAAAAAGCTTGGATGACAGCAACCCTGTTTAAAGACTGGGTAGAAAATTGCGCAGTTCCAGAATTAAAGGCTTACAGTTCTTCTGAAAATATAGAATTCAAAATGCTTTTATTGATAGACAATGCTCCAGGGCATCCAATATTTTCAGATGACATTTCAGAAAATATAAAAGTTGTATTTATGCCGCCAAATACCACATCAATTTTGCAACCTATGGACCAAGGTGTTATGTATATCGAACTTCAAGTGTTACTATCTACGAAGAACTTTTAGTCAGCTACTTCATGCATCGGATGGACACAATAAGCCTTCCATGAAAGAGTTTTGGAGAAATTATAATATTTTGATGGCCATTGAAAATATAAATCAATCCTGGATGGAAGTAAAAAAATCGTGTATGAATGGAGTCTGGCGGCAAATATGGCCTGACTGTGTTCCAAATAATAGTCCAGAAATAAACGATGTAAATAGCATTTGTCAAGAAATTGCTGAACGTGCTAGCACAGCAGAAGTTGATGGTATGGAAGAAGACGACATTAATGAGCTATTAATGTCACACGAAGAATTCCTAAACAACGAAGATTTATTTTCTGTTGATGTGGAACACGCATTAGAAGACGAAATACTTACGCCAGATAATATAGCAGAAGAAAAACATCTGAAGATCACTCAGATATCAGAAGCTATGCAACTTATATCAAAAGCTATGGATATTTTTACAGACAACGATCCAGACGAAAATCGAAGCAGCAAAGTTTTAAACGCTGTGACAGATGCTATTGATTGTTATAGAGAAATTTATTTACAAAAAAAATCAGTTAAAGTTCAACGGAAAATAACCGGATTTTTTCAAAAAGATGGGCAGCTATCGAATCAAAGCCCTGATGTGACCATTGCCTTGGAGTAACACAAATTATTTAATAATTTAATTAATTGAATTAATTATATGTTTATGTTGATTTTTTACATGTATGAATTGGCTTTAATTTATTTTTTTACTTTACGTTATCTTTTTGTTGCAATAAATTATAAAAAATATGTCTATGTATACATTTATTTATAGTAAAAATGTTCAAATTTTCTAAAAATTTTCTTCTGGAACGAATTAACGAAAAATCCATACAAATATATGGAGAAAAGTGATTCGATTTGCGTTGTTTCGCATTGCGTCCCGTTTGGTCGGTCCCAATTAACGACGCAAGTCGGGGTATTAGTGTATATGCAAATTTTACTAATCACACTAAATACGCACATACACACACAGACACACTTACACAGGGACACACACACGTGTACTTGGGGAAGTATTTGAATAATTGCAATTACTTAAAATGGCAAATAATATCTGTGTCAGAATTTAACACGTGTTTTACATCATTAAAGAGATTACTCAGAATACAGGGTGTTTAAGTGCCTCCCAGGATGTGCCAACTGGGGTCTATCACTTCAGCAGCTTTAGCTTGCACTTGTTGTGATAATTTCATTAACTTAGTACAGACATATGTGTATGAATAACTGTGAACATTTTTAAATATATTTGGCTGGAGTCTTAGCGTGCAATTTAGAGTGGTCAAGTCCAGACCGACAACCGGATCAACTGGTCTTTTCACCTGAAAAAGGCCGTCGCACAGTGATTCAGAATCAAAATCCATCGGTCAAAATTGTTCTAGTAGACATTTTTGAGTTCTGTAAAAAATCAAAATTAGACAAGGACCCAAAGAGATATTTTGAGATATTTAACATTAAAAATCGGACATTTTTGTGCAAATTTCCGGCAAATGAACTCCGATTGTTATAAAATTTAGCATGAACATAAATGAAATTTACTCGTCCTATTTGCGTACATACTTTTCAGAAGTTAGTGGGAGAAAAATGAGGAAATTGGGTCTTGGAACTAATAAATCTGACTTTTTGCACTAAATGTATCCTATCTTTCACGGGTGCAATTTCGTGCAGGCAAAAGTTACCCTACAAAAACGGCAAACCCTTCAACCATTCCAAATATACATTTCGCTAAAGGCTTTTGAAGGAAAACAAATAAGGAAAGGCTAAGGGCCGACTATATAATACCCTACGCCACTCCCTGCGTATATACCTCGCTTTGATTACTAAACCCAGGTATTTCATGAGAGCAATTTTATGTAGTTCATATAAATTATACAATTACTATATATTCATCTTTAGTCAAATTTAATGAATATGGTAAATAATTTGCCAGCAGATATTCCGAGTAAAGTAAATATAACATGATCTGGAAAAATTGATCAACATCGAATGATAAATACAGATTATGCAGCGGTAATAGGATTAATCGGGCGGAAATTTGAAGGGGGCATATAACAACACCTGAGGCCTGTGCCAAAACATGCGCCTATATGCGCCTGTATTTCTCATCAAAGGTAGGTATTCCTAGTTGAAACATATAATGATCTGCAAAATTTGATGAATATCCGATGTAAGATGTAGTTTCTATAGCTGTATTAGAGCAGAATGGCCCCATTTGGGTTATACCATAGTATGGATCTCATCTCCCAAACAAGTAAGAAAAGGCTAAAGACGGACGGAGCCACTATATGATTCAACCCACTTTATATCTCATTACAATTCAATTCGGTAAAAAAGTGAAATCGGGGAGGATTTTTGAATCATGTATGTGTTTGGCAAAAAATGTTAAATCGGAAAGGACATTTGTATGGGGGGTATATTGATACCTGTAACGATGTGGCCCGCTTTCACAATGTACGTTTATTGGTGAAATATAATATGCAAAGTTTGGTCAAAATCGGTTAAACATTCGAGAGCGACATTTGTATGGGGGCTATATCTAAATCTGAACCGATCTTACCCACATTCAGCATAGGTGTTTCTAGTTCGATTATAAAATGTTGTTCCAATTTTAAAGAATATCGGGTACAATATGTGGATTTTAGAGCGGAAAAAGTGAAATCGGGAGTGACATATGTATGGGGGATATATCTAACTCTGAACCGATTTCCTCCAAATTCAATACCGATAGTCGTTGGCCCAAAAAAGTAACTTCTGCCAAATTTCATGATAATCGGGCAACAATTGCGACCTGTAGAGTGCGAACAAACTTAGACGGACAGACAGACATCGTTAAATCGATTCAGCTGGTGATTCTAAGCCGATCCGTATACTTAAAGGTGGGTCTAGCTCAATTATTTCTTGGTGTTACAAACTAACTTATAATACCCTAGTCCACGAAGTGGTGTAGGGTATAAAAATTGTGTTTGTTCAAAAGGGGTATTTTTACAATATTCATTATAACCAAACTATATTTGGCACAAACATAGTTTTCGCGTCATAATAAAGCTAAGAAACCATAATTTCTAATAAAAAATTGAGTGCAAAATTTCTTAGATTCTTTGAGAAACAAAAAAGAAATTAGGTTTTTTGAATTTTCGAAATCTGAAAATCTGTAATACAAAAAAAAATAATTTTTTTTCTTCGAAATATGAACAAATACGTAAAAATATGTTAAAAAATTAAAAAATATTTTTCTGAAAGACTTTTGACATGGTCGAAATCATGATCGTGGTAGTCTGCAGCCAAGTAATAAATGTCACCATGCCATTTGTAAAAAATTTGCATTCTATTAAATATAGAAGCAAAATGGTCTTGAGCCAGGACAATATCCCAGTTCAAATCAAATATTGATTACAGACCAAAAAAATGCAAACGAAAAAAATTAAAAAAAAATAATTTTCTTTAAAATCGAAAAATACGAAAAGTAGTCAACTTTGGGCCGATTTCTAAAATATGTCCGATTTTTAATGTTAATATCTCAAAATAACTCTTGGGTCATTTTGGTCTAATTTTGGTTTTCTACAGAACTCAAAAATGTCTACTAGAACAGTTAGTTATTGAATTTTGGCCGATGGATTTTGATTCTGAACCACTGTGCATCGGGGATTTTCAACATCGTGGTTTTCAAAAACGTTGTCGTCATCCAGGTTTGGTAATGAAACCTTTTTAAGTCGGCATCGTCTGACTTTTGAAAAAAAAGAAAACTGGACAATCTGGACTTTTGAAATATCAATTTTCAAAAAACCCGAAATTGCAAAATTTTTACAACTCTTGTAGAATTGTCTAAATTACAGTCTGAACTCCAGATTGGATTGGAAATGGGAAAAATATTGTCTGTTACTTATCATAATCATTTACGATAATATTCACAAAATGTCCTGAATATTTCCTAAACAATTAAGGAAGTTACAGTCGATTAATCCGGCTTGTATATCACTCATTCACAGCGCCCAATTGTACAATTATCATACTGTAATTTTGGCACAAGATCATTTGTATGGAACATGCAAGAACGGCTAACTTACATATTAAAAAAAATATACAGACATTTGTGGGAGGTACTACACCATTTCCCATTGCACTTCGAAAGACACGAATTCCATTCCATCTGAAATTCCAAAATTATCAATTGATGAAAGGAGTATTCATTGATCCGTTCACATCTTAGAGAGGGTTGGAATCGTCATAAATGGAGATTAATTCGGGGAAGACTTCAGGTCAGGTAATGTTTATATTTATTTTGCAATATTTATACCATAATCAGGAAAAAACACAATTTGAGTACAGTTTAGGGGAACAAATTTTTCGTGGAAAAAATTAATAACACCGTGAAACAATTTTACATTTACTTTATGGGACCTGAACGAGACAATATAACTATATACTCAATTTTTCATTTGGTGATCATTTCTCCTTTTCACAGGACTTTTAATTTCCAAAAGATATAGATAAATTTATTTCATACTTTAACGAATGGCGAATATCCATATCGCCATTGTATGATTCGTTAAAGAGAAGAATATCTGTTAAAAATGCTTTAAATTTAATGCTTCTATCTGTATTAATTTAGTATTAACAATAATTTAATGTTTTCCCCCTTATTTATTTAGTTTATTTATCTTTTACTATTTAAGGGGGAAACTTGAAATGCTAAACTAATACAGATAGATGCATGCATTTTTTAGTATTTTTTAACAGACATTCTTCTTTTTTATGTGATTCCCATATCAGATTAGGTTAGGTTATAAGGACCAGAATGCTCCTGCATTCTGAACATCCTGGAAGTAATAAGGATAGAGTAGAGTGGTAGGTAGGGAGTGGTAAAATGGGGAGGGAGTAAGTGGTGGTTGGTGATGGATAGGGAGAGATGAGGAGTGTAAGAAGTACGGAGAGAAAGAATGGAATGCGAGGGTATAGCTATGATTCCCATATCGCTTGTGTGTATGCAAATAAATTGTTATGTTCTTGTTCAGGCCCGTACTGTCTGTCGCACGGTGTAATCCATCCATCTATATATTCTTGTTATCGAAGTAACTTGTTAAACCACATATTTTAAACGTTGTATTTCAACTAGAAACATTTATGCTGAAAGTGGGTCACATAGATTTTTTTGATTTAGGTATAGCTCCTATATAATGTCGATCCCGATTTGACTTGTCCGTTAAATTTTTTACCCAATTTTCAGTTTTCACATTTAGCTCATCACATTATATAGTATCTAAAAACATCTGCAGTTAAATCGATCCATTGTTTGATAGAGCCCCCATACAAATGTCCCACCAGATTTGGTGAGACTTCGAATGTGTTCGACATTTATTTTAAACATATAGAATTGGTACTACTAAACTACTTGTAATATGGTAGAAAGATGTTTTTATATACGAATGTTTAAAAATGAAGAGCACATTGGTTAAAAGAGAATCGAAATCAATCGGCTAAAATTCAATAATTTCTGTTATAGTTAACATAGTAAATTTTTGATCTCTCTAAAAATCTGAAATTAGGCAAGGACTCAAGGATTATTATATATTAACAGGGGACATTCGGATATATTTTACATACTAAAGCAAAGCTCACTACTTTTCGTAATTTTCAATTTTAAAGAAAAGTCAAATTTTTATTTTTTGTTTTATGTTTTTTAACATTATTTTTGTATTTGTTCATAATGCGCAGAAGAAATTTTGTTTTTTTCTTCGTATTACAGATTTTCACCTTTTTAAGATTTTGAAAATTTGAAAGGTTGGAGGGTTCCCCGTTTTGCAGAGTAATTTTTGCCTCCACGAAATTGCAACCTTGGAAGGTAGGATACATTTAGTTCGATTTTTATACACTCCACGAGAGTATTATGTCTTTGTGCATTTGTTTGTGACACCCAAAAGGAAGGGAGATTGACCCATTGTTAATTATACCGATCGGCTTAGAATCACGTTCTGAGTCGATTTAGCAATGTCCGTCTGTCTGTCCATCTATTGTTGTAATCGCGATACAAGTCGCAATTGTAGCCACAACCAAACGAAACTTTGCACAACGCTATTTAATTTGAAGAAAATCGGTTCAGATTTAGATATAGCCTCCATACGAATTTCACTCCCGATTTGACCCTTTCACTATAGATACCACATATTTCAACAGATTTTCTTCAAAATTCGCAAAACACCTTATATTTCAACTGGAAAGACCTGTGGTAAATATGTGTTAGATCGGTTCAGATTTATATATAGCTCCCATACAAATTTCGTTCCCAATTTGAATTTTTCCGCTTTAGAATCCACATATTTTAACAGATTTTCCTCTAAATTCTCAAAACAGCTTATATTTCAAATGGAAACACTTGTGGTAAAAATGTGTTAGATCGGTTCAGGTATATATATATCTCCCATACAAATTTCGCTCCCAATTTTAATTTTTCCGCTCCAGAATCTACATATTTTACCAGATTTTCTTCAAAATTGACAAAACATCTTATATTTAAACTAGGAACACCTATGGTTAAAATGGGTCACATCGGTTAAGATTTACATATAGCTCTCATACAAATTTCGTTCCCCCAGAAACCGCGTATTTTCAGAGAATTTCTTAAAATTGAGCATAACACGTTATACTTCAACTGGAAGAACTTATTGCGAGTGAGTTAGTCACTTCATTCCATGTTTGGATATAGCCCGGAAACAAATATTATTCTCGATTTGACAAGTTGGGCCAGGTCATATTAGCCTGTGATTAGGAAACATAAACAAATTTTCCCGTTTTCACTTTTTTACTGAATTGAATTGTATTCCGATAGAAAGTGAAGTGTATCATATAGTCGGCCCCGCCCGACTTTAGCCTTTCCTTACTTGTTTAGTTCATAAACGTGAATTGTTCCTTTTTTCTCATTAAGTTTTGAAAAGTAAGTACGCAACTAAGAAGATAAGCAAATATATAATTAAAAAATACATATATGTATATTTTAAATTATTGTGTTGCTTTCAAACTTTAACTAATACAAATGGTGTTGAGATTTCATAAAATGTGAAAGTTATACATATATACAAGATGTTCAGTACGAGTATACGAGCATACAATCCACCATCCAAGTCCGCCCTTTTGTCCAACTATTCTTGTATTTAAATTACAAGAACATAATTTGTAACAAACATTACTTCTGGTATAGGACAGACGCTGTTGTATTTGAAGTAAATCCGTTTCAAATTTATATAGAATTATTTTCATAATATTTATCATTTATTGGCATAACACCAGTGAAAAAATTCATTAAAAAGTCGCCAAAGAAAACTTCATAATATGTATGAAACATGTTTCATAAAGCACAAATCAATGAGTGTCATAGAATTTCTGAAACGTTTCTTAGAAACTGTGAAATGCAGTTCTTCGTTCAATGAACTTTTTCATTCTTTTTTGTTCATAATATAATTATGAAAATTTTCATAGATTTTATAATGAAACTTCATTATTTTTATGAAATAGTTTCATAAATATTAATAATTTATACTGAAGTTACCAATATAAGCAAAAAATGGTCTGACTAACAAGTCGATACACACCATCATTGCGAGAATCTTTGCAATGAATATGTCTGTGTCCTAAATAAGGGACATACTTATAACATAGGAGAAATGAGAACTGCTAGTATTCAACCGAATAAAGTCGACACAATAAAAATATATTTGCAAGTTATGAAACGTTTCATAAAAATAATAAAATGCTTCTTTGTTTTAAAAAGATATTTCATAAAACAAGTATTTTATTGGTTATGACATATTTCACAATCAATTCTTAAAGATTATGAAATACGAAATATTTTTTTAACACAATAAAATTGTTCTTTGCTCTTATAAACACAATTTTATTTTATGATATATGAAATGTTTAAAAAATACGAAACATTTCATTTTATTTATGAATTTTTCATACAGACAAGAAGAAAAAATTCACTAAATTTATGGAAAACCTTTTATGAAGTCGCTTCATAAATATTATGAAGAAAAATTCTTTCAGCGTACAACTCGTGATATTTTGCCTATGTTTCAGTTTGGAACATCTATGCCGACTGTGGGTCATTCTCGAAATGGATCAGTCAGTTGGCCACCGAGATCGTGCGATCTAATACCTCTAGATTAGTTTCTCACGGGTTACGTGAAATCATTGCTTGACAAATTGGTTGAAAAGTGGACGACCAGCATGCGCACGTTCTCTAAATTATTTTCGAATTATGATTGAATAAACTTATCTTTCAGAATGAAATTATGTAATATCTTTAATTTATTTTACAGACTGAAATGGCAGCTGGCCAAGATAATCTTGTTTACATATCATCAAGAATTACTCAATGCTCGTAAAGAGTGATTTTTTTGAGGTTAGGATTTTCATGCATTAGTATTTGACAGATCACGTGGGATTTCAGACATGGTGTCAAAGAGAAAGATGCTCAGTATGCTTTGACATTTCATCATGAATCGTCTTACAAACGAACAACGCTTGCAAATTATTGAATTTTATTATCAAAATGCGTGCTCTGTTAAGAAAGTTCATTGCGCGCTTCCATTTTATGGTCAGTTTAATCGACCCACTGAAGCGGCTATTCGGGCTATTGTGACTAAATTTCGCACCAAATTTACATTGTTGGACATTAAACCACCAACACGCTTACGTAGAGTGCGAACTGAAGAAAATATCGCAGCTGTATCGGCCAGTGTTAATGATGACCACCAATTTTCGATTCGTCGCCGTTCGCACCAATTGGGTCTCTGTTACTCAAAAACGTGGAAATGCCAAAATTGGACTAAGCGGATGGACCACCTAAGACGCAGCCGCGGTAAACATTTAAATGAAATTATCTTCAAAAAGTAAATGTCATGGACCAATCTAACGTTTCAAATAAAGAACCGATGAGATTTTGCAAATTTTATGCGTTTTTTTTTTAAAAAGTTATCAAGCTCTTAAAAAATCACCCTTTATAAGAAAAGCATAATGCATGAAGCGACCCGCGTTAATGTTTGTGTTATAAAGACAACACATTGCACTTGAATTCTCTCGCCAGAAATTATAATAATTTTTGCGAAGAAAATAATAGAGAGATAGCAATAAGACAGCTAAATAAATTAATACATTCCATCATCGCCAGAGTTTTGAATATATTTGGCAACATGTCTATTAGTTGCCAAACAATGAGTAACTCACGCCCTACACGTCCGAATTAAATCAAAGAGAAATTGTTCGCACAACACCGGGAACAGTTGGCCTGAGGCACTCTGGTAGATTCATTAAGCGTGATTAGGTCTTTCTGACATAGCCGATGACACCCTGTTTTCTCGCACAAAACTAAACTGAATCGAATAGCCAACCAAGCAAGCAACCAACCAAGCACTGAACCCGGTACATCGTCAGCTTAGTGCCACACCGATGATTGTTGGATGTTGGATGTGTATTAAAGACACTCTGAATACCTGAATATCATCAGCCTATAATGAGACTAAGAATTTCTTTGCCTCGGGGGAACCAAACATATCGAAACTATAGAATACTTTCTAATTGTTCAAGTACCCCCCGCTTCAGACAATTGTTTGAATGCCAACAACAACGCAACTGCCACCGCCATCGTCGCCGCAAGTGAACGATGGAAAGAAAGTTCCGTTGGATGGAAATTTTTGCATATCATTTTCAAATGAGTGTGTCATTGTGCCTCGCTTCGGCAAATGAACAAATAGACAAACCGACAGACGGATAGACGGAACGGGCGGATGGATAGTAAGAATCATATAAAAACGAAGGGTTGAGCAGAATTGGCATTAAATCACAATCTCAACTACTACCGATAACGTCAAACGCGAACTTGGCCCAAAGATGATGATATCGTTCAAACTGGTTGGGGTACTCCTGGCAGCGACATGCCTTCTGACAGCATCACAAGCAGGTGAGTTTTGAAGCGTTCGTGGCATCTGTCAGAGAGGTTTGAATTTCTAATTTCTAATATAGCTTCGACTAAGAAACCGGCGGCAAAGGAACGTGTGGCAGCTCTGTACGTTAAGGATGGCAGTAATGGGGAGTTGCGCTTCCTCGGTAGCGGCGTTGGTTCGAATGCCCAGCTGAACCAATTGATTACTCAAAAGCAGGACATGTTGGAACAATTGAGACCCACAACGGGCACCGGCTCTACCACTTGGGGTTCACCTACTGGTGTGACGGGTACTGGCACTGGTACAGGCAGTATAACTACGGCCGGAGGCACTGGTGCAGCATCTGTCATCTCCGGACTGGGCGGTAGTGGTGTTACTCCCATTGTAATCAATGCTGGCGGTTCTGGTAGCAACGCTGCTGCCAGCAGTTCTAACGGCAATAATAACTTCATTCCTGCCTCGCCCATTGGCGATTTGTTGCCTCAGATAATTGCTCAGGCTGCTTTGACTCGTGGTCGTCCAGGTGGCGGCAACCGCCGTCGCGTTGTCAACAACCGTCGTCGCGGCAATCGTCGTCCCGGCAGACGAGGCAACAGGAACAGGAATAAGAATAAGAATAAACCTCAAATTTATGTTGTCAGACCCCGTAACTGATGCAAATAATTGACGGATTGACACGGCCAAAATAAACAAAACATGACACCTCGAAAGATTGTGTTTTTCATTTAGTGGTCTAGAAGGGAAGACAATTATTAGGTCAATGAGGTAGTAACAAAGGTTAGAAAGTATCTATCCGTTTATCATTTTATCCTTAAATCTACACTACAGTGGCTCAAGAAAGAAAGTATTCCAGTTATCACCACTAAAATTTAAAAATGTTTGCCCTCCTAGGCCCATATGTGGGTGTGGTAACAACAATCAAATTGTACGGAAATGATTAGAAATCGTATCGCTTATATGAAAAATAATATTGCGGAAACAATCATATTGTGGAAGTAACATTAATTTTAGAAATTAGTGCGGGCTATCGCCCCCCAAAGTAATTCTTGTGGATGATTATATCATCCGGAAGTAAAATTGGATTGTTCGAAATTTGTACTTTTTAGGGGACAAAAAGGGTACCAATTTAAGTTAAGAAATTTGGATATTAAATTCCTCTGACAACATAGAAGTGGAAATCTAAATTGACTTTTCGAAATTTGTACTTATAAGTGGTGAGCGGGACAAAAAGGGATAACAATGGTACCAACTAAAGTATTGCTGCTATAGTCGTGAAATTTGGTGTGTAAATTCCTCTGACAACGTATCCTTGCAACATAAATGGATTTTTCGAAATTTTTACTTTTAAGGGGCGAGCGGTACAAAAAGGGATAAAAATAGTACCAACTTTAGTATTGCAGTTGACCATTAAAATGTTTTTTTTTTAATTTGTTATAATGTGTGAGCGGAACAAAAATGAATAAAAATGGTACCAACTAAAGTATTAAAGCTAGTATCGTGAAATTTGGTATGTAAATTCCTCTCGCCATATAGAAGCGCAATATAAATGCATTTTTGTACTTTTAAGGGCTGAACGACACAAAAAAAGGGATACACATGTTGCAACTAGAAATAGTATCACTTCTCAGAGTTTTCTACTTCATTCTCTTTTGTGGATCAGTTCTGTCAACCGATTTCCAATTTCTCACCGGATGAAAATTGTCGAAAAACTTTAAACAATCTATGTTTGATGGATAAATACACACATATTCCTCAAGTTTAGCAAGTAAAATACGTTAAGTTCGTCGGGGACGAATCTTATACAGCATCCACCACGGACTGCATTCCACAGTAAAATCGGCAGATCTGAAGCTGCCGACATTACATAGAAGTGCACTGCCATATTTTGAAAATTGTGAAGCTTATTTATTAAAATATTAATAAATATAAAATACTACATATATAAATATAAAACTTCAAGTGTAATCGAAAAGTGAACATTAGGCAGCAATCTCCAAAAATGTACACGTAATATTAATTCGCTCAAGCCCGATTTTTTCATGATTCCAACTTCAGCGCTTTGGTTGGTACCATTTTTATCCCTCTTTTCCTATTGCATCCTTGAAAGTACGAATTTTGAAAAAACCCTTTTATTTTACGTATCTGTGCAACTAGAGGGATGTACATTCCAAATTTCATGTTTCTAGCTGCTGTCGTATTGGTACCATTTTATCCCTTTTTCTCCACAACAAGTTTAAAGTGCATATAAAGCAAAAATTTAAAAAAAATGCTTAAATAGTCTAAATATTAGGGGGTATTTTCAGTTCTTGTTAGGGAAAAAATTTTCCCTCTGAGCCGATTTCGCCCACTTTCAATCCCAACCGATCTGCAAGACACATTTAGGGAAAATTTGAATTTCGTTCGGCAGCTAGCGTGTTTTCAACAGACTGACGGACAGACAGACGGACATGGATAGATCGTCTTAGAATTTTACCACGACGCAGAATATATATACTTTATTGAGTCGATGAATAGTCGGTGTTACAAACGGAATGACCATTCGACCATTCTCAGGTGGAGGGTATAAAAATAAACAGCATAAACGTATATCGTTCGTCGAAATTTCTTCTTTTTAAATCCGTCGAGAAACTGAAAATCGCTTGGTAATCGATTGTAAGTGTGTAAGGGTACGCAAAACCGGTTCTTCACCCGTAAGTTAAGATTTTGTCAACTTTTTATTGAAATGAAACTAATTTATTTCATTTTTACCCAACGCTTCTCTGGTTTGTTTTCAGCTTCATCAGGGGTTTGTTTATTTAACACAGTATTTTACTTACAACTAGTTTACATTACAACTGTCATTGTTAATTATTATTATAAAAAACTGGACATCACTCACAATAAAGTATATTTAAAATAAATAATAATATCTAAATGTAAAAATCACAGTAGATCTTAATACTACTATCAAAGAACTTAAAGTTTCACTTTATTGATAATTATTCACATTATCGTCAACAACAATATAAAAAAATCAAAAAATAATTGTAAGAATATTAATTATAAACATATTCAGAGACTCCAATCAATCCTCCTGTAAAGATTTTTTTACCAAAATCTGCAAATCCATCTAGTTGTACTGAGACTCCCGAACTTTGCTCTCCCAAATATTGTAGAGCTATCTATTGCCATTTTTAAATCACTATGATGTCACGTTTGGCAAAACAAATATAAAAAATGTCCATGTTAATTTTGTTGGAACATTAGTCGATAATTATCAATTTACTAGTAAATAAAAGCGGTCTGTCGAAATATTTTCCGTCTTATCGGGGAATATAAAAAACAAAATAGGTTTATGTACAGAATCTATACGTATAGACCTACAAAACCGAAGAATCGTTCTTCTACGTCCATTGCAAATCCTATAGTACAGGGTTTTCCAACAAGAGGTGTTGTTTTGAATCACCCGGCATTTCGGTAGCGGTCACTTTTGAAGCTTTTATTCTTTGACATTTGACAATTAGAAACTACGCCATTACTAAAAATGGAACGATAGACGCTTCAACAACGCATTGAAATTATTAAAATTCACTACAAAAATGATGAAAATCTTGCAGTCACAGTTCGCAAAATTAAAGTGTTTTTGGGTCGTCGTGGAGCACATTGTCGGACCGCAATACCGCAAAATTGTCGCATCTGGGGCTCGGAAAACCCAAGAGTTATTGTTGAGAAGCCTTTGTTTGGTGCGGTTTATGGTCCGGCGGTGTCATTGGACCTTACTTTTTCGAAAATGAGGTTGTATCAACAGTTACGGTGAATGGATTGCGCTATGGAGTGATGATTAATGATTTTTTATGGTCGGAGTTGGATGGTATTGATCTGGACAACGTTTACTTTCAACAAGACGGCGCTACGTGCCACAGAAGCAACGAAACCATTCCTCTTTTATAGGAAAAGTTTTCGGGCCGTGTTATCTCTCAAAGAGGTGATCACAATTGGCCACCAAGATCTTGTGATTTAACACCTTGCGACTTCTTCCTTTGGGGCCGAGTGAAAGATAAGGTCTACGCCAACAGCCCAGCGTCGATTCAAGACCTCAAAGATTCGTGAGGCTATCGAGGACAAAGGGCAGCCACTTTGCGATTTGGTTATGGAAAAATTCATGAAAAGGATATGGTCATGTATGAGTGGTCGTGGTGGCCATTTGGCTGATGTTGTTTTTCATTATGAACGACATACCTTTCTCTTTTATTAGGAAATAAACATCCGATCATTTATCTCAAAAAATGGCATTTTTCTTTGAATATCAAGATAACACCTCTTATTGGAAAACCCTGTAATTGCCAATTGGTCTTCTTTACAGTTCCATAATTTCCTTCTGTTTGAACACATTGTACGTGATGTTTAAGTTGTTCATGTTTCATAAAGGATTCACTTTGTATTGTCCATCTACCAGAAGTATTCACAGAAGTATATCTAGGTTCTAAGATGTACATTAAGTTTTTATATGTAAAAATACTTGGTGGGGAGCTACGAAAAATCACTCAAAAAATTATGAACAACGACCTAAAAAACCATAAAAAAATGCGATATTCCATATGAAAAATGACCCAAGAATTGTGTCATTTCTTATAATTATTGGGCAACATTTTTATAGGCTAGCAAGCGAAGAAATATTCTCAATAAATCCTCGCATGTATTATATGCATTTTAAATCAACCAAAAAGTGTTTATTTTAACATAAATTAATAGACAAGGTCTTGAGCTTATGTGGTATTATATACATACATTTTTAGAATTAAATCATTTCAACATATCATCGAAAGAATATCTATATCGCTAAAATTATTTACCACTGCTTAGAAAGTGCGTTGTAACAAAACCCCACATCTGTCTCTATGTGAAAGTGCAATTTGTTACATTAGTATCAATGTTATAGTACCTTTGACGAAATTAGAAATTTTAGTAAACAATATTGATACAAAGTATATATAGACAATTCTTTTGTTGTTTATTTTATGATGCGGTAACTCAATGCACACCAACAATAAATTTTTATGTCCACAGATATTCTTTATTTCGTATCATAGAGTTTAACAGTTTAGGATAGGTCTAGTAATTCTAATCCCATGTATTCCTTTTTCTGCTGATCCAAAAATATACGAATCTGTAACTTTGAGACACATGTGCTTGCAGGTTAGCTCATACCGTCACTACCTTAAAATAATTCCAGTATTTCCATCCATCCCAAGTATGCAGGTTTAACGAATATCTCGAATTGGAAAGATACACAACAACAACTGAGGAACAAGCGGAACAAAGGACACAATGCAACATGGAAAACAAGAAGAAAACAAAACACGAGAGCGAGACCAAAGGAAATGGCCATCAAACGCAATTTTTGTTTTTTGTGTGTTGGTCATTTCCCCCCCAAGACATTGGGGGTCATCCATTTGGCCCTGCTCAACATGCCAGGGGACAGGATAACGCTGCAAGTATCAGTGACTGGATATGCAAGGTTGTGTGAGTGTGTGTGTGAGTACATGGCCATGTGGCATGCATGCTCGTCGTTTGCAGTGGTTGTTGCAAATACGTTTGCTTTGTGCCGGGGACGTGCTGAGCTGAGCTGAGCAGTGCTGTGCTGGTGGCCCTTTGTTTTGTAATGATTTGATTTGAAATTCATTTGAATTATTGGTTGCTTCCGGTTTCCGGTGCTTTCATGAACTTTCTATTGCCATTAGTCGAAACGACTCAACGAGCATAAATGTTGAACTCGTCCAAACACACATTCGTATCTACAAATATATGTATGTTTGTATGTATACATACTCCTTCTTGCCGGACTTCTTGCTTGCTACTGTTTAAGCCTTCAGGCAGTAATGCCCAGGGTACCCCAGCACAAAAATGGTGATTGTTTGTTTACTTCATTTCAATTCTTCGCTGCATTTTACCAAATAGGTTTATATCCCATGGCAAATTAAATTATTTTCCATATCTGACCGATTCTTAATCGTTTAATCATTATGGGGAAATGAAAGCCCTAAAACACCCAGGATTTGTTTGGGGGAATCGGGAAAAAGTGTGGAAATATCGCTCCTCTGGTTATGAAAACTATGGATATCTTTGAAGGTACATTAGTCTGATAGATGTACAGATAAGTAGATCATGAAACTTATTTGGCTTGAACTCATCTGGGTTTTTAAGTTACTCTTCTGACGTAACGCTACTCAACAGCTATAATTTTGAAAATTCCTCCGGTTTTTTATGAAATTTGGCACAAACATTCAACTAGGCATGCAAGTTTGAAGTCAATTTCGAAAGACTTCGCTTCGTGCGCTGAATCCTAAAAAAGATGAGAAGAAAATGTTGCATAAGACATCAATATTATTAAAATCTAAATACTAATTCCATATATTATTAACGAAGCTACCATTTCACACAACGCCCATTAGTATCAATTTTGGACTCTGTAATACTCAAACGTCGAACTACATTGAGCTAAGGTAAATGCTAAATTACGTTAAAGAACTAGTAGAATGTAAGTTTCAAATTTCATCAGAATCGAAAAAGGTAAAAGTCCATACTGGAACGAGATTTTGTGGAATTATCCCATATTCTTCCATTGCAGTTTTTCTCCCTATTTCAAATATATTCCACCCTACCCCGCAGTGAGTACATCGTAAAAGCTTAATTATTTATATTCTTCGGATCGGATCGTAATCGAAAACCCTTTCATGAAAATTCCCAATTTCGCATATTGTTTATTTTCGGGGTATTTTTTGCTGGGACATAGTTCATAGGATACCAGTTGAAGCAAGACTGCAACCATTTTTTTCTATTACATATACAATTGTACTAATTTTTTCAGAAATACATGTACAGTAGTGTGGACCAACGTTGTGTGGAAAACACAAACTTTTTTTAAATATACGATATTATTGTGTACGAATTTAAATGGGATTAAATTCATTTAAAAGTCTCAACACAGCCAAAAAACTTTTGAAATTCCATGTTTAAGCAGGAGTGAATAAAAATGTACAAAATACACAGAATGAAGATCGGATTGTTTAATGATTTGCAAAATATTTCGTCCCTAGCTTCAACCATCTCACTATGGTCCCAAATCCATATTTTTTGGCAGAAATTCAAAAAATTTAAATTGGAAATTGTTAAATGTGTATATATTTTCTTAATGGCCACACTCCAAGCTATCAAGAAAACGTATTGGAGAAAACTAGGTGGCAACACCGCAAGGCTGAGAGGCATTTAAAGTATGCCGTTGAAACAAGTGGGATTAATTCGGGTATAAAGAAGTTGTACAAAATACTTAAAATCACATTTTGTGATTACTGTAGGCTTGTCAGTTTTCTTAAGTGTTGTAATTTTGTGCTTGTAGAGAGCATAAGCTATAAATTTCGTGGATCAAAATTTATATGTAGGACTCAACTTGAATCAAAATGTAAATGTGCAAGTGTTCGTCTGAGTGTGTAGTTTATGGTGGGATTAATATATCGTCTGCATTTTTCGGCGAACTCCTACAAATGTCATTTTCTTTTCGCACAATTTTCGATAAACCATAGTAAACGTATTTGATCATGTCTCTGATCGGATTTGTGTATGAGACCCATCAACATATCATTTGAAAGGTATTGCAATTACCTTTAAAATAGTATATATTCAATATTCATTCACTTTTATGTACACAGGTAGACATTTTATATTATTTCCTGAAATTCATTCATTCACTTTTATGTACACAGGTAGACATTTTATATTATTTCCTGAAATAATTACTTAAATAGAGCAGTGCCAAGTAGAATATTTGTATGCTGTATATTGCTTGTGTAATAATGTTCAGAAAAACATTGTTCGTCAAAGCGCAATAAGTTTCATTCTTTTATGCTTTCATAAAATTTTGTTTTTGGTCACCCTGCACATATAGAGGGTGATTATTATTTTGGTTATATATTGAGTTTATATGAGAGTGATAGTGGGCGGGGTCACATCGGCCCAATCGAAAAAACGACTTATGTTTCAACTAAAACCAACTATGGTGAAAATGGGACAGATCGGTCCAGAGTTAGATATAACCTACATACAAATGTAGGTCCCGATTTGACTTTTACGTTCTAGAAACCAAATATTTTGACAGATTTTCTTCAAATTTAGCACAACACCTTATATTTTAACTAGAAACATCTCTGTTGAAAATGAGTCAAATCGGTGCAGATTTATATATAACTCGCCTTTTTACTTCTTAACGCATTCTACACCTTTGGGTTTTTTTTGTAAATTTTTCCCTAATTATAAAAATAATATTTTGAAAATTTAAAATCTATGAATTGTTAATGTATATTTAAGCTGAAAAATTAATCTTTAATTGATCTCTTAGATAAAATACTATTAAATTAATGTACAACCTTATATTAAATACTCTCAATAAATACAATAAAAAAAAATATATATATATAACTCCCACACAAATGCCTCTCCGGATTTTACTTTTTCCCTCTAGAAGCCATTTATTTTAACCGAATTCCTTCAAATTTGGCACAACAACTCATATATCAACTAGAAACATCTGTCGTGAAATGATCTGCTGCATACAAATATGACTGTTTCTGTTCTAGAAACCACACATTTTAACCGATTTTTTAATTTGGCACAACACCTTATATTACAACTAAAATCATCTGTGGTGAAAGTGGGTGAGATCGGTTCTCATTTATATATAGATCCTACAAATATTTCGCCTACGATTTGACGTTTTCCGCTTTCCAAACCATATTTTTTTTACAGATTTTCTTCAAATTTGAAACAACGCCTTATATGTGAACTAGAACGGGTGAATGTGATTCAAATCGGTTCAGATTAATATATAGATCCCATACAAATATCAAATATAGGACACTTTCCAAAATCCTCACCGAATTGAATGGCGTACAAAGTGAAGGGTATCATACCGACTTTAGCCTTTTCTTACTTGTTTTATGTAGGAATTTTGTCCAATTTTTTTCTGAATTTATAGACCCTTGGAAGCACTTTATATATAAAAGTGTAACATCTTGGTCGAATAATTGGTCTTTTATAGTCATTTTTTCTGGTTTCCAAAGTGACGTTTGGCTCTCATTTCATCTCGAATATACCCCCGAAAACATAGTTTTTGACATCTAAATTATATGAACCAAAAAACAAAAAACCTGAGTACACAGAAATGTGTCGTTGGATCTCAGGTTTAATGAAATTATAAATCTGTTGGTGATCAATAGTTAATTTTGTGGAGTGTCATTTTAAGAATATGTAAAAACCTGCCAGATTTTATATAAAGTAACTCTAACTTTTAAACGAATTAACACAAAATGATGAAATTTGGATATTGTAGAACAGTAAGACCCATAAAATTTTTACTATATGGCTTGAGGTATAATAAAGGATTACAATTTGAAAGGGCCGTTTTCGGCATTTTGTTCCACGTCCTATAAATAATGTAGATTATCAAAAATGTCCTCTTTTATTTGGTACCAATATCACGATTCTTAGATTAGGACTAGCAGAAATATTACAAACAATTTTTCATCATCGAAAATGTCAAGTTATTTTAAACGCGAACTCGACCAGAAAATTAAATACTGTGTTGTGATATGTCTGGTAACTATTTAATGCATTTTCAGAAAAAATGGACAAAAATGCAACAAAAAACAAGTAAGGAAAGGCTAAAGTCGGGCGGGGCCGACTCTATGATACACTCCACTTTCAATCCGAATACAATTCAATTCGGTGAAAAAGTGAAAACGGGAAGGTTTTTTGTATCCTGTAAATGTATGTTTTTGACAAAAAATTTTATATCGGAAAGGACATTTGTATGAGGATATATTGAAACCTGGAACGAAATAGGTGAAATATAAAATGTATGGTTTGGCCAAAGTCGGTTAAACTTGTGGGAGCAACATTTGAATTTGGGCTATATTTAAATCTGAACCGATCTTACCCTCTTTCACCATAGTTTTGTTTAGTTATTGTCAGATGTTGTGCGAAATTTAATGAAAATCGAGCACAATATGTGGCTTTTTAAGCGGCAAAAGTCAAATCGGGAGCGTCATTTGTATGGGGGCTATATCTAAATCTGAACCGATCTTACCCAATTTCTACATAGTGTTTCTAGTAGGATTATAAGATGTTGTCCCAAATTTAAAGAAAATCGGGTACAATATATGGTTTTTAGAGCGCAAAATTCAAATCGGGAGCGACATTTGTATTGGGCCTATATCTAAATCTGAACCGATCTGTCCGATATTCACCATGGGAGTTTCTAGTGGGAATATAAGATGTTTTACCAAATCTGAAAACAATATGATACATTATGTGGTTTCTAGAGAGGAAAAAGTCAAATCGGGAGCGAAATTTGTATGGGAGCTATATCTAAATCTGAACCGATCTGACCGATATTCACCATGGATGTTTCTAGTGGAAATATAAGATGTTTTACCAAATCTGAAGACAATCTTATACATTATGTGGTTTCTAGAGCGGAAAAAGTCAAATCGGGAGCGAAATTTGTATGGGAGCTATATATAAATCTGAACCGATCTGTCCGATATTCACCATGGGAGTTTCTAGTGGGAATATAAGATGTTTTACCAAATCTGAAAACAATATGATACATTATGTGGTTTCTAGAGAGGAAAAAGTCAAATCGGGAGCGAAATTTGTATGGGAGCTATATATAAATCTGAACCGATCTGACCGATATTCACCATGGGTGTTTCTAGTGGAAATATAATATGTTTTACCAAATCTGAAGACAATCTGATACATTATGTGGTCTCTATAGCGGAAAAAGTCAAATCGGGAGAGAAATTTGTATGGGAGCTATATATAAATCTGAACCGATCTAACACATTTTTACCACAGGTGTTTCTAGTTACAATATAAGATGTTTTGCCAATTTTAAAGAAAATCTATTGTAATATGTGGTATCTAGAGTGAAAAGAGTCAAATCGGGAGTGAAATTCGTATGGGGGCTATATATAAATCTGAACCGATTTTCTTCAAATTAAATAGCGTTCGTCCTTATCCCGAAAAACATCGTTGTGCAAAGTTTCATTTGGTTCTGTCTACAATTGCGACCTGTATCGTGATTACAAGAATAGATGGACGGACAGACAGACAGACAGACAGACAGACAGACGGACGGACATTGCTAAATCGACTCAGAAAGTGATTCTAAGACGATCGGTATAATTAACAATGGGTCTATCTCGTTTCCTTTTGGGTGTTACAAACAAATGCACAAAGACATAATACTCTCGTGGAGTGTATAACAAGGGAAAACCATATTTTTAGGGCCGTTTTCAGGAGCGTTTGGTTCACAGACGGCTTAATTTAGGAATAAAATATTTTGCAAATCATCTTTACACAATCCAAATTTTATTTTCGTGGGGTGACTGAATTTTGTTTTTCATTTGTGTGGGCCGCCTGCAATTATTATTAAATTAAACATTTATTCATCGATTTTCTTTAAATACACGCCGTGCCTGCAATCAGGGCTGTGGAGTCGAGGCAAAATTGCTCGACTCCGACTACGGCTCCAGCATTTTATAATGTTTCTACTCCGACTCCTACTCGTAGTCGACTCCGGATGTTGAATCAATAATATTCAGTGGTGTATTTTTTTGAATAATTGTAATAATGTCTATTTTTTAATGAAAAACCATTTTATTATATAAAACAAACAAAAAAAGGTAAATACGTTTCTATGTAATACTGTTATTGTAAAGTATTTTTTTTAAGTAATGTATTTTTTAATCATTTTACAAAATACTATGGAAACAAAACAAAAATATATTCTATATCTACTAATAATAAGTAATTCCCGATACAAATTTTGTTTTTGAATTCCAACGGGATCATTTCTTAACCTTTTTAACCTTTGCTCCAAACTATCCAAAAAGTTTTGTCCATTCTTTCTGCCTGTTCATATAATCTTTGCCGTGCCACTAAAACTTGATCATGGTTTAATAAAATTCTATTTAAAGGGTCGACACATATTCCCGCCAATAGAATATAATTCGTCCTTATTTCCGTCTCTCTTCTAGCCATTGAAGAAACAATATCGTTTCTCCAATTTAAATATTAGTTCCTTTCATTCCCTGAGTAAACCACCTGGTGTAAAATTCTCGCTTTGAAATTTTTTGGTTTCAATATAAGGACCTTGTAAACCTTTTCGAGAACAATAGCATGATCCCAATATTTTTCTGCTAATGAGGGGTCATTATTGTCCAAATCGTTTAAATATATTTTTATTTCAATTAGACGTTTGAGCATTAAATACGAACTTCGCCAACGAGTCGCTTGCCGGCACGTTTCTTTCAAATTCTTATTGTGTTCACAGAACATGTCTAAGACTAATGTTTTAAGCTTTTAAAACCTTTATTTATTCCTTTTCAGCCTGGAAATATATTATAATTTATAATAACGACCCTTTTTTCGACTCTGACTCCGATTCCGACTCCAACAAGTTTCTCCTACTCCACAGCCCTGCCCAGTGTTTTTTGTAAAAATATAATATATATTATATATATTTTTTTAAATTCTCTTTCTTTTTTAGATTAGAATATTAGCTATTATTTTTTCTTATATTCTTTATGTTTTTAGTGACAATTATTCGGCTTAAACTAAAAAAGGTAAAAAAACATTTTTTAGAAATTTTAAATCATATTGACCTTTGTGTAAAATTTAAAAGATTTTTGATTTTATAACGAAATTTTGAAATTAAACGAAGAAAATATTTTCCCTAATATAATATGTAATTCTTGAATTTTTCCAAAAAATACTACAATCCCAAATGTTTACAATATTTGGAATTTTCTACTAAAATTGTCACAGAGTCTTTATTGGCCATTTATTTTTTTTTGTGAATTCAATTTTCAATTTCATTTAAGTAACACATTTTGTAAGGAGTAAAACTCCGCTCCGTTAATAGTTGACTGAGTTTTTGAAGTTCGTACTAAAACTAAATAATTGCATACATACAATCTAATAAAAATAGTAAAAAACATGGGAATTCGGGAATTTTGTTAAAACAATTTGTTTGCTGGACAAAAACACACAGATTTCTTAAGTTGGGTGATAACCAACTAAGTTACAGGCTTATAAGTGTGCAAAGGTACGAAAACCGGATTTTACTCGTAACTCAAGATTTTGGGGAGTGTCTGACAAATTTCAAATGCAGATTATTGTTCTACTTGACTTACCAGAATTTTTTGACAGCCACTCAGTGTTATAAAAACATTTTTAAATATCATATTGCAAGTGCTTTGGACTATGCATGTGGAAATTATATTATTTCAGGTATGTATAAAAGGTCAATCATCAAATTTCAGAGTATTCCGATCATTAATATAGAAGTTAGAATAGCTTTAATTTTACATTGGTTAGGGTGATTTGTGTGGGAGCTACTAGAAGGGACTCTCCTAATTTCGAACTTTTAAAATTAATACAAAATCAACACCCAATTTGAAAATATGATTGGTTGGTTTAAATTTAACGTTAGAATATGGACCACTAGTGCGGGAGCTACCAGAAGGGGCGGATTTGGTCCAAACACACTTTGTCGTAAGTCCTTCAATGCTGGCCTTTTGGCCAGTGAAATAGAATAGGCACTAGAAAATCCTTTAAAAATTTGTTTTGTTTCTTTTCTGGTGTCGCAAATTTAGGTTGAAGTTTTGAAATAATTGTATAATGCAATTGTGGAAAATTTAATACTGGTACTGATTTTGTATTACTGCGAGAGTAAAAACGATTTAACTCTATATTTCAAAAAATTTCCAACTTGTTCAAAAAGAAGATTTTAATACCAAATATATATTTTTAAACCAAAGCTACATATAAGAATATAGTAAAATCATTTTTTAAACCGCGAAAATTGAAATGTAAATCGGTATGATTATTTTTTATTGCCATTAATGTGGCAATCAGGTGGTAGGTCCAAAAAAACGTACTGCAAACAAAGTAGCCATACCCCTTGCCGGTTATTGCAATGTCTGCCAAAAGTAATTTGCGGCATTTTTTGGGCCTCCCTAATCAACAGATATACTTATACATTCGAACCGACATAGCTTTGTGTATGGAGTTGCTTCTTCGTTAGCCTCGTCTCGGAAGGACATTCATCGTCATTTGATATAGACTAAGAAGAATAAGTTTCACATTTATGCCAAACGAGAACTTTTGCATAACTGTCGTCTAAGCTTTGTCGCCATTCAACCGACAGACAGACATGCTTGCACTGCAGCTCTGGAACTGTAGGGAGGAAAAAACTAGTTTCCTTTTGCTGTTGCTGCTGCCGTCAGTGTTAGTGTGAGTGTTGTATGAGTAAACATTTCCGTAAGTTTCATTTTCATTTTAATTTGTTCGTCGTCGTCGCCGCCTGCCCTGTGCGCCCCGTCTCTCTTCCACTGCCAAAGTTGTTTCTTCGTCCTTGTGTCGTCTCGTCGGTCTGTGCTTCGTTATTGACAGATAGAGTTTCGTTGTTGGAGACAGAACCATACACACACACGCACATAAT
Organism: Polietes domitor; assembly: GCA_947397865.1. Taxonomy (NCBI): domain Eukaryota; kingdom Metazoa; phylum Arthropoda; class Insecta; order Diptera; family Muscidae; genus Polietes; species Polietes domitor. The sequence goes on from OX377620.1 coordinate 5,391,545, forward strand.
AAGGAAGTGACGGGGACGCAAGAAAAAAGAGCAAAGAAAACTTGGGAAAACACTTTTAAGTGTCATTTTCAATTAAAATGCTTTTCTTGAGTTATTTCACAAATAGAAAGACACACACACTCGCCCACTTACAGACACACAAAGAGAGAAATGAAGTCCTCCTCATTGACATCGATAGTTGTCCTTCCATCCTGTCGAGTCCACCCAGCTTAGTTCGACTAGTTTCATTCAGTTGAGTTTAGTTGAGTTCGGTTCAGTTCAGTCCAGTCCAGTCCACTTCAGTTTAGTTTAGTTTGTTTAGTATTCATATCTCATACGCAGAACTCATTTATTGAAACTTTTAGTTTTTTTCCAGATCCTTTGGGTTCCGATATTCTTAATATACATAAATTTCAAGAGTATTAGATGTACAAATATCCATACATATGTATGTATGTGTGCATGTGTATTAGTGTGTAACTAGCAATTTGTGCGGTGTGTGAGTGAGGTTTTTGTACATGGAACGAGCTACCATCACAACTATTTCCGATGATAAATGCATAAATCATTCAAATAGTTTTGCAGCACTTCCACAAAATAGTTTTCATTTTTTGGGTGGAAACGTCATAGTTTTGCAAAAGTTTAATGGATTTTAAATGAGTGTGGTTTTATTAGATATCACCCAAACACACGCTCACACGCTCACGCACCCACACACACACACACGTCCACACACAACTATCTAGTAATTGTGTATTGGCGTAAGAAATGTGCACAGTGGTGGTCATTTGTCTGATCTCAGAAAACAAAACAAACAGATGACCAGATGTAAATGTTCCAAAACTACTTTTTAATCTGGATGAAACATTAGAAGACAATCTATAGATGTATGTTCTAAAAACATCCTCAAATAATTTTAGAAAAATATTATAATATCATTATTAACCATGATCTTCAGTCAAATTTGTCAGAATATGTGGATTTGAGAGCGGCAAACGTCAAATCGAAAGAGAAATGTGTATGGTGGCTATATCTAAATTTGAACCGATTTGCTTCAAATTAAATAGCGCCCGTCCTTGGTCCGTAAAACTTTATTCTTGTGCAAGAATTGAAGCCAGGTGACTTAAATTTGCGTGTTATTTTCAGTGAATGGGAGATACAAGTCTCTATGCTCGTACGAGTCGCCCAAAATTGAACCTTCCGAATGGACCGTCTGAGGTGGTCCATTTATGACAGTAAATGCCATAAATTGTTCTTTTAGCCGATAATAAAAGTTTTAAGTTCACTTTCAAATTTATGTGTTTTATTTTACATCATAAATCCAAGCTCTCGATGAATTAATTACCCGTTATTTGTATGAAAACAAATTGTTCAAGTTTTAGTTTTTTAAGGTTTCCTTCCAACAACTTATTCACACTCGAAAATTGTTTAATTTGTTGGTGTACAATAAAAAATATTTTAAATATTCTTCCGTACCTATCAGTATTTTAAGTAAACACAAAAAACTTCATGGACTTTTAAGCAAAATCAATTTCAAAACTTGCATTAGGCGAAGCTTGTCATTGAAACAATATTAAATTTTCGTGGATTACACTTTGTCCATATTGTGTGGAGTACTCTTAAGAAGGACACTTTTCTTGCACATTCCACATTTTTTAAATATTAATAAAAAATTTTGATTAGATTGATATAATGTCATTAATGTTTAATGACAAACAAGAATTCTGCAAATTTCTACTAAATTAAAAACCAAAAAAGAATATTTTATATCTTTAGAAAATTTTTACTACCCGAATTGCTTAATTAGTTTTCCCATAAAAAAAACTCACATTATGTGTTTGTTGGGACATACAACAATAAAGAAGGCGGCATCTAGAATTTTAAAAGTATTATCACAAATTTTCCATTAATTAGTGAATAAGTGTAAATACCGAAAAATCCCTGAATCCCGAATCTGAATTTCGAAAATCCCGAATCACGGGTTGCGGACAATTGATTCCCGACATTCATAACAATAAATAAAAACAAGTAAGTAAGCTTCAGTCGGCTAAACCGACTTATATATACCCTCACTCTCAGAGAACATATGTGCGGAAGTTATAAGGGCAGGATAATTTGGAAGGTACTAGAAGGTTCGTGTCACACATTTCGTCCACAATTATAAAACAATTGTATCAACTTGATCAAATATCAAGTCATAGTAGTGGATTCCATGCACCAGTATAAAAGTATAAAGGATTTAATATTACTTTGGATAGAGACAATTGTTTGCGAGGTACAAGAAGAGGTACGCTAAAGCGTAAATATTTTTTAAAGTGATTATAAAAATGTTTTCAAATATTAAATGATTTTTACTACCCGTGGTTTTATTGTAACCAAAGAATATGCCACTTTGTGTGGGAGGTCCAAAAGGGGTATGGCAATATCGCCTATATTCCATGCGAATGTTGCTTCTATTTAAGCATTGTCAAATATGAAATTTCACAGTATTCCGATCATTTGCATAGAAGTTATAAAAGCTTTAATTTTACGTAATTTATGGTAATTCGTGTGGGAGGTAAAAGAGGGGGCGTGGCAATACCCGCCTATTGAGTACACTTAAAGTGATTATAAAAAAATAACAAATATCAAAAAATAGCTGATTCCAAATATCCGTGAGGAAGTTACATTGGTTTTAATTTAACATAGGAATATGGGTAATTTGTGTGGGAGGTACCAGAAGGGGAGTGGCAATTTCGCCCATCTTTGAACTTAAACTAAGTTTGGGGAAAATATTACTATGTGCAAAGTTAGAATTGATTACTGAGTTCCTTTCGAGAGTTATCGTATACACCAGCCAGACAGACGGACGGACATGGCTCACACATCTTAAAAAGTCGTGAAACGGAAATCACGATGAGAATGGTAGTGAAAAACAAACCGCTAAAAAATTAAAATCGGGCCTTATCAAAAATTATCATAAACCGACAATATAACCCACTATAAAGTGCAGTTTTGTACGATTTTAGTGCATATTTTTAAATCCGCAATAACTTCCACATTTTTAGTTCTATTTGTGTTTTCGATGTTAGTTTGACAGGTATTGATTGCCAATTGAAATTTCTCCCCTTAAAAATTAAATGGTTGATTTTTTTTTAAAGTTTGCTGTACATTGCAGTTTTTACTTCACCTTTAACCCATTGAAGACAAACAGGTCCAAAAAAAAAATTTTCGTTCAATAATAAATGTGGAAGTTATTGCGGATTTTATTAAAAATGCAACAAAAATTTTACTAAAATCCTAAAATTCTGTCCTTTGTACTGGGTCATATTACCACTTTTTGATATGGTTTGATAAGGCTCGGGTCAGATTTAAATTTCTAGCGGGTTTTTATTAATAACTTTCTCACCGTGAATTCTTTTCAGAAAAACCTGATTTCTAGAGGTTATTTTGAAAGTGTCCAGCTCACGAATGGACAATGATAACAGGGAAATATAGGCATGAGACATTCGATGTCAAACCGGACAAAAGAATTTCACATGACTCCGATTTTTACAAAAATCTCAGAACATATTCTTCTTTAAAAAAAATATTTTGCACTTAAGGAAAAATTCCTAAAATTTTATTTATTTCCACCAAAATTGGAAATGCTGCTGATAAGGATTTCCGAAATTCCAGTGCTTCTACTGAAAACGATTTGTTACTTCTATAGGGTGGGCCACGTAACATTTTAAATTTGAACTACCGATTACTTTGACTTTGAAAGGTAAAGGGTTTTCCAACAAGATATGTTATTTTGGTATTCAAAGAAAAATGTCATTTTTGAGATAAATGTTCGGATGTTTATTTCATAATAAGAAGATATGCCGTTAATAATGAAAAACAACATCAGTCAAATGGCCACCACGACCACGCTTACAGGACCATATCCTTTTCATGAAATTTTCCGTAACCAAATCGCAAAGTGGCTGCACTGTGTCCTTGATATCCTCACGAATTCTATCTTTGAGGTCTTGAATCGACGCTGGGCTGTTGACGTAGACCTTATCTTTCACCCAAAGGAAGAAGTCACAAGGTGTTATATCACAAGATCTCGGTGGCCAATTGTGATCACCTCTTCGAGAGTTAACACGATCTGGAATTTTTTCCCGTTAAATAGCAATGGTTTCGTTGCTTGTGTGGCACGTAGCGCCGTCTTTTTGAAAGTAAACGTTGTCCAGATCAATACCATCCAACTCCGAGCATAAAAAAATCATTAATCATCTCTCTATAGCGCAATCCATTCACTTTAGCTGTTGATCCAACCTCATTTTCGAAAAAGTAAGGTCCAATGATCCCACCGGACCATAAACCGCACCAAACAGTCACACAATGAGAATGGAGAGGCTTCTCAACAATAACTCTTGGATTTTCCGAGCCCCAGATGCGACAATTTTGCTTGTTGACGTAGCTACCGAGGTGGAAATGGGCCTCATCAGTCAAGAAGATTTTTCGATGGAATTCCGGATCATTTTCATTCATGAATTTTAATATTTTCAATGCGTTGTTGAAGCGTGTATCGTTCCATTTTTAGTAATGGCGTAGTTTCTACTTGACAAATGTCAAACCCGGTGATTCAAAATAACACCTCTGGTTGGAAAACCCTGTATAATAACATTAATTTTTATTTTCAGGTTTATGTTTGACATTTGCAAATTGGGACGCTATACGCTCGAACAAAATTGGGAAATGTTAAAACCTTAGCCTTCATAAAGCTTATTTTCATCTCGGTGGCTATGTCAATAAAAAAAATTTGGTTGATCGAATGAGGTACCGCCTAGCCAGTCGTGGTAGTCATATGAATTATATTGTGTTCCATTATGACAATAACCAGAAATTTTTAAAAATAATCAGTATTTTTTATAGCCGATTATAATTTTAAATGGCCCGCACTTGTTATACCAGCTTAAAGAAAGAAAAGCCGTAGTATGTCCGACATATCTAAATTTTAAATTTTTCCAACCGATAGAAGTTAGGTGGTGTGCTTGTTAAACAATTTGGGTTCTATGACCCTTTGGTTTCATTTACTTCCCAGCATAAAGAGAGCACCCAAGGAAGTGCTTGTGATTCGGAAGTAGTGAAAATGGGATCTTCACCAATGAATTTAACATAGAGTTGTCATAGGAGGGATGTCCTTTATTGTGGAAGCCTAAAAAGTTATTTTAAAGTGTTGCAAAGGAACCACTTTTTTAATAGATTCCACTTCTGTTTTAAAAAATCCACCGCTACCGGGCGTAGAACAGCGGACTTTCTGGTTGCCACTACGGCACTCTAACCATCTTAGCTATCCTCTGTTGTGAGTGCCGAATAATTAAAGCAAACCACTTTGTTCGTTATTTTTTTAAGTAGACATTTTTAATTTGTTAAAATTATACAAAATTAAACATTGTTTATTTATAAAAGTAATAAAAAAGAAAACAAAAAGTTTTTTCCCGAGCCACGATTCGAACCCGAGACCTTCTGTGTGCAAAGTGGACACCTTACCTCTGTGACCCCATACTAAAAATGCGTCCTCATTCACTTGTGAAAATGCTATTTCAAGATATTAATATATTATCAACATTATTGGAAGTTGTTTAAAAGAACTTCCTCAAAAGCGGTGAATATGCACATTTGGATTTTGAGATGCGACTCAAATGTGCTTCCTGCGGAAGTACTTCCAATTTTTTTTGCAGGGTCTGTATCCTTGATATGTATTGGTATGCATTTTGTTGCAATTGCAATGTGCCTCACACAAAATGTTTATGTCACACAAATTTCATTTAAATTCATAAAACGAAATGAAGGTACCAGTCAGTGCATATCCGTCCTGGCGATGAAGGAACCTAAAGAGTAACCCATTCTGTGAAAATCAAGCTTTAACATAAATGTGAGGCCCACTGTGGTTGCTTCACAGAACTTGTTCGAATAATATTTTCACAAAATTTGGCGAGAGTGCAAAGGAAACACTTTGATTGAGTATCGAACAAAAGTGTGATAACGATGTAACACCGCCAACCACCAGGAACAATTTCGAATTTCGTTACATTGCTCTGCATGCCATTCCACTTCCACTTCCATTTGCAGTGAGACTAGAAAATACGGTCTGTGGGTTTTCCACATTGGCGCATTAGTAAGGGCAGCGGCGTGCTGGCGTCCGATGGAGTGGAATGGAATGGCTGGATGGATGAATGGAGCACGGTAACAATTTACAATCTATTCGTTGTTCAATTCATTTTTGTTCGCCAACTAAAGTGAGAACATTAAACTCATTATCCGAGGGATACAATTGCACACACGAAAATACAAATCACTCATTGGCGATAAGAATGTCGTAACTCAAACTAACTTTATTTTCCGATGAGTACTTTCAAATACTCTTTTGAGGGAGATCTCTAATTTAGTTCGATTCGATATTCGCAAATGAGAACATGTTGCATTTTGAATATTCTCTTAAATCCTAAATAGGCTGAATAATTTGTGGCCCACTTGCCAATAAACAAGTTTACAAGTTTTGCCAGTTGAGACAGTCTTCTCGCGAATATTTTCATTTTCAACTAAATGGCAAACAAGTGCTGGAGTGAGCGAGTGATCGCGGGGAGGGGTCGTGAGAGGGCCGGGGACCGGAGGTAACTTACCAAGAAGAAGTGGGTTCAACTACTTACTGTCATTTGCATAACCTTTGTCAAAATCAAATGTACTCGCACAAACAAACACACAAACAAACAAAGGCTAAATACGAAAGACGAAAGGAGGAAAAAATCATTCGATTTGTTTTTGTTTTGCGCTTGTTCGCTTTCATGCCATTCTTTCCATTCAATCGCAGCTCCCGTACTCCGCGCTGGGCGGCCTTATTCTCGCATTTGATTTAATTTATGCTCATTTGCTTAGGCAACAAGTTGTAATGTCAGTAATTTATGCAAATCAAAGAACAACTTTTTTCTTCTTCTTCTTCATCGTCGTTTTTCTTTCTTCGTCTGCTGCTGCCTTTGCCTTTGCCGTTGCTCTTGTTTTTTGTGGCATTTATGAACGAGTACGTTGGCTGTAAAGTGGCGCCCGACGTCTATATCTAAATAATATTAAAATAATAAGAGGCAAACGGCAACAACAACAACAAACAGCAGCAGTAACACTCACACACAGTTTACGTCAGTTGGAATGCCACTTGAACGGGCCAAAAAAAAAGCAACGACGCCGGCTAACAAAGTGTCGTAATCTAATTGAATCGAATATTGGTACTATTTATTGCATAAGAACCCACTGACAAGACGTTTGGGACGTTCATCTACATATGCTCATAAATGCATAGACAATAGGTAGTAGTTATTACTTGTACTTTGCATACACTGAAAGAAAATTATATTTGTAATAATTAGGATTTTGTCATAACAGAGGGAACATTTTTCGTAAAAAATCGTTAAAGAAGCTCATCATAAAATGTATGAAATATGTTTCATATGATCAAGTCAATGAAAACATGCATAGAATTTCGGAAACATGTCTTTGCAATCGAGTTATTCATTCAATAAACATTTGTCATACAAATTATTTATATTTGTTAAAGTTTTCACAACTTAATTTGGTGTATTTAAAAGAATCAAAATTTCTCTGCTGCCCACTACCTTTATCCTTATTTGGGACCCACGACGACTTTCTTCAAAGATATGCACCGAATTTTCAATTAAATAACCGATTAATTGAAATTAAAAGTTCTCCCACACGAATGAGAACCACCACTCAATTTACGGATATCAGTCAAAACGCTCAAAATAAATATATTTGTTCTGAAAATAATAAGTAATTTTATTTTATGAAGTCTAAAATTTGCATGAAATAATTTAATACAACATTTCCCATTAATTACGAATTTACATGTATGAATATTAAGAAAATAATCTCTGAACTTTTGAAACACGATTTATGAAATCGTTTCATAAATATTACGAAGGAAAATTCTTTCAGTGTAGCCAGTAAATATCTAAAATTCATAGATTTGAAAGTTGGGTTCAAACTACACCATTTCCAAAGGAAATTCGGAAAAGATCAATTGCAATTCAGTATATCAATCTAACAATCTGTGCATATTAAGTATGAATTTCTTAACTTGTCATTTGAAATTCAGAAGAATACATGGAAATTCAAGAATATATAATTAGAGTGAAATAGAAGAAATGTTGGCTGTAAAGTGCAAAGTTGTAAAAAGTGTCTTTAGAAAAAGCCGCGTAACTTTCTATCACATGAAGAATACCAACATATTTTTTGGCATATATATGCTGACTAAATATATATTTGTGACAGAGTTGTTTCAGAAATGCAGATAGACAAAGTTGAAGTAGATGCTGTTGCAACCGCGAATTTTGGATTTGTACTACTTTTTTCGCGACAACTTACAACTTTTACAAGCGACATTGGTTCTTAATACAAATACAAAAAATGAGCAGCATCTGTTGGATAAACCGCGAGAAAATTACAAAATAAAAATCGTATTTCCCGCAAAAATGATAACTTTGTGAAAATATCAAATTTGTATTTTTTGTTCACCTTGCTCTACCGAAATATCAAAATTTTTTGTCGAAAAAGATCGATCTTTCGAAATACGTGGGCGAATTTTAACCCCAGTAATTTTGTTGTATAAGTTGACGTCTAATTTTGCTATTTAGGCATGAATATCTTTATTTATAGCTTTGGTGTAGTTAATGAGCCTTACAGAAATATTCCTCAAATATTTTTGTAGAACATTTTAATCCTTAAATGCCCTTTTTGAAAGGATTATTTTCTATTTTCTCGAAAAAAGTGTCTAATTGACCATTACAGAGAAAAGATAGAGGGTTTAGATCTTCCACAAAAATAATACTCATAAAATTCCTCAATATAGTTCTGACAATAAGACATTACAATAATTTTCGTTTAGAATAATGTTCCTTTCAAAAAATGAAAGCAAAAAGAAACTCAGACCAGCTGGATTATAAATTTGTTATACAAAAATTATCTACGCAACATGCCCTTTCAGAATTATATGGTCGCTACTTTGTTCCAAAAATGCTGTTTGGCAGTGCACATTTTGGAATATATATTCAATTAAAGGTAATTATGAAGGCTACAATTTTCACTTTCACGTAGGAAACAGTCTCCTAACAAAATGAGAAAATTTTGATTTAATTTTCGAAAAAAAAAACACTTCTTGCTAAATAAAAGTACATAAAAATAGAAAAAAATGGAAGAAATAATTTTGTTTTATTTGCAACAGCCAAACTTCTAAAGATTAAAACAATGTCTATATGTAGATTTTTTTAAATCATGATTTTTTTATTTAAAATTTGTTTAAATTACCTTTAATTGAACGTATAAGTAGAAAGTGTATATTGCGGTAGGGCACGGTAAACAAAAAATACAAATTGGATATTTTTTGGAAAATTTGCATTTTCGCAGGAAATATGGCTAAAATGATTTTCATGCATGTCAATTTTGTTTTTTTGATTTTTTCGCGATCTAGCCAACGGATCCGACTGAATTTTTGTTTGTGTATTAAGAACAAATGTCGCTTGTATCATATATGTAGTCAGTCTTTTTGACTATTTATTCTATTTTAGCCTGATAACTTAGGAAACAAAATGCTATTAACGCGAAATGATTGAATTTGATAGTACGATGCCCTAAATCTAGAAAAATGTTTTAAACAAAATGTAAATCAGACGAGTCTAAAATGTTATGGAACAACATCAGATGTGAACTCTTAAATTGAATTCAACTTGAATTTCAATTGACATTACATTTCTAAACTTCCCTTATTGTCCGATTTATATTTGGAAATGGTGTAGATCTAAGTGCATTTTATTTTGATTCCGCTTACGCAAACTAGATGGAGATAGTTGTTTAAGAGCGATAAGTGGAAAAATATAAACATTTCAAAAATGGGTCAGGACATTCAACATCGACCTGTGTTTTGATGAAAAAAGAAATGTCTGCCTTTTTGAACAAACCGATTTCTATGTGATTTGTGCCATTTAAAGAGCTCGCATATTATATGACTATTACAAATTGATAACCTCTATGAAATTTGACTCCAACTGTGTACTCGGATTTTTAATTTTATGTCTGAGTTTGCGTTTAAACTATGTGACACACCACATCACTTAGTGGAATAGGATATTACAATAAAAAGAAAAAATATGTTGCTGTAGAATTTGAAATTTCCCCACCACTCACTCAACGATTAAACAAAATATGATTCTGTTGATTAATCTACTTGATGCAGTCCGAAATTTAAGCAGAGTATGGAATTCAGACGATAAAAGCGAAGCAATTACAATTTTTTTTAAAAAGTTTTGATTTCTCTAGAAACAGTAGATATTGAAGAAAATAATATTCCTCTGTCAGAATTATGGTCAGCATATGGAACTGACAATAATGTGAAGGTGGGACGGTTGAAGATTACGTTAATGTTGATTGCGACACATTAACCATGGAGTGCCCTTCCGATGAAAATATTCTGCAAAACATTGTATCCAGGGCTGTGCGCAGGATTTTCCCCTGGTAGGGGTTTTCATCTAGTTTTACAAAAAATAAAGTCAGTCTATGGCGCAATGATAAATGACGTTAATTTGATATATTTTATTACCAGCATCTTCGAGAAATATTTTGATACATTCATCGACAAAATTGCACTTCAGTGATCTATCAGTAGACTCAAATGAATTTGTCAGTAAATGAAAGCAGAAAGTCTACTGAAAGAGCAGATTTTCTGCTGAAATACAGACAGCAGATTTGCTGATCTGATTAGATGGTAAACAGCTGTTTGCTGTACAGAATAGTTGAATATAAGTTATTATAAAGCAATTTATTACCACGGAAAGATATTGCGATTGTCTTTTTAATGATACGCATATTGTCCCAAGCTAATATAGAAGGAACGGTTATCTATTTTTATATTTTAATTGACTGCAGCCAAATTTAGCAGACTGCTAACTCTTTAGCAGTGAGAATGGTGATGTCAGATTGCACAGAATAACTGCTGTAATAGCAGAAAAGTGCCTACTGCCTAGCAACAATCGCTACTTTTATTAACCGACTTGTTTTCTAAGTGTAGAACTTCTTTTTTTTTCAAATAGTTGCTTGAAAGTACAGGGTGCGGCTAAAGTAACTATATGATTTGTTTTTTAAATAACTATTGAATGGAATGAAAAAAAAAAAAACAAAAAAATTTATGATAAAAAGAAAGTTTATTTTATGTTATTTTTTACATTAATTATGAAAAATAATATCAGTTAAATGAGAACCGTTTTCTCTAACGCAAAAATGTGCTCTTTTTATGGCATTTTCCATAACTTTGTTGAGTGTTTCTTGTGGTATACGATCAATTTCTTCTTGAATGTTGTCCTTTAGTTGTAAAGATTTCTGATGAAGATTTTTGGGATTTTGGAATCCCCACAATCTGTTGTTTTGTTTATTTACGAAACCGTTCAAGTGAAAATGCGCTTCGTCGGTCATCATTAAATTTGACAAAAAATTTTCATTTTGATCAGCGAGATTTAAAAGTGCTCTAGCAAATTCCAAGCGCAATTGTATAGTGTTCCATTTTTAAATATTCTCCCAAGTTTAATTTCTGAAATAGGAAAAAAGAAAAAGTTAAATACTCGCAAGCAAAGAAGTTACAATTGTTTTACATCATATAGTAACTTTAGCCGCACCCTGTACATACGTACATATGGGCGTCTCCCCAAAAAAGGAAATCAGACCAATCTAATAGCTTTATTTTTTCCTTATTTCGACAACTTTTTTTATTATGAAACTTGAAGTTAACCTGTTCTCCTTTATTTTTATTAAAATTTGAGGTGTTATAACGAAAATTACCAAATATTTTACTACGAGTGGAAATTGTTGTCCCGTCCGTTTTGCCGCGTTCTGCTGTACCTAATTAAAAAAATTAAGAGATAATTTCCATATTTCATAAATCTACGAACAAAATATTTACTCTGGCCTTCATTTACATGTATATAAGGAAAAACAAAGTTCTCAAAAAATCGCTGAACTTTGTATATTTCTACAAGATCCTCAAAAGTACTTCTGTTTTTGTCATATCCGCTTCGATGTAAAATTGTTTAGAATTTTGTACTAATATGTACTAAATCCTGACGATATATTTTTAAAATGCAGTACTCTTTAAGCGCTTTAGAACACTAAACAGGCTGATAGGCTTTTTCAGTTTCTTTCTTGTCTTTGGCGTAGTTTAAGGCGTGCAAATGTCGCTTCCGGGCCACATATATATTTTGTAGAAATATTACCAAAAAAACGATCGAATTCCTCGGCGCTAAACCCCCCTTCAGGTTCCGCATTTTTTCTATTATAAATGCTGAAAATTGGATATGTTTGTTGCCAAAGTATGGGTCTAAATATGATGTCTAATGAGTTTTGGGGTTTTTAATTTATACAGTAGTTACATAAGTAACAGGATGCTTTCCAAATAAAAAATAAATATTTGGAAATGTTTCTTCATTTTTATAATCATAATTATGTGCAAATTCGAATAACAAATACAGTTTTTTTGTACTCGATGAAATGCAAATTTTAATTCACAAAAAAATACAAATAATTGGTATTTTAGAGTTTCGTTTTCATACGTAGATCCAAGTTACTGAATGTGCTGTTTCTCTTTTGAATGATACTTGTTATGTACACAAAGATAAAAAATATTAACTCTGAAAAATATTTGACAGTGAAGTGAGAGATATGACAAAAAAATGCAGTGAATTAAAACTCATTTCTTTTTGTTTCGCAACTTTAAAGTAGTTTTTTAAAAAAGACCTACACGCAGAGAAAAAATGCATTACGTAGAAACGAAATTTTAGACACGTGAACATCGTTTTGTAAATGAACAAAGAGAAATATGTTTACATATATCAAACAGTTTTCTTCGTTTCTCGAAATCGATTTGCATTATCATTATAAACTCCCAAAACATTTAGAAGTGACAGAAACCGTTGTTGTTTAATCTATGATGAAGATAGGTCACCTCGGTTCATATTTAGATACAGCTCCATAAAAATGTCGCATCGCAAATGTTACAAACCACACATTGCAAACGGAGTAGACGAATAGCCACACCATATTATATTTGACCTGTGAACATCTGTTGTGGAAGTGGTTTATGTCCCACCCGATTTCTGTACTCAGAGAGGGGTACATCATTCGTTTGAATTGAAAGAAATTTAAAAATGCAAATTGTATTTTATTTAAAAATTAAAGTATTGTACTTTATTTTGTAAAGAGTGATTTTTTAAAAGCTATAGGAAAGCTTTAAATTCAGAAAAATACATGAAATCTTTATTTGAATCGATAGTACGATCCATATAATTTAATGTTTGAAGATTATTTCAGGCAAATGTTGACCTTGACTGCGCCTCAAATGGTCCATCCGCTTAGTCCAATTTTTGCATTTCGACGTTTTTAAGTAACAGATGCCCACTTGCTGCGAACGGCGACGAATCGATAATTGATGGTCATCATTAACACTGGCCGATACAGCTGCAATATTTTCTTCAGTTCGCACTCTGCGAAGCGTGTTGGTGGTTTAATGTCCAACAATGTAAATTTGGTGCGAAATTTAGTCACAATAGCCCGAATAGCCGCTTCAGTGGGTCGATTAAACTGACCATAAAATGGAAGCGCGCGATGAACTTTCTTAAAAGAGCACACATTTTCAATAATTTGCAAGCGTTGTTCGTTTGTGCGACGATTCATGGTTAAATTATAGACCAAACTGAAGATGTTTGACAGTGAAACAAAACACGAAACGTGCGTCAGCTGTTTAAACCAGTGTTGCCAAAAAGATAATAGCTAAAAAATCACCCTTTATAAGTAAAAAATGTCTACATAAAAATTCTTACTTTTTCGCAGAAACGAAGAATTTCATCTCGCCCCCTGGGCACGGCCCTGATTGTATCAAGTTAGTATGTTATGTACATTAGGCTGGATCGCGGTTTTTACGAATGGAAAAACAATTTCCAGTCAAATGATGCTTTGCAAAATAATTGGTTCCTAAATCAACCCGTGAGCAAAAACGCTCCCGAGTACACCTCAAAAATCGTGTTTTTCCCCTTTATATTTTTTATGTTGCATTTTTTCTGAGTGAATAGACTCTTGAAAGTACTTTTAATATAAATTTTGATTCTTGCCTTAGAATAACTTATTGGTCGAATTATTAAACATTTATAGTATTTTTTTGGTTTTTTTCAAACGGACAACTGAAAACTTTTTCGTATTTAGCGGTAAGATTTTATAAAAAATGAACATGGAATGAACATTGGAATGAAATTGACGTCGCAATTTCTTTTATAAATTAAGTATGCAAATTTTGGGCCTGAAAATCCATTATTAAATTATTGCACAAAAATGGAATCAGTAACGTTATATTCATCATATAGCCATCATTCTATAGGTATTGATTTCTTATATTTATTTTTATAACACACTAGCTGAACCCCGCCCGCTTCGCCAGGCAAAAATACAAATGGTAAAATTAAAATCAGGTTTCATATTGATCTTATCATATTGATATTATCGTGGTTTGTAATATATACGTTCCATTTTTCATCCTTCTAGTTAAAAAACACTTTTTCCACATTTTTCCCATGGTCAGTAATATATATTGATCTTATCATATTGATATTATCGTGGTTTGTAATATATACGTTCTAATTTTCAGCCTTCTAACTAAAAAACACTTTTTCCCGTGGTCAGTAATATATACGTTCCAATTTTCAGCCTTCTAGCTTAAAAATACTTCTAGCCAATTCCAATTTTCAGCCTACTACCTCTCAAAAACACTTTTGCCACGCCCACTCCGCCCACAAAGCGAAAATCCAAATTTCGCATCATATTTATCATTCTCGTGGTCAGTAATATATATGTACCAATTTTCAGCCTTCTAGCTCTCCAAAACACTTTTGCCACGCCCACGAAACGAAAATCCAAATTTCGCATCATATTTATCTTTCTCGTGGTCAATAATATATATGTACCAATTTTCAGCCTACTACCTCTCAAAAACACTTTTGTCGCCCACTCCGCCCACAAAGCGAAAATCCAAATTTCGGCATCATATTTATCATTCTCGTGGTCAGTAATATATATGTACCAATTTTCAGCCTTCTAGCTCTCCAAAACACTTTTGCCACGCCCCAAAATCCACGAAACGTAAATCCAAATTTCGGCATCAAGTTGATCTTTCTCGTGGCCAGTAATATATACATTACAATTTTCAGCCTTCTAGCTCAAAGAACACTATTGCCACGCCCAATCCGCCCACAAAACGAAAATCCAAATTTCAGCATCAAATTGATCTTTCTCGTGGTCAGTAATATATATGTACCAATTTTCAGCCTACTACCTCTCAAAAACACTTTTGCCACGCCCACTCCGCCCACTAAACGAAAATCCAAATTTCGGCATCAACTTGATCTTTCTCCTGGTCAGTAATATATACATTCAATTGTTCAGCCTTCTAGCTCGAATAACACTATTGCCACGCCCACTCCGCCCACAAAACGAAAATCCAAATTTCGGTATCATATTTATCATTCTCGTGATCAGTAATATATATGTACCAATTTTCAGCCATCTAGCTCTCAAAAACACTTGCCACGCCCACTCCGCCCACAAAATGAAAATCCAAATTTCTGCATCATATTTATCATTATCGTGGTCAATAATATATATCTACCAATTTTCAGCCTTCTAGCTCTCAAAAACACTTTTGCCACGCCCACTCCGCCCACAAAATAAAAATCCAAATTTCGGCATCATATTTATCATTCTCGTGGTCAGTAATATATACGTTCCAATTTTCAGCCTTCTAGCTCTCAAAAACACTATTGCCACGCCCCCTCCGCCCACAGAGCAAATTTTTAAAAATTCTATAGCCTATAGTTCCTTCCAGACCTACATCTATCTGCACTGAAAATTTCAACAACATCGGAAAAAACCTGTCGTAACACGCTGTGGGGTAAAAATAAGACATTTTGAAATTTTGATTTTTTGACGTTTTTTTTTACTTTTTTGACTTTTTTTTTTAAACCCGTACTGCGAAAATACCTTTCTAACAAAGTATAAATAATCAAAATCGGTTTGGCCAATCTCGAGTAAATGAAAAAAGAAAATTGAAAAAAAAACGAAAATAAACCTGTCGAAACACGCTGGGTGGTAAAAATCAGACATTTTCAAATTTTGATATTTTGAAGTTCTTTTTTTATTTTTTTTTTAACCCGTGCTGAGAAAATACCTTTCCAACAAAGTACAAATCATCAAAATCGGTTTGGCCAATCTCGAGTTATGGGATTACATCGCTTCGGACACTTTCTTTTATATATATAGATTTTAAAAAATGTTTTCAAGAAATATGAGTTTTTAGCTGCCACTTTGAAAAGCCACAAAAAACATTTAAACGCTCATTAATACGACCAATGAGTTGTTCTAAAACAAGAATAAAAATGTATAAAGTGCTTCCAAGGGTCTATTAATTTAGAAAAAAATTTGAACAAAAATGCAAAATAAAACAGATATAAGTTAAAAACATAAAACGAATTTTCAAGTTTCAATAACAAGTCACAAAACAGTCTTGTTATTTCTATATCAGTTGTTGAATTCCTCTATGGCCTGATATTTGACCCTGTTTTACAGCTGTGTTATAAATATGAAAGTTGGACCTATTTTCATCGGCCCTTCCAGTACCTCAAACACATACTCTGTACTGAGCGTGAGGTATATAAAAGACGGTTTAACTGACTGATATTTTATTACGCGTCAGAGGTCCTTTCACACCTCCAATGCCAGAAATTAGACTGCAACATTTCCTATTCTTATTTATCTAATTTTCCAACACACTCAATATTTATCCTTCGGCATTGCTTACACTCAAATCTCCAAGTTCTCTTTGTAAATGATGTAAATAAACATTGACTTGACCTTTACCAGAATAAACATACCGCCTACGTAAAACGTAAACAGGCTTGTTCATTTTTTTCGGGAATACCTAGTAAAAGGTTCAAGTATATCTGTGTATGTAACGAAAAGTGATGCGAAGGAGAAAATGAGCAAATTGCTTGTCGTTGTTGCTGTTCTTTTTTGTTCATGAGAAATTGATTCGAAAGGAACATTTTCGTGAAGCAGTTCCTAAGTTACTGATGAGATTTTGAAGATGTATGAAAACGAAATTAACACTTTGCATACCAACGACACCACCGCCAACCACTGGCACTGGCAGTGGCACTACCCGCACACTAACACATGGCCCCATCATGCTCGGCAACAACAACAACCAGGAGCCAGGACCTTGATCAGGTGGGTGGCTGGTTGAGGTGGAG
This sequence comes from Polietes domitor, assembly GCA_947397865.1. NCBI lineage: Eukaryota > Metazoa > Arthropoda > Insecta > Diptera > Muscidae > Polietes > Polietes domitor. Next base: position 5,408,878 of record OX377620.1, read on the forward strand.
TTGGGGTGGGCTGGCTGAGGAGCAGTAGCACAACTACGACAAAGACTATTATTTTGTTGTGCTGCCACTAAACAGATGTTATGAAAAATTAACATACACATTCATTTCGTATGTACGAAGACTCCCAAACACACACACGCACTCACGAAGACACAGTCTCACAAATTATTTCGATACACATCTCTCCCATACGAAGGAAAAAGAACGAAGAACAAAACACAGCCACACACAATCACAGGCACGTGTATACATGTGGCCATGTATAGGATAATTTTGTTAAAGGAAGAACCACACACACACACACACAGAGTAACTCTGGTGAGTCTGAATGCCGGGTTTGCCAGGCGTGTATGCGAGAGAGTGTCGGAATGTTTTCAAACCCTTAAGGATAATTTATTAACTGTTAGTGGGTTAGAATTGTGAGAAAATGTATTTAACATGCAAAAAATATACAAAACAACAAAAAGTTAATAAACACATACTAGACACAAACGTATGTCTCAGTGTGTGTATGTGTGCGTGTGTTTATATGTTTGTGTACTCGCTCAGATTCATACGTCATGCATTGTATGTATGCGCATACCTTCACACACACACACCCATATATATAAATACATTTATTTTATATAGACTATGTGTGGATCGCTTTTACCAGCAAACTCAATTAACTGTTTTTGAAAATCGGACCAACAACACGCGGAATACAGTGTGGCATTAGGAAGGAATATCGGATCACACAGATAAGATGGAATAACATTCATAAATAGGTTTATAGGCCGACAGATCTCAGCAAATTTGTGTACAATCCTATCACAATCTGGAATAATACAAATTTCGATGCATAAAGTCCAAAGATAAATATACACATTTAGCAAAAAGTTTTAGAGATAATAATGACGAGTTTCTGCCCACATGCAAACTTTCAACATGCTAAAATGATGCTGCTACCTTCCTAAAAACGGACATATCTGTGGCGTACTTGGTGAAAACTTCAAAAATTCGTAAATTTTTGCAAAAATTTTGTTTTTGTAAAAACTTTAATAACTCAGTCAATTACCAACGGATTTGTAAAAACAAACTAATACTTAAAAATTGTTATTTCTAATTTACAATTGGACCGTCACTTTAGAAGATAATGCGCCAGAAAATTACAAATTTGAAAAATTCTTCAAAAGGTCTTCTTTTTAAATAAAATTTATTGATTACACTGCCCGACAATCGATATTACACTTGAATTATGATATACATCTGAAACTATAGTTGAAATAGAGTTAATTGGCATTTGTGGTTTTTAGTTTTCCATTTTCTCATCCTGTTGCCCCTTAAGAGGACTACAAAGTACCCAAGGATACAATTTTTCAAAAATTATTTTTAATACTATGACACCGGTATACACCCTATGACTCTGGTATAAATTCGAAATCAAAGAGAAGAATATATGCTAAAAATACTTCAAATTTCAATCTTCTACCTGCATTAGTTTAGCATTAACAACCACTTAAAGTATTGTATCTTACAAAAGCAAGATATTAATAAGCTACAAAATCTAAGGGGTAAACTTGAAATATGTGTTAATGCTGAACTAATTCAGACAGAAGCATGACATTTGAAGTATTTTTAATAGATATTCTCCTCTTTAATTTGACACTGATTCTGTTATTATAGGTTGTACATACAAGTATATAAAAATATTTTTTGAAAAAAATGTATCCTTTTTAACTTTGTAGTCCTGTGCAGTGGCAACAGAATGAGGAAATGAAAAACTAAATACTCCGAGTAGCTTCATTTTCCCTATAGTTTCATACGTTTATCATGCGGTTCAAGTGAAACGACTTTTTTAATTGTCGTACGGTGTTACAGGTCGAAACGAAAATGAAATGCTTGGCACGAAAAAAAGGTATGCTATGCATTTACACACATTTGTATATGGAAATCAACTTTGTTCCTTGGTGCTATTGGTTTTGACTCATATTCTAAAAGCGAGTTGTGTTTCTCATTCGTTTGGGTTAATTACACTGTCCAACAAATTAATGTTGGCAGTAAAGTCAAAAATTGTGAAAAATACCTTTAGGAAAACTAGAGTAACTTTCTATCATATAGAAAATAACCAAATATTTGTTGGCATATGATTGATGATATAGGGAATGACTGCTAAATAAGGAATAGTTGTAACAGAATTGTTTCATAGAAAGTTGAAATATAGGGTCCGCCATCTAACGTTTTTTTTCAGCTATTCAATCGTTTGTGGGGTGCCCTCAGCAGCCATTTGAATGAAATTATTTTCCATTATTAACCGGAAGGATTGTACTTTCAAATAAAAAAAGAAATTTGAGAAAATATTCAGTAGTTTTTTATAGCATTTTCAAAAAAAGTTATTTGGCGGACCTTATATTGCAATTGCAACCACAAAATTTGTACGACATTTATTTTTAAAGCGACATTGGTTCTTAATACACATGCAAAAAATCAGTCGGATCCGACAAATATGTTATACATACAAATCATTTTAGGCATGTCACCCGCGAAAATGAAAATTTTGCAAAAATATTCAAATTTATTTTTTGTTTACCTTGCTCTATCGAAATACCCACATGTTTTGTCGAAAAAGATCGATCTACAAAAAACATGGACCGATTTTAACACTAGTAATTTTGTTGTATAAGTTGGCGTGTAATTTTGCAATTTAAGCGTGACGAGCTTTGTTTAAACGTTGGTGTCTTTGGTGACTCCTACTGACATTTTCCGACAAATTTTTTCGTTGAATATTTTAATCCTTTAATGTCCCTTTTGAATCGACTTTTTTGATTTTCTCAAAAAAAAGTGCCATAATGACCCATAGCTAAGCTAAGGTTAAGATCATCCACAAAAATGATTCTCATAAAATTCCGCAATATAGTTCTGATAATAAGAATTCTCTCAGACATTAACTTACAGCTCTTATTCGCTTAATATAATGCTCCCTTCGACCAAAAATGAGTATAAAGAGAAACTGAGACCAGCTAGACTATAAGCTTAATCTACAAAAAAATCTACTCAACATGCTCTTGCAGAATTAGAGGGTCGCTGTTCTGTTCCAAAAATGCTGTTCGACAGTGTTATTGACTCAATAGGTATTTTGCTGTAAATTTGTAATATGCAATATAAAGTAATACGTTTTTTGATTTTTCTCAAAATTTCCAAATTTCCATCGATCGTTTTTGGGCACGAGGATCATTGTCATGGTGCTATTTCGCTATCTTTATTTATGATCGAAAGACGCTACATACTTCCGGTTTCTTCATGTATCCTGTAAAACTGTATTTTGAGTAGCCGGCTTTGGATGTATCCCATAGAAGAAAATCACTAAGCTCGGCAACGCAGTGCTCTTATTCTGCGTAGCCGGTTTTGGACATATCACTTCCGGCATATAACATCCTATAGATTCAAAACTGATTTCAACCAATAATTCTCCCTCTTTCCTCCACCCAACTCTTTGTCTTCCTTTATGCAACGCAAATCACTGCATTTGTAGGGACATCACCTGTGCGTAGCTTCAGTGAAAAAATAGGTATTAGGATAGTTTGTGCGGAAGGTCAATTTCTTAAGCTATTTTTCCACTTATTGAATAAATAAAATTTCATAAAATGTTTTCAAAAACATTTCATATTTCATAAGATCAAAGAAATATTTCATAATATTAAAGAAACAATTCTTAATTATTATGTAGGGTATCCAACCGATTAAATTTTATTCGTTTAATCGAATAAAAGGTTAATTAGAAATTCGGTTAATTAGAAAATTTGTATTTTCGAAGAAACGATTAATCGATATAATGAAATAGTTTTTATGAAATGTTTCATAACATACAAGTACATTCTTAGTGTTAATGTTGAATGCTAGCAATTCTCATTTGTCCTCTGTTAACTCTGACATAAGTATTTACCCTGATTTTGGTCAAAGATATACTCATTGCAAAGACTCTTGCAATGATGACGCGTGTTGATTGGTTAGTCAACAGTCAGCCATTTTTTTCTGTTTTGTTTATATTCGAAATTTCAGTATAAATTATGAAACTTTTCATAAAATTAATGAAGTTTCTTCATAAAATCTATGAACATTTTCATAAATCATATTATGAAAATAATGAACTTGTATGACAAAAGTTCATCGAAAATCGATGACACTTTTCATTGATTTGTGCTTTATGAACATATTTCATACATTTTATGATGTGTTTCTTTGGCGACATTTTAATGAAAATTTTCAAGACAAAATCATAGAAAGTATGAAGATAATTCTTTCAGTGTACTGTAATTACCATTGAGTCATTTCGAAACTTTGTGTATGTATTCTTCGCATAAAAATATTTTATACATATTTTTGGAAATTTTCACTGAAAATTTGAAAAAAAAGGTTGAGAAAAATTCATAAAAATAGAACCCATCATTTCGCCATTTCCAAACTCACGCAGTTGATAAAAAAGACATCTACTTTAAAATTAAAAAAAATCAATTAAGGTAATCATTTCGAAAATCAAAATAAAAAATGAAATTGTAAAAATTTACGCATGTAAACCAATTGATTAAAAAAATAAAAATTACCTTTCGAACAAAGTAGAGTGTAGTAAAATCGGTCAGGTATATCAGGAGTTACAGACGATGGAATGAACAAACCGTTCTGAGAAAGTCGTAATTTCACCACTGTTAATTTTCATATCATATTTCACATATCTGATGAAAAACATTTTCGACATGGAATGGCTACATTTTCTAATTGCAAAAGGATTATCTTAAATTCTATTGCCCCTAATGTGAAGACAATTTGTTTTGCGGTGATTTGAGAAATGTCTGGCCCACTGTACGACACTCAGCTTGTGCGGCGGCCACAGCAACCGAAAGGGAAGTAAACGATGATACTCCTTAATGTTGTTCATTCAATTGCGTTGTGTGTTTTCGCGTTATTGCCAAGAAAAGTATGAGCAAAAAACAACAGCCAAAACAAGGTTACTCCTTTCACTAAAGTGGCTAAATAAGTGAGTGTTAGATGGTTATGCGAATGTATGTGCGAGAGAATGTGTGTGTGTGTGGTACCTTTCTGTGTGGTGCTGTTGTTGCTGCTGCTGCCGCTGCTCCATCTAAATCAAATTAACCCCTTTCGTTTTATTTGGTGTGGTTGTTGTTGTTTTTGTTGTTGCAGTAACAAGTTGCTAAAGTTGTTCCTTTTTGTTGTTCGTGCTTTGTTTTTGCGTTGTGGCTGTTATTTTTTTAAACAAATCTAAACTTATTATACCTTTGTGTGTTTACAAACAATCACACACACAGTTATATATTTATATATATATATACACCATCATCTACAGGCAGCCAAGTTAATAGAGTAAACGCTCCTCAGCACAAATAACATTTCCAATCTGTGCTTGTTGTTCCTCCTGCGTCCTTAACGCTCCTTCGTTTCGTTTGGTTGGTTGGGTTTGTTTTGGTTTAGTTGTTTGTTCGTTTGTTTGTTTGTATGTATTTCGTTGTATACTTAATTTGTTTATGTACTTATATCAAACTCAGATAAGTATATTAATGTTACATTTTTGCTGTGTCCCGACTGTAGCCACCCATCAGCCCGGCAGCCAGCAGCAAGCAGCGCCAACCGTAACATCCATTCTGGCCAAAATCTCTTACGCATCATTGTTTTGCAATTAAGTTGAAAATAACAACACTTAATATACAAAATATTATAAATATGTATGTGTGTATGTATAGACATAAATTTATGTATGTATTTATGCCAGCATTTCTGTACATACACTCACACATACACGTAATCTTTTGTTGACGCAGGATCGGTAGACTTTGGCGTGTAAGTTCAAGTGTTCTCTGTCAGTGAAACGTCCTGGCCACAGTAGGTTAAAGGTACAAATCATGCTGCTGTATGTTAAATATGTTTCGGGCTACTGTATCGTGATGATAACGATGATGCTGAACTTTGATGAGCCACCGGCTGAAATTGAAATGTCACCAAAGTATCCTTGGTGAGTGTGTATGTTTGTGTTTGTATCACAGCAAACATTTGTTACCAGATGATGGAGTACTTTTTCCCACATTCCGTTGACTGCTATCGAATGGGTCGGCATAGATGGATTAATTGGAAAAGTTTCGAACCAATGCAATTTTGTAGCCAACCAGACACAGAACGTTTACAGGGATCCCCCTCACCATTTGACACATGTCCACTTCAGCTTGTTATCCAAGGCAACTAAGAACATAAGTAAGTCAAAAGAGGCTCTGAAGACGAAGGGCCAAGTAGTTGCCACCGCCCAGATGCAAATGGAAATAGTCCCACAAATGTTGGAGATATATAAGAGAATATAATTTTCAGCTCACTTTAAAGTCGTTAATTATATTTATTATAAAAGCTTGACTGCGATTCAAATAATCTGTATATTTTGTCAATTTCTAAACTTTTTGCATTTGATTTCTCGGGATTTTCCGATAACGATCACAAATTTGTCAGATCTGTCAAGAAAATTTGACAAAGTTGGCAGCCATTTTGTCGAAACTAAAAAACTAATAAAAATATTGAAAAGATAATTTTATAAATAAATGTAAAATTTTAATTATTTTTAACCTAACCTGCTTATTATGCCAGGATGCCTATGCTCATCTATATATTTAGAGTCCGCCATGTAACGTTTTTATACCCTCCACATCCAGGATGGGGGTATACTAACTTTGTCATTCCGTTTGTAACACCTTGAAATATCGACCTGCGACCCTATAAAGTATATACATATATTCTTGATCGTCATAAAATTCTAAGACGATCTAGCCATGTCCGTCCTTCCGTCCGTCTGTTGAAAGTACGCTAGCATCTAAACGAAAGAAGCTAGAACGTTCAAATTTTCCATAAATGCGTCTTATAGTCGTAGATCGGTTGGGATTGAAATTGGGCGAAATCTTCCCAAAGGGAAACATTTTTCCCTCACAAGGACTAAAAATACCCATAATAATCCCTAATATTTTAGCGTATTTAAGCATGTTTTTTGAATATGTCTGTTTATATTGGCTTGATATTTGGTATGCGCATTCCCCTTATAGCAAAAACGTGCACCATAAAGTGATTCTTATTTGTAGGGGCAAAAAAGGGATAGAAATGGTACATAATTAACGACAACAGCTAGAAATTCGGTGTGTACATTCCTCTAATAGAGTAGATACATAATATAAATGTATTTTTTCCAAATTCGTACTTTTAAGGGGTAAAATAGGAATAGAGGGATAAAAATGGTACCAACCAAACGGCTGTACCTAGAATAATGAAATGCGGTGTATACATTCCTCTGATTGCATAGATAAGTAAAATACACGGATTTTTCAAAATTCGTACTTTTTGGGGTTAAAATGAAAATAGGGGATAAAAATAGTACCAATCTAATGACCGCAGCTAGACTCATGAAATTCGGAGTATACATTCCTCTGGGTGTGAAGACACGGAAAATAAACTGATTTTTCGAAATTCGTACTTTTTGGGGTTAAAATGAAATAAGGGGATAAAAATAGTACCAATCAAATGACCGCAGCAAGAGTCATGAAATTCGGACTATACATTCCTCTGACTGTGAAGACAATAGAAATAGACGAATTTTTCGAAATTAGTACTTTCAAGGAATACAATGGTACAGACGGATAAAAATAGTACCAACTTAACGACTACAACTAGAATGATAAAATTCTAATTGCGTAGAAACGTCAAGGGGGTAAAAATGGTACCAACCAAATGGAATCATGGAATTCGCTGTATACATTCCTCTGACTGCATAGACACGCAAAATAAAAAGTTTTTTTCCAAATTCGTACTTTTTCTTTTACGGCAAAAATTGGTTGAATCATGAAGTTAGGTTATTTTGCACATGTACGTCTGATAATGGATTTTCAAAATTTGTACTTTTGAAATTCAAATAGAATGGAAATACAACCAACTGTAGCACCCACTATCTACCAATATTTATGGCTTTGAAAATATAAATAGAAGAATAGTTATTTTTTGAATTGACGTATTATAAGCGTGCCTTATAAGCGTGGTTTGAAATAATTAAAATATTATATTTATTTATAAAATTAATTTTTCAATATTTGTATTTGTTTTGGTTTGGCTATATTAAAAAAATATATTTTCCTGTAATATTACTGCACTTCTACGAAAACCGACAACCTCTGTGGAATGCAATCCATGGTGGAGGGTATATAAAGTTCGGCCCGGCCGAACTTAACGCCGTTTTTACTTTTTTTCAACTATTCAACCGTTGAGCTATTATTTGTGGGGTGCCCTCAGCAGCCATTTGAATGAAATTATTTTCCATTATTAACCGGAAGGATTATACTTTCAAATAAAAAAAAGTTATTTGGCGGACCCTATATATATATATAAATGAATCTGTGTTTGTTTGTTCTTTATAGCAGCCTAAACTACTGGACCGATATTCTTGAAATTTTCACAGTATGTTCATGCTGAACCGGTGGTTAAAAAAGGCCATATAAAATTTTGATATTTCAGTGGGCGTGGCACCTTCCACAGAAATTGGTGTTTTATTCGTTTTTTATAAATTAGCATATTCGGAGTACTGTTGCATCTAGAATCTTGATTTTTTGTTGTTTGTTTGTTTTTTTTGTGAAAGTTCATTTATTGTTAGTCTGAACAGTTGTGCAAAAATGGGCGGTATTGGAAAAGTGGGCGTTGTACCTCCCATATGAAGTTAAAACCCATTATCGAATATATTCAGTTCTACGACAGCTACAATACTGAAATTTTGTGTAAGTGCTTCTAGCATAAACGTGCCAAGTTGTAGCAAAAATTGCCGGTATTGGAAAAGTGGGCGTGGCACGTCCCATACGATGTTAAAACCTATTATATAATATTGTCACTTCTATGGCACCTAGAGTGTTGTAATTTTGTGTAATTGCATCTAGCATTAATGTGTATAGTTGTGCAAAATATGGGCGGTATTGGAAAAGTGGTCGTCGCACCCATTTTCGAATATATTCCGTTCTACGACAGATACAATACTAATCTTTTTTGTGAGTGCATCTAGCATCGTGCGTAACTGTGCCAAAAAAGAGCGGTATTGGGAAAGTGGGTGTGGTACCTCACATACGAAGTTAAAACATATTATCGAATATTGTCAGTTCTATGACACCTCGAGTGCTGAAAGTTTGTGTGAGTTGATCCAGTGTAAATAGTTGTGCAAAGATGGGCGGAAAATGAAGTGAAGTGGCGTGATCCTTCCCATATGAAATTAAAACCGGTTTTAGAGTATATTCGACACCGAGACGGGCGGAAAGTGGCCGTGACCTTAAGTCAAGAAATTATAAAGGGTGATTTTTTAAAAGCTATAGGAAAGCTTTTCAAAAAAAAAAACACATAAAATTCAAAAAAATGCATGAAATCCTTATTTGTATCGATATAATTTAATGTTTAAAGATTATTTCATGCAAATGTTGACCTTGACTGCGCCTCAAATGGTCCATCCTCTTAGTCCAATTTTGGCATACTCTTTCCAACATTTCGGCCGGTATCACACGAATAAATGCTTCAATGTTGTCTTCCAATGCGTCAATTGAAGCGGGCTTGTCTGTATAGACATGAGCTTTCACATAGCCCCACAAATAGTCTAAAGGCGTTAAATCGCACGATCTAGGCGGCCAATTGACCAGTCCCGAACGTGAAATAAAATGTTCAACGAACTCGCCTCTCAATAAGTCCATTGTTGCGCGTGCTGTGTGGCACCGTCTTGTTGAAACCAAGCAAAAAAAGTTGGATATAATCTCACGGTAACGCTCACCATTAACAGTTACGTTACGATTCGCATCATCTTTGAAGAAGTACGGTTCAATGATGCCACCAGCCCATAAACCGCACCAAACTGTGACTTTTTCTGGATGCATTGGTAGCTCTTGCAATGCTTCTGGCTGATATTCACTCCAAAAGCGACAATTCTGCCTATTTACGTACCCATTGAGCCAAATATGAGCTTCGTCGCTGAACAGAAGAAGCGCGCAATGAACTTTCTTAACAGAGCACGCATTTTGATAATAAAATTCAAGACTTTGCAAGCGTTGTTCGTTTGTAAGACGATTCATGGTTAAATTATAGACCAAACTGAAGATGTTTGACAGTGAAACAACACACGAAACGTGCGTCAGCTGTTTAAACCAGTGTTGCCAAAAAGATAATAGCTAAAAAATCACCCTTTATTAATTTTTCAGTTTTTGTGTTGTTTGATTAGTGAACAATTTGATTTGATTTTCTATGTGTTTTGAATGTATTGTAATTTCTTCTTACGAATGAAGGTTTTTGTTTAGGTAATGGAAAGGAGGAGAATCACACTTGACAAAAAATCAATTTAATTTTTGACACATCTTCCATTATTCACGGTAAACTGACGTTCTCCAAGGAACATATCCATTTCCTTAGTATCTCTGGGAAGTAACTTGATTATAATTGGTACATATATTACCGATCAAGAGAAAAATCAATATGAAAGCTCATTAAAAATGGAGATATTGTAAAATTTCGGTTAAAAAATTGTCCAAATGCCATTGATCACCGTGAAATTTCACAGAAGTGTTTATAATAATGTTTAGAATCAACTAACAAGTAAGAAAAAAACTAAAGTTGGGCATGACCGACTATGTGATACCATACACCCACTCCTTGCGCCTATACCTGGTTTTAATAAACACGGGTGCTTTAGTATCAGTAGGTATTGTTTATACAATCCTACTGATATTAACTGCGTACTATAGACTCATATTTAACCAAGTTTAACGTAATGTGGGCTTCTCCCAAAAAGGTTGGGAGATGCAACATTTTCTGAATATAGGTTATGATACTCCAACATGTGCCACGATGGGATCAAATGCCAATGTTTGAGGAAAAATGTCAATTTTTGAACTAACGCATTTTCAAAATGAAGTGAGCTGCCAAATTTTTAGAATTACCAGATGACAACTCGTTTTTTGAAAGGATTGACAACCTTGTTTTAGTTTTTTCGTTTGTATTTTTTTTGGTCTGTAATCAATATTTGATTTGAACTGGGATATTGTCCTGGCTCAAGACCATTTTGCTTCTATATTTAATAGAATGCAAATTTATTTACAAATGGCATGGTGACATTTATTTCTTGGCTGCAGACTACTACGATCATGATTTCGACCATGTCAAAAGTCTTTTCATGTGGCTTCACAGCGACTTTTCAACATCAAACCCGGCCTCTATAAAAATAACTAAAAAAACATTTCAAATAAAAAATAACTAAAATACATTTTCAACTTAAAATTTTTCTAGATAACTTCGGTAAGTACCATAAGTACATGTACGGAATTTAAAAGCCTATATGTTTCCTAATGTATTTTCCTTCATAAAACCAACTTCCATCCTACTGTTTCTCTAAACAACTTTTGTAAGCAGCATAATAATATGAACGAAATATAAAAGGTGTAACAGTTTCCTAAGGTTTTTTGCCGCAAAAAAATATATCATCCCACTGTAAATGGGTGTGGCAGAAGGTTGAGAAACTTATTTTTTTTTTCTAAACAACTTTTGTAAGTAGCATAAGTATAAGTACGAAATTTAAAAGGTCTTCTTTTCTCCTAAGTTATTTGCCTCAAGAAATTACTACCATGGCACTGTAAGTGGGCGTGGCAACTCAACATATTCCAATTCTCGTTTGCCTCTAAAACTGGCCCTCTGCCCCTCTGAGCACTCTTCAAAAACACTTAAATCCTCAACATTGGTTGATAGTGGGTGAATTTCAGCCGTTTGGTTGGTTGTATTTCCATCCTAATTTATTTCCAAAAGTACAAATTTTGAAAATACATTATATCTCACGTGCATAGTGCAATATAACCTAACTTAATTTTTGCCGTAAAAGTATAAAAGTACAAATTTGGACAAAATACTTTTTATATTATTTTCAGTATATACTCAACTAGAGGAATGTACACACCGAATTTCGTGTTTATAGTTATTGCCGTTTGATAGGTACCATTTTTATCCCTTTTAGTTCTATGGTACACTTGATGGTGCATATTTATATATGCTAGTGTTCTTTCAACAGAAGGCCGGACATGGCTAGATCGTTTTAGAATGTTACGGCCATCAGGAATATATACTTTATATATTCTCAGGTCGATATTTCAAAGTGTTACTAACGGAATGACAAAGTTAGTATACCCCCATCATGTGATGGAGGGTATAAAAATTGAATAATATGCATAACTAAGTTTGCTGGCAATATTATTAAGGTTACCATCGTCTTTGTTTAACTTGAAGTTAACTGCCATACACCCTTCTGACGAGGCAAGTCCTTTTATAGCAAACTTTAGTCATACTTTTGAAATGTCCCAGAAAATGTCCAAATTTTTATGATTTAAAACATTTTGCATGAAATTAATAACAAATCCCTAGAATGATAATGACACACAAACAAAGTCTTGGCAAAACACCAAAGTTTGGCCAAACTGTTTTGGGCCACTGTGTAAGGTCAGCGGGGACAAGCGAAAGAAAGCAAAAACAAAAAACAATCACGGTTCGAAAAGTTTGTTCATACATCGGTCACATTTGAGAGGTAACATAAATAAGACATCACTCACCGAGGCAGCTGTTGATGAAGTTGTTGTCGCCGACGATGCTGCTGGTGATGCTGTTGTTGTTGTAACAAAGTATTTGCGAAACAAATCAAAAATCCATCATCTTCATCCTTCTCACACAATGGCGACAACAACAGCAACAACGACGGCGACTACGAATGGAATGGATCAAATGGATGACAAAGCACTAAACATTACTAAGTAATGCTGAATGCTGGAGTAGCCGTACCAGGAACAAAAAAAACCAAACGTCCGGAGATTTACATGGCACCGAATACATACCTACACATGTACACATATACATGTACACATACAAACGAGTATGTATGTATGTATTCGTCATTCAATACAATGTAAATACACAGAGTATATAGCAGATTGGCTACGTGATGACTCCATGTTTGGCCACAAAGCAAAGTGACGGATCAGGGGGTGGAGAAGGTGGAAAGGTGAATGCTCCCTACCTACATTTTAACAGCTGCCCACTACAATTGCTCCAATTTTTTTGGCGTCAGAATTTGTCTCTTTATCCGAGTCAATACAAAAATACCAGGTGTAGCAGAAGTAAGAAGTTGTGAAATGTTTTGTGGGGTAAGATTTTTAGGCTGATGAGGAATATTGACCTAAATGATTTCATTTGCCACCTAAAATACCTCTCCTCCGTACTACAACCAAACAATCATAATGCAATACCTTCTACTCCACCTGTAATGTCTCCAAATTACCACCACGACTAAGAAGTAATAACGTTTTTTCCATGCTTTATATAAGGTTACTTTCTATATATGTTTGTGTGCCACAAAATTTGAAATCAATTTTTGAAAGCTTTTTTCTCAACCAATTTTGCTCAAATTTTGCACACTTAATCATTTTCGATGACAATACAAGGAAATGGAAAAATTTGACCAATTGTACAAAGGGGCGTGGTACCTCCCATACAAACCACAAATTAAAAATCTATTATTTCTGCTCCTGATAACGGTATTTGAACAAAATTTGGTACGTCGGTTTGGTGTGTATGTTGTAATTTTTCCTTCTACAAAAGATAACTAAAAAAGAATTTCTAGGCCCAATAGAATTCTGCTTGCATAAAGCATGGATTTGAAAAAAGATTTTTTTTTTTGATTTACTAGTTTAAATTACATAGACTTTTCTCCCAAAAATGGTTAATATTTGGAATTTTTATTCGATCTTTATTGGGATATATTTTCGTATTTGGCTATTCAATAATTAAGCTACAGGTCAGTTTTTTATATTTTTATTATTTAACAAAAATATAAAAAATGACCTGGGGCTTAATTATTGAATAAATATATATTAAAAAATTGTAAATATTTAAAAATATCAAAAATTAGCTTTATATAAGACTAGAATGTGTTTACGATGCAAATAACCCCATATTTCAATTTTTACTTCACATTTATCCCACTGAGTATTAACAGTAAGAAACAAATTTGCGGCCCTTAATGGGTTAGAAATTTCTAAAAATTGAAATTTGTTATCAATGTCTCTCCAACGAACCCCTAAAACATAAATAGAATTAAAAATGTGGAAGTAAGTTATTGCGGTTTTTATAAAAATGCATCAAAAATTGCACTAAAATGGTATAAATCGGCCCTTTATACTGGGTCATACTGCAAGTTTTTAATATGGTATGAAAAGGCTCGGGTCGGATTTTAATTTCTAGCGGCTTGTTTCTCAATACCATTCTCATCGTGATTTTTATTCAAGAAACACCCGATTTATAGAGGTTATTTTGAACGCGTCCAGCTCACGAACGGACAATGATAAAAGCGAAATATTTTGGGAGAACACATAAAACAAACCAATCTTTCATTTTAGTCGGGAACATCAACAAATTTTTTTCCTTCCTCACAAAAGAAGCCACTCTACTATACATATTCTCTGACAGTGAGGGTATATACAGTAAAAGCTCTCTTAAGCGGACAGTGACGGTCGCAGCGATTTTGTCCGCCTGAGGGAGATGTCCGCCCAATAGAGCGTTTTAAGGTAAATAAAAAAAAACAAATATGTATAATGTTCCCACCACTATGGAAATGAGTATGTTAATACATTTCAAAACATTTTGTAATAAATTTTTATTATTAAAGTAAAATATTCATGTATAAAAAATTCAAATTCATAAATCATAAACTTAAATGAAATTAGTATTAATTATTAATACATATAAAAAATTTAAAAATTAGTTTTGTTGCTGGAAAAATTGACGGATTGATGATTGCTTTAGGTTGTTTTGCTTCCATTTTTTCTCATTTTCCACAATACGAATCTCTAAAGACGTTAATTGTTGATATGCAACAACATCACTTTTAACAAACGTTTTCAAGCGAGAAATTTGTTTGAATGCTTCATGATAATTATTAATTAGATCCGAGTCTTCCACAGCTACCTCCTCATCAGAATCACTTAAATCCTCCCCAGTATTAGTAATGCCTTCATAATCAATTTCAATATTGTCATTTTCTGTGTATGCAACGTTATCAATATTTAAATAATCCTCTAATATAAAGTCACTAAGTTGTGCAATTTCATTTAAATTAAAGAGCGTTGCTAATGGAATATCATCCTCAGGCTCAAACAGTTCGACATTCGAATTTTGTATAAATCCCGATTTTCGGAAACAGTTTTCTATGTTTGACGCTTCAATTTTGTCCCAAGAAGCTTTTACAAAACACAGGGCATCAAGTACATTTATTTTTTTTTGCTAATTCTGATGCGGATTTAGCTGTATCCATATTTGATAGCATATCTTTTATAATGAAGTTTCTGTATATGACTTTAAAATTTTGTATTATGCCCTGGTCCAAGGGCTGGCATATGGATATTGTATTAGGAGGTAGAAACTCTAAAGTTATGTTTGTCAGGCAGATATCTCTGGGATGAGAGGCAGAATTATCTAAAAATAAAAGAATATTTCTTTTGCGAGATTTCATTTTTGTGTCAAGTTGTCGTAACCACTCTGTCATAATTTCTCTTGTCATCCACGCCTTTTTGTTCGATTTCCAATCGACTGGTAAATCGGCAATTTGAATGTGTTTAAAAGCTCTCGGGCGGGCCGCTTTTCCGATGACTAATAGCTTTTCTTTTTGTCCAACCATATTAACGCAAAACATAATGGTAAGTCTTTCCTTCGACAATTTACCACCAGTACATTTCTCTGATTTTAGAGCCAACGTTTTGTCAGGCATGGCTCGAAAAAAGAGACCGCTTTCATCGGCATTGTACACATCTTCAGGTCTGTACTGACTCAGCAAAGAAGGAAGTTTTTGCCTGAATTGGTTTACATCTTCTGGAGTAACATCAGCAGCTTCACCCGATATGCATTTAAATGCGACGTTATGTCTAGTTCGCCACTTCTGAAGCCATCCATCTGATGCGGAAAATGTTGTGTATCCTATGTGTTCTGCTATTTCTTTGGCCTTGGATTTTATTATTGGACCTGAAAGAGGGATGTTTTTGCTTCTTGCTACAGCGAACCAGTCATAACACAACTTATCGACCTGGGAGCCCTTAGGTGTGAGGAAAATTCTTTTTTGGTTAATATTAAATCCAGACTTCCATTTAGCTTTGATGTCTTCTTTATTTTTGATAATTGCTGCAGATTGCGTTTTTCCAATGTTAAACCTTAAGAAAATCGTAAGAATGAATTGATGGCCGACCACTAAAAATACAAAAATGTTACCTCTTTGCAATATCACGCGCAGAAATTTTTTCTTTTTCTTGGAAATTTATTATTTCCATTTTTTCTTTTAAGGAGAGCACATTTCGCGATGACATTCTGATTAAGAGTTACACACAAGTGATCGTTTTCAACAAATGTTTATCAAAATAGTACAGCATAAAAAACACATTTCTAAAGTAACGGTTAATCGCAGTAGCTACGGAATTTTTTGTCTATGAACAAAATACGGGGAATCACAGCTTAACGCACATTACTAGTCTGACGCATGTTGCTAGCCACGACAGTGAAAAGCAAAATGTTTGATTAAGTATGCGAATATGATTTCTTCTTTGCTTGTTTATAAATGTGTACATAGTTATGAGAAAACTGTATAACAATTTGGGAGAGGGAAGAGAGCAACTAACCCACACAAACTCTAAATTATGGTTGTATGTGTTTGCCGACCAATGATTTAAAAACTAGATAAAGCAAGACAAATGGTGAAGTTGAAGAGAGAGTTGTCCGCTCATGGGAGATGTTTCGGAATAAAAAAGTGTCCGCGTCCGTCCAAGGGAGCGTCCGCTTAAGGGAACATAATTTCTTCCTGAAACAAGGCAAACATTTTGGGACCAAGAAATTTGTCCGCTTAAGAGAGCTGTCCGCAAGTAGAGCTTTCACTGTATAAGGTTTAACCGACTGAAATTTACTTATTTGTTTTAAAAATTCGTAAGTAATTAATTGACTTATTGAAGTTTTTACTAATACTAAATTTTTCTAAAAATACAAGTGTTGGTCATTCCTGTTAACATATCAATTAAAATCAAATCTAAATACTTAAAATTCGTCAAAATAATACAAACAATGAAAAATCGAAAGCTCTAGGTTTCTTCGTTTCAAATCCAAGTTATAGTCTTATAAGTGTGCAAAGGTTCAGATTCTTGTTCTACTCGACAATACCTACCAGAACAAATAATAATTTCCCAGTGTTTATGAGCTGTCGTACATTGTAATATAATAATCATTGGCCTATGATATAGATTGATCATTTCACAATATATTTATTAAACATTTATTTTATGAACATTAATTTATTTTTTTAATATTTTAATCTACCGGAAATTGGTGGAAATTGCTATAAACGCAACTATACTGGTATACGTCGATAGAGACATGCCGTAGGATAAATTGTAAATTCTCTTCTTATTTCTTATATATTTAAATAAAATATTAATACAAAAGATGATAATTCCGAAAAATATTGGTCCACTGTCTAACAGAGTGTTATGAACAGAGTAGAGACCCTATAATTCTGAAAGGGCATGTTAAGTAAATCATTTTTGTAAAATAAACCTATTGGCCACCTGGACTGAATTTCTTTTTACAGCGAGTCAAAATTTTCACTTTTTGGTTCGACCACGCGCTTTAGCGAGTGAATAGGATAAATGTTGGCAGCAAGGTAAAATATAGGGAATATTGCCTTTAAAAAAGCAAACATTTTTTGTCGATCTTCCAAAAAACATGGACCAATTTTGTCCCATATATTTGCATGTAATTTTGTTATTTACGATTGAACATTGGTGTCTTCGGAGACCCTCACTTAAATTGTCCAATACATTTTTTCATAGATCATTTTAAGCCTTAAATGTCCTATTTGAAAAGACCTTTTATGATTTTCTCGATAAAATTGTCAAATTGACCCATAAAGAGAGGGGCTAGAGGGTTAAGATATTCCACAAAAAATACCCTCATAAAATTCCACAAAATAGTTCTGGCAGTAAGAATTCTCTCAGGTATTAACTTAACACACTTTTTTCAATTAGTCATATGCTCCCTTTGACCATACAACTTTGATCCACTGTAAAAAGAAACCGAGGCCAGTTTATTCTGCAAAAATGTTATACTCAACATGCCCTTTCAGAATTATAGGTCGCAATTTATTTAAAATTGTATGCGGAGGTAATATTACGAAATAGTAAACTAATATCGCACTTTTCATAAAAATGTCATAATTTTCCTAATTCGTCACTTCTTCATTAAGCCTCTAAGCTGCGGTTTGGAATGCACTTATTATTATGCATCTTATTAAACCTCCACCAAGGGAAGGTTAAATAAGATTCGGCTCGATCGAACTTAATGCCGTTTTTACTTGTCAGATTGCGACCTGATATTTGAATAGTTTAATAGTCGCTTGGAATATGGGTTTAAGAACAATAAAATGACAATCATTGAAGCACACGATAAAACTTTCTCTACATGAACTTATTGTACAACCACACACAACAACAATGAGTGAGATTTTTTATTTTTATTGCTACTATTTCCAAAATGTGCTAATGAAGATTAATTAAGGATTTTGTTTCTAATGCAACATTGGCCTAACTTTAAATTAGAAGTAGTTATTAAAAATGTATTTTGGACACAACAAAGATTCATATTATTATATTCTTTGGATTCTGTAAGAATCAAAGGACCAAAATATTAATTTTGAATTATATTTATAAATTTACTAGCAGTACCCGCTGCTTCGCACGCGAAAAAGCAAGTTATTCGTTAATTTTATCCGTCTTTGTTTTTGGGTAGTATTTATTTAATTTTCTTTTGGTGGATATAGATAAACCTAAAATATTAATTTGGAAACATCCTATTAGCTAGCACTCACACACAGTCAAGGATATGTGCTTGTCGATATGCACTATTTTAGCTGAACTACTTCGTATGTATAATTTTCTACCAAGTTTTGAACAAAAAATTACAACCATTTATATCCTTGTTTTTTCTTCCCCTAAAAATATGTACTTTATTTGGTAACACATTCATTCCCCTTTAAAGGATTGTACAGCATTTTTATCCCTTTTCGTCCCTTTAGAAGTACAAATTTCGAAAAATCGAACTACTGCGCTGCTATATGGTCACAGGAATTTACACACTAAATTTCACGATTCTAGCTGTAATACTAAAATTGGTACCAGTTTTATCCCATTTTTTTCCCCGCTCGCCAATTAAAAGTACAAATTTGGAGAAATCCAAATTTCTATAGTCGTGAAATTTGGATTTCTCAAAATTTTATTTGGTACTATTTTTATCCCGCTCATTGTTTATAAGTACAAAATTGGAAAAATTCGATTTTAATTTAAATTCGAATTAGATTTGCGCTTATACGTTGTCAAAGGAACTTACACACCACATTTCACCACTATAGCTTCAATACTTTAGTCGGTACTACTTTTATCCGCTTGTAATATTTTAGTTGGTACCATTTTTATCCCTTTTTGTACCGCTCGTCCCTTAAAAGTAAAAATATCGAAAAATCCAATTTTACTTCGTTTTTATATGGTCAGAGGAATTTACATACCAAATTTTACGTTTCTAGCTGTAATACTTTAGTTGGTACCATTTTTATCCCTTTTTGTCCCGCTCGCCCCTTAAAAGTACAAATTTCGAAAAATCCCTATTTGTAGCTCATCTGCATGGTCATTGCAAGGAACTCACCGAATTTCATGTTTATAGCTACTGCCGTTTAGTCAGGACGAAGGTTCGATGTTTATCCCTTTTTGGGCCATTTTATCCCCTAAAAGTACGAATTTCGTAAAACCCTTTCTTAGTCGATATCTACGTCATATTTAGGAACTACCCTGAAAATTTCATGATCCTGGCTTCAGCTGTTTGGTCTGGGGGCTGGTCAATGATAAGTCAGTCAGTCAGTAACGCAACTCTTTTATATATATAGATTTGTTTATGTTTTAGTTACACTCAAGGTCCTTGATATTAAGTTGTCAATAAACTCGTACAGAGAACAACCGCATTCTTTGTATGTTTTATTTAAAATATCCCCTGAATATTATGAACGATGTTAGGTAAAATATCGAACAATAAATAAATAAATCAAAAATCTCACGTCTTTTTAATTATCAAGGACAACATCTTAGAATTTTTTAATTATTTTGTTTTTGTGTTTTTTTTGCGGCACCTTGCCGGCAAGTATGTTCTTTGGAAATTCCTTGAGTTGGAAGACAATCTCATGAATGTGTCAAAATGTCCTTCAAATTATGTTGCCCCTGGCCAACTTAACAAAATTTCTTCTGGAATTCGGACTTCTAAAGTCATGCAAATTGTACAACATCTTTACGTGTGAGTACATACAACATGTCTGTGGAAGTCAATGTTTACGGATGGTAACGGAGAAGAAAAGATGCCGATAAATATGAATCTGTCAAAAACTCGGAAAATGTAGTTTAAAGTGAGTGAGTGAGTGAGCTGCTACTATCAACACAAGTAACACCCATTGACTCCAAACGGAAGAGCGCTAAGTAAGCACGGATGCGAAGACTGAATTCTCGGCTTGATTTCATTCCATCGTTGTGAGTTGTTTTGTTTGCCGTGCTCGCATGTAACGCAAACAAACAAAGTGCTGACATTAGGGTGGTACGACTAGATTTGACTAGCAGGTATCCCCCTACTTCACACAAATGTCAGTCCAATGGTCTGTAACGAGTCTATTCGGTCTGGAACTTTGAAATGTAGAAAGCCTTTAAAGAAATATTGACAGTGATTGCTCATTTGTTAACGTTTCAAGTCGTCTTTAAACAATTATGTTTTTGCTGTTACCTTACGCCTGCTAAGTGAACATGAAAAAATATAATAAACAGTATCCCAAAATTAAGACTAGATGCAGTTTTCAAATAAAATAAGGTTTTAATGTTATTATTTTTTCATGAAGTCGGAAATAAATCGATCCACCCTAATGTAGGTTCATACGTTGTAAGTGAAGGCATGGGCGAATAGACGCAAGTAAGTGAATAGATGATTGAATGACGGAGTACCTTCATATGTACATATGGATGAAAGCTGGAAATCACCATAATCATCATCATCATCGTGATTTGTTTTTACCCGCTCGCTCCTTCCCCCTTCAGCAGCCCAGTGTTTTGTGTTTCTTGTAGGTCGAGTGGTGCTTTTGGCAAATGAAATCAATTTGGCTTTCTTCGTTCGTTCCCATGTATGTATGTCCGTATATTTGACTGGTGTACGATGTGTGCACAAATCATGTTCATTGCTGGGCGAACAGAAGTCTTTCTTTTTTTCTTCTTTTAATAATCAACATATTTTGTACGTCACATACAAAGCAAACAATACTATCGGAACAAGGGAGCAAACAGCACCCGTTCTAAACAAACGTTCTCTGTGTAGCTGTAGCATCGAATGCCAACAAGCCAACCCATCCACTCACCATTCATCGATGATTGCTTGATCCTGTCTTCCAATTCAGTTTTTTCGTTTGTAAAATTTTTACTAATTAATATGAGTTAACTTCACCAGCAGCATCAAAAACACCCAACACCAACCACATACATACAAACACACACAGACTATGCCACATGCCACAACTCTTCCACGTATTCGAGTTGTTCATAATCAAAGGATTCCGAAAACAAGGAAACATGGTGAATGGTGAACAGTTGTTGTTGTTGTGGGTACTTTCGTGTGTGGGGAATTCGAAATCCTTTACGCTGCGGATGAACTAATTTTATAACAAAATATGGTCTATTTTTGGCAAACACATTTAACGGATTTCACTCAAGCTGAGGTACTTTCGATTTCTGCCGTTTAATATCCGTGCGCCACTGTGGAACCCACAACCCAGCAAAATATTTGAAGGTAGACATTTTTTATATCGAAAAGTGGAAAACAAATAAATAAATCTTGACGAAATAGGTTACACTGTCCGAAGTCCATATTACACTTGAACCAGATGTATATCGAAACTATGGATGAAACTTAACACTATGTTAAGAGTATCCTTTGGATACAATTTTTCAAAAATTATTTTTAATACTTACTCGCAACCAATGACACCGGTATAAATGCCAAATCAAAGAAGAGAATATTTGCTAAATATACTTTAAATTGCAAGCTTATATCTGTATTAGTTTAGTATTGACATCAATTTGAATTTTTGTCTCTTAAAAAGCAAGATATGAATAAACTAGAAAAACTAAGGGGTAAACTTGAAATAGGTGGTAATGCTGAACTAATACACACGGAAGCATGATGTTTGAAGTATTTTTGATAGACGTTCTCCTTCTTAATTTGACACTAATACCGTTATCATATGATGCGAACAAGTATTTGAAATTTTTTTTGAAAAATTATATCCTATGGAACTTTGTAGTCATGTGAAAGGACAATAGGATGAGGAAATGAAAAGTAAAAACGCCAAGTAACTCTATTTTCCTATAATTTCATACGAATATCATCCGGTTCAAGTGTAACGATATTTTTTTAAACTGTCGTACGGTGTTATTCGTAAAATATAGGGATCCAATATTGGAGGTATGGACAAAAATCACCATTCGGATTGAAGGATGTGGTTGTTACTTTTTTAAGCTGAAAAAGCACAACATTTTGAAAATAAAGAGGCAGAGCAAGTAAAAAGGCGTTAAATTCGGCCGGGTCGAATTTTACATACCCCCCACCACGAATCGCATTCCTCAGTATTACCGGCAGAATAGAGGCTGCCAACTTCACGTACAAGGGCAATAAAATATTAGAATATGATTTTTGCTGATAGCGTGTGTATATGTATTAAATAATTGTAATGTTTCAGTATTATAATTTTGATATAAAATCAATTAATTAATTTAAAGGCCACGTCCATTTTTAGGGTGTGTCTACAAATATGTTTTTTTTTTGCTTGATTGCACTTGACTATATAGTGGGCCTATTAAAAATTTAAATTAGAATCGGCTATAAAAAATATTGTTTATTTTTTCAAATTTCTGATTTTATTGGAAAGGTTGAACTTTGTCATTTAACAATGGAACACAATATCAATCATATGGCTACCATGACTGGCACGGCAGTACCTCATCCGATTACCCAATGATGCTGCCTGCCCAAAATCTACACCGAGCAGTGACTTGTTGTGGATACATTGGCTTCTCAATAGTCACGTGTGGATTCTCTGAACCTTATGCGGCAATTTTGCTTATTGACATAGCCACCGAGATGAAAATGAGCTTCATGAAGGCTGAACTGAAGGCCGATCTTTTCTATACAATTTTCAATGTAAATTTCTTTTATTTTGCGTTAAACTCACATGGAATTCACCTAATTTTACGATTATATCTACATCCGTGTAGTTGGTACTGGCTTTAGCTCTTTTATCCCTAAAAGTACGAATTTGGACAAAGACTTTTGTTTTATTTACGCGTCTACGAAGTCAGAGAAACATATAAATAAAATTTCATGATCCTACCTGCAGTCGATTTATCCCCTTTTGCTCTGTTTTATCTAAAAGTTTCCAAAAAATATGTATGTTGCGCGTCTCATATGGTGGGCACCAAATGTATCCCTTTTTGGCCCTAAAGATCATATTATATTTCAAATCTACCCTGCATGCGGGAAATATACACGATTTTCATTATTCTAGCTGCAGTTGATTGATTTGTACTAATTTTATCCCTTTTCTCAGAGTTTCTCCGTAAAAGTAAATATTTTGAAAGATTCCTTGATTTTGCACGTCTATACAGTCGTAGAGATGCACATACCGAATTTCGGTATTCTAGCTGCAGCCATTTGATCCGTACCAAATTTATCCCTTTATCCTATTTTACCCCTTTTAATGTACGAAAATCTTTTTATTTTACATGTCTTCTCAATAAGAGGGATGTACACATCGAATATCATTATTGTAGGAATATCATTATTGTAGTGCAGTCGTTTTATTGGTACCATTTTTATCCCTGTATTCCCAATTTACCCCTCAAAAGTACTAATTAAAAAACATTTATTTTTCGTGTCTACATAATTAGAGGAATGCACGCACTGTTTGATAGGTACCATTTTTTAATTTTTTTGTCCCATTTCACTCAAAATCTCTCTTTGTTCATTTTCAATCCAAACCGATCTACAATTATTATACGTATTCTTGGAAAATTTGGACGTCCTGGTTCCTTTTGTTTTATCATCTAAACTAAGCGTGCTTTCAACAGACGGACAGACGAGCCTGGCTAGATCATCTTAGGACTTTATGACGATGAAGAATATATATACCACTTAGAATGATAGTGGTCTAAGTCAAAAATAAAAAAAAATGGCATATGCAAATTTTTCTCTTTAGTTTGATCAGATCTCTAATTTAAGAACTTTTATTTCAGACCTTTATAAATAATGTACCCTTACAATGATATTTCTCATCTTGTGCACACCAAAATTGGCTTTAGTGTTAGTTTGAAAGTGGTCTAATTCATACTATATCCACTAATATTGATGTGTGGCGATGCAAACAAAAGTTATTATTATTAATTATTATTTATTTATAATGTACATTTTAGGCGATTCAGGTAATTTGAATAACACATAAAATGAAATTATTTGAAAAGTAAGAAATAATTTCAATATAAAGTTTCTAGAGGAACAACCTCTAAATATTTATGTTAATTTTATTATCGTAAAATTATTATATATATATATTATTTATGTAAAATATTTTGTGTTTTCTTTCAGTTTTGGTAAGGATATATTACTTTTGTGAAAAAATAAAAAATTTTCAATTTTGAGAAGAATGAAAGTGGTCTAAGTCAGTGCGTCCTCTGAAAGTTGCCCGAGATGTACCAACGTTGTCACTTTTTTATAAAAGTTCGATATAGTAGTAGGATATTCTGTGCTTCGGTGGAATAATATTTTTCAATTGACTCAAACATAAACCGTTGTATATCTCAGAACGGACAAAGTGTGACTTAGATCACTATCATTCTAACTGGCACATATATACTTTATAGTGTCCCAGGTCGACATTTCAAGGTGTTACAAAAGGAATGAAGAACTTAGTATACCCCCATCCTTTGGTGGAAAATATAAACATTCAGGAAAAATATCCGCAGCAATCACGTATTAATATCATCTTTTTATGACATAAGTATTATGAATCCACTGAGAATTATTTCATTTATATGAGTTTTGTATACTCTGAAGCAAAATCATTTATTGTAATGATTTTTTCCTCACGTTTAGTTAAATTCTACTACTCTATTAGGTTAAACTTTAATATTTTAAATCAATAGTTAATGTTTATTATTTTTTTTATTTCAAAGAAAACACTTATTTTTTTTCATTAGTTTTTTGTGAGATTTCATGTGATTCCAACAAGACGTCACATCTTGTCACTTTATATAAGTGTAGTTGAGCAGTGATATTTCCAGAAAAGGGCGCTGTTTCATTGCCGCCAACATTGGATACAAATACAGTGTATTTCAGCAACGATGGGCTTTTAAGACAAAACTCGTACGATTTCATTCCGTTTACGAAATATTTTCCCTCAGTAGGAATATGAAAGTATTCCATTTCTTAATCTGTGGTCTTAAGATATCGATATGAGGCCTATTGTTACCGTTTTTAGTTGGTTAGCTGAGTTCGTAGGACATACTTGTTAGTACGTTTAGTTTGGAACCACTGTAAATACGTTGGCCAATTTGCTCGTTGCTTCGATTAGCTGCCATTAAGACAAAAATTCAGTGCATGAATGCCAAAAATGTCCTTAATGAAAGAAGACATCCGTCAAATCTTCACATGTGAAGTGGGTGGATTGGGTACCATGGCACGGCACACACTGGGCACTAAATGTTACCAATGTAAACGTCATTGAACTGGATAGCTGTCAGGCAAAGACTTTGTCGCCTCAATTGACCTGGACCTGAGGCAGGCTGGGGACGAGTCAAAGTTTCGTGTCGAAAGTTTTACTGGTTAACCACATCCACACTTTATGGAGTGGCAAGTTATGTGATGGTGTTGGTGATGGTGATGACGATGACTGGACCAATATTCATGATTGTTTGTATTGTTACTCCAGATGATGAGGACGATGACGACGCTGACGCTGATGATGGTGCTGCTGGAGCTGCTGATGACGATGGGTTGCTTGGTGGTTGTATAAAAGCTTTGGCAACTTAAATGGAAAATTCAGTGATTTACTCACGTGTCGGTTGGACTATTTCATACCAGCCACTCGGCACACATCCATACACACATGTCAGCGACTAGCAAGACACACTGCCATCCCACTATTCCAAAAACCAAAATCAAACATTCACAATCTGTACATGTGTATGTGGATACGTACGAGCATGTGGCTATGTGTGATGAAAGCCATTGTTGGCCCGCCTCGGCAAGAAAAAAGAGAACACCAGAAATCAATCACAGTTGACTCGGGTAATAAATCATAAATGTTTTTGTATACAATTTTATATGCTGCTACTGCTGCTTCCACTCCAACTCCCGCTCCTGCTCCTCCTGCTGCTGCTGTTGATGTTGCTGGTGTCGATGGTGGTATTGACGCTGGTGCTGGTGGTGTTGGCAGTAGCTGCCAAATGTTTGCTGCAAAACAAACATCCTCATAGTTGAGTGGACACGGAAGTGTTGCCTTTGCAGAGCACATTCGAAGGATATCAAACCGTGAATCTACATTCATGATGGCGGCGGTGGTGGTAGTGGTGCTGCTGGTAACGGACAGCTCCGAAGGAGTGCTGCAGCTTTAGCTCTTATTAGTTTCTGGACACGAGCTCGTTCCGTTTGTTTTGCAAAACAAAACATGAGAATGAAGATTTATGTCGTTTCGATTGTTGTTTGGATTAAGTATATATACGATATATATGAATACATATGTATGCATTCACACGTGTATATATTTTGTAGAACACATACGTACGTACGTAACGTATGCAGATAAAAATATGTCATACATCGTGTGGGTGTATTTACTGTACATACATAGAGTTCCGATCGAATACAAGCAGTGCCAAATATTCAAACAACTGTCATAGAACGTAAAGTACGTCTCAATGTTAAAGGTGTTACTTTTGAAATTTGTATTGCTTCATTACAATAAAATTCTTTACAATAACACTGTCCAACAGCATTTATGGAACAGAGTAGCGACCCTATAATTCTGAAAGGTCATGTTGAGTAGATCATTTTTGTAGAATTAACTTATAGTCCAGGCCTGGTCTGAGTTTCTTTCTACAGTGGATCAAAGTTTTCATTTTGTTGTCGAAGGGAGCATAATACTAAGTGAAACAAGTAAAAACGGCTTTAAGTTCGGCCGGGTGGAATTTGATATACCCTCCACCTTGGATTACATTCCACAGAGGCTGTCGATTTTCGTAGAGTTACTGCATCTCTACGAAAATCGACTTTAAAATGTTAATTTTTTAATATAGCCAAATCAAATAGAAATATTGAAAAAATAATTTTATAAATAAATATAAAATTCAAATTATGTTATACTATATATTGAAATAATAGTGCTGCTTTTCTTTAAGCCGGTATAACAAGCTGAGATAATAAAAATTTAATTTTTCGTTCAAAATAAAAAATTATTTTTTCACATTGTCGCCAACTACAATATAAATATATTTATCAAATTTTCAAAAAAATATTTTATGTCGACTTTATTAGCCTTGATATCCATCATTTTGACTTACATTGGATTATTATCCAGGCTAAGTCAAACATTTTTAACACAAAATTATTTTTTCAAACTTTGTTTTCACACACACATTGATATTGCTTTTGGCGACAATTTTAAAAAAGAATTTTTTATTTTGAGTGAAATTTTAACATTTTATTTAGATTTTTGTTATCGCAGCTTAGTTATCCAGTCTTAAAGAAAAACAGCCATAAAACTTCAAGTCAATTCAAAAAGTAAATATACGGCAGCAATTTTCAAAGAAGCTTAAAATAAATTTTCAGCTACAGCCGTTTGATTGGTTGTATTTCCATACTATTTTAATTCCAAAAGTACAAATTTTGAAAAATCAGTTATCTCTTACGTACACAGTGCAAGATAATCTAACTTCATGATCACACATTTTTGCAGTAAAAGTAAAAAAGTACGTATTTTGTATTTTTTTATTTTGCGAGCATATACAGTCAGATAATGTATAAATGATACCATTTCTATCCCATGTTACCCCCTTAAAATTTGAAAATCTCTTTATTTTACGTGTCTACACAGTTAGAGGGATGTACACACAAAATTTCATTATTCTAGCTGTAGCACCTTTGTTGGTACCATTTTTATCCCTCTGTTCCCGTTCTATCCCTTGAAAGTACGAATTTCGAAAAATCCCTTTATTTTCGTGTCTACGCAATCAGAGGAATGTGTACATCGAATTTCTAGGTGCAGCCGTATGGTTGGTACCATTTTTATTTCTCTATTCCCATTTTGACCCTAAAAGTACGAATTTGGAAAATTACTTTTATGTTATGAATCTACTCAATTAGAGGAATGTACAAACCGGTTTTCGTGTTTCTAGCTGTTGTCGTTTAACAGGTACCAATTGTATCCCTTTTTGTCCCATTTCACCCCAAGAAATACAAATCACTTTATGGTGCACGATTTTGTTATAAGAGGAATGCAAATACCAAATATCAAGCAAATATACGCAAACATGTTCAAAAAACCTTCTTAAATATTCTCGAGGTATATTCAGTCCTTGTTAGGAATTTTTTTTTCTCTCTGGTCCGATTTCACCCACTTTCAATCCCAACCGATATACAAATATTAGACGTATTTTGGGAAAATTTGGACGTCCTGGATTTTTTCGTTTAAATGGTTTAGTGTGCTTTCAACAGTCGAACGGACGGACATAGAATTTTATGACGATCAAGAATATATATATACTTTATAGGGTCTCAGGTCGAATTTTTCAAGGTGTTGCAAACGGAATGACAAAGTTACTATACCCCCATCCTGTGAGGGAGGGTATACAAATGTTGTAAGTTAATTTTAAGATATGTCCTATTGTCACCATTATCAGTGGAATTTTATGAGGATTATTTTTTCGAGAACATAAAAAAGACCTTTCAAAAGGGACATTTAAGGATTAAAATGTTTTACGAAAAAAATACAAAGACGCCAAAGATATAAAAAAAGATCTTCGCTCTTAAATAGTAATCTGTTACTTTTTCAAATATATCGAGAATAGTTCGTACAATTTTGCCGCCCAAGGTGTCGACTTCGCGTAATCGCATAGTCTAGAAGCGTTAAATCGCACGAACTATGTAACGAATTGACTGAGCCATTTTAAGAAATAACGGAATCCTGAAATGTTTCCTTTATTAAGTCGAGTGGTAGACGACATGTGGAATCGTCCTATTGTCTGATCATGTCTTCAGTCAACATTCAATTAAATTTAAGAACGAAATAATAGCCATCATGGATCTATAACGCCCGTCGTTGACTGTAACGATTTCCCCGCTCTTATTTTTGCAAAATTAGTTACCAACAATTCTTACATAAAGTGATATATCTCGTGGATTCTCTTTACCCCAAATGCGACAATGTTGCTTATTAACATATCCACTGAACCAAAAATGAGCCTCACACTGAACAAAGTCCTTGAAAATCGTACATTAAATTGACTCCTGTATACTGTGGTGTATGGTGTAAATACACATTTAGGATATTAAGAACAAATGTTCAGTTTTTGAGCAGGTTAATCGATTTATATAGCTTCTATTAATTTGCTTCCAAGTCATTGCTTTCTGTCAAATCCAATTATTATATTATCAACAAATCCATCAACTTCAACGTATTTATAAATCTTTCGAATTGAGTCCAAAGTCCGGGTATACAATTGAATCGACCTGTGCAACAATATGCCCCATTGTAATCCTCCTCTTTTAAATCTCTTCATTCAGAGAAATGGCAACATATTTTCCCATACGCTTCTTTCCCACACCTGCTTCTTTAATGCATCTGATTTTAGAATCTCTTAGTTAATCCATCGTACATTCAAAGAGTCCAGTGTCTTTTTCCTCCGCCACCAGCTGTATACAGTCTCGTAGCTTAAAATTTGAAGGACATGACGAACATTTGCCAGCACGGATATCACCAAGAGAATGGACAATTTGTTTTTCTTTCGAAAACTATTGGACGAAAGACAATTCAAAAATAAATGCGATGCAACTTTAATCTTTTGGAAATTATGAAATTCGACAAAAGAAAGCGTTACGCCAAAACCGTAACGAAATGGATAATTTGCATTTGCTCCTCCAAAACATTGGCGCCCTTGGCTGATTGCTAAAAATTACTCTGACTCTTTAATATTAACTGGAGTATCGATAAGCCAAAAGCCCTCTGGCCTTAATGAGACGCATCGCCACTGCTGCTATACATACTTATGCGAAGAAGATATATATCGAAAGATTAGACATACACACTCCATCACTGGCGACGCAGCCAGACGGAATACAAATGGGATGAATAGTGAGATGAAGATAAAGACCATCATAGATTTAATTACTACTTACACTTAATGGGAAGTGTACCCAATCAAAGAAATCAACTTTCAACTTCGGCGTGAATAAAATGTGGGACACTATTAGTAGTACTTCTCGACCACAGAATGAAAATGAATGAAACCAAATATGTGATTTTGATATGTTGTGTCACTACTTTACATTACATTATTCTATAAGAATACTACATTATTCTATAGAATACGATCTTATAGAATACTACATTATTCTATAAGATCGTTTCACTTTATGATTAACACACAGAAAGTCAAGTCCACATTGGACCAGAATATCTTGAATATATTATAGAGCCATATCAAAGATATTTTTATACCCTACACCACTTCGTGGACTAGGGTATTATAAGTTAGTTTCGCGCCAAATGTTTGTAAAACCAAGAAATAATTGAGCTAGACCCACCTTTAAGTATACGGATCGGCTTAGAATCACCATCTGAATCGAATTAACGATGTCTGTCTGTCTGCTGTCCATCTAAGTTTGTTCGCACTCTACAGGTCGCAATTGTAGTCCGATTGTCATGAAATTTGGCAGAAGTTACTTTTTTTGACCAAGGACAATTGGTATTGAATTTGAAGAAAATCGGTTCAGATTTAGATATAGCCTCCATACAAATATCCCTATAATTTACACTATTACTGCTCTAGAATACACATTTTACATGGGATCATGACCAAATTTTCAGGATCGTGTTATATTTGAACTAGAAACCTCCCACGGGAATGTGGACCACATGGGTCTATGTTTTGATATAGCCCCCATATAAATGTACATCCGATTTACAATATTACTGCTCTAAAATGAACATTTTACATCGGATCTTGATCAAATTTTCCACACAATGTTACATTTATACTAGAAATACGTATTTTGAAAGCCAGCTATATTGGTCAATGCGTTGGAATAGCCCGCATACAAATGGGCCATCAGTTTACACTATTATCGCTCTAGAACCCATATCTTACTTTGGATTTTGATAAAATTTCAATAAAGAATACCAACTTTGAAAGTGATCTATAAAGGCCAACTTTTTAATGTAGCGCCCATACAAGTGGGCCCCATTTTTATTTTTACCCCCCTAGGACCCACAATTTACAGCGGAATTTTATCAAATTTTGCATTTTGTATTATATTTCAACTAAGAAGACATATTATGAAAGTCAAATATATGGGTCCATATTTTGGTATAACCCCCACACAAATTGGGCCCCATTCTACTCTATTGCATCTCTAGAACCCACATCGTGCGTTAGATCTCGATATAATTTTGCATATCATGTTATATTTCAACTAAGAATGCCTACTATGAAAGTGATCTATATGGAACCACTTTTTAATGTAGAGCCCTTACAAATGGACCCATTTTAATTTTTACCCCTCAAGAACGCAGCAATCATAAATACCCTAAATATTGGGGGATACAGAGTGTATTTTCAGCTGCAGTCCTTTGGTTGGTTGTATTTCCATCCTATTTTAATTTAAAAAGTATACATTTTGAAAATATCTTATATCTCACGTACCCAGTATAAGACAAATTCATGATTCTACCATTTTTGTCGTAAAAGCAACAAAATAAAGTACGAATTTGGAAAACAAAATTATTTTACGTGAAGGAATGTATACACCCAATTCCATGATACTATCTATCCCCTTTTTCGCATTTTACTCCTTAAAAGTACGACTTTCGAAAATTTCATCATTCTAGCTGTAGCCTTTTAGATGGAACCAATTTATCCCTCTGCTCCCATTGAATCCCTTGAAAGTACGAATTTGGAAAAACGTTTTTTGTTGTGTCACTCAGTCAGAGGAATGTATACAGCGAATTTCATGGTTCTAGCTGCATCCATTTGTTTGGT
Source organism: Polietes domitor (assembly GCA_947397865.1). Lineage (NCBI taxonomy): Eukaryota > Metazoa > Arthropoda > Insecta > Diptera > Muscidae > Polietes > Polietes domitor. Next base: position 5,441,349 of record OX377620.1, read on the forward strand.
ACAATTTTTATCCCCTTTTTCCATTTTACACCCTAAAAGTATGAATTAAGAAAATTTCCTTTATTTTATGTATGTCTGTACGCAATCAGAGGAATATATACACCGAATTTCATTATTCTAGGTGCAGCCGTTTGGTTGGTACTATTTTAGAGGGATATATCTCCATTTAACCCCTTAAAAGTACAAATTTAGAAAAAATATTTGTATATTATGTATCTACTCTATTAGGGGTATGTACACGCCGAATTTCGTGTTTCTATCTGTTGTCGTTTGATAGGTACTATTTTTATCCGTCCCATTTCGCCCGCTACAAATAAAAATCACTCTATGGTGCCCTTTTATGCTATAAAGGGAATGCGAATTGCAAATATCAAGTAAATACAAGCTATTATTGTAAAAAACATCTACTCTAAATATTAGGGGTATTTTCAGTCCTTGTGAGGGAAAAATTTTTCCCTCTGGGCCGATTTCGCCCACTTTCAATCCAAACCGATCTGCAACCATAAGGTTGCAGATGAATATTTAACGGAATGACAAAGTGAATATACCACCATCCTGGAGGTGGAGGGTATAAAAAACTATAATTGTCAGTTAGAATTATTACAATTATTTATTACAATGCTGTAAAAACCAGTACTATAGAGTACTATAAATTAAATTTACAATTACAACTGAGCCATTGGCACATGTGTCGACAATGATTCGCCTTTATTTTGGATTTCATGAGCAACAAGGTAGGAGCATTCAGAGCAGCCCTTTTCCCCTTTGTTTTGAATAAATGTAAGTTTTGTCTGGACTGGAATCGCCCTTTTTATTCCCAATCCCTAAGGATGTGTGTCAATTTAGGATGTGTATCAATTATTGCCTTAGTCATAATATGGAGGCACATCAATAAAGAACTTCCCGTTTCCTTTGAAATTGCGATAAATTTAATACTGTCCTAATTTCCCACTAGAGCTTACAGTTTTCCTACATACCTAGTTGCATACCACAAGTTTCCTTAGAAACATCAAGTTATAAAATGAATTTGCCTTAGGAATCTTAAATATTATTAAATATTCGTTCCAATATTTAACAGTTTCATTAAGACATACATATGATCAAATGCTTGAAAATTATTTCGAGTTGTCATTTTTATTATACCCTCCACCTCCAGGATGGGGGTATATTCACTTTGTCATTCCGTTTGTAACACCTTGAAATATTCATCGGAGACCCCATAAAGTATATATATTCTGGGTCGTGGTAAAATTCTAAGACGATATAGCCATGTCCGTCTGTCCGTCTGTCTGTTGAAAGCACGATAGCGGCCGAACGAAATGAGCTAGAAGGTTCAAATTTTTCCTTAATGTGTCTTATGGTTGTAGATCGGTTGGGATTGATAGTGGAAAAAATCGGCCCAGAGGGAAAAATTTTTCCCTCACAAGGACTGAAAATACCCCTAATATTTAGAGTAGTTCAGCATGTTTTTTGAACATATTAGCTTGTATTTACTTGATATTTGCAATGCGCATTCCCTTTATAGCATAAAAGGGCACCATAGAGTGATTTTTATTTGCAGGGGACGAAATGGGACAAAAAGGGATGAAAATGGTACCTATCAAACGACAACAGATAAAAACACGAAATTTGGCGTGTACATTCCTCTAATAGAGTAGATAAATAATATAAAAGTATTTTTTCTAAATTCGTACTTTTAAGGGATTAAATGGGGCTAAAGGGATAAAAATAGGACCAACCTAACGGCTGCACCTAGAATAGTGAAATTCGATATATACATTCATCTGATTGCGTACACACGTAAAATGAAATCTTCACAAATAAATAAAATCTTTCCAAAATTCGTACTTTTTGGGGTTCAAATGGAAAAAGGGGATAAAAATAGTACCTACCAAATGACAGCAGCTAGAATCATGAAATTCGAAGTATACATTCCTCTGACTGCGTAGACACGAAAAATTTATGATTGCTCCCTTATATTTAATTTATGAATTGAAGTATTATTTCCATTATATATATACATAGTATACAAATATTGGTAGCCTTGGCTTATTAATTAAATTTCTTTTTTTCATACAGTTAAAATTTGTTGCGGACATTCTTCTTGTAGCTTGGAAGCACCACAAAGAAAATAAAAGTTTTAGCGGGCGAAATGGGACAAAAAGAGATAAAATATGGTACCAATGATACGACAACAGCTAGAATCATGAAATTCGGTGTATACATTCCTCTAATTGTATAGACACGTAAAATAGAGGGATTTTTCGAAATTCGTACTTTTAAGGGATATACTTGAAAAAGAGGGATACAAATGGGACCTACCAAACCGCTGAAGTTGAAATGATGAAATTCGGTGTATACATTCTGACTATGAAGACTCGAAAAATGTTTTTTTCGAAATTTGTACATTTTGGCGGAGAATGGGGCGAATGGGGATATCTTTAAAATTTATACTTTTCTTATCACTTTGTCTGTATCTGAAAATGCTTCTTTCTAATGGCGACTGGCAATCGCCTAATATTTAGTCATGTTCACTTTCACAATTTCAGCATTTTATTTATATATAGTAGTCGATTTTAAACAGTGTGCATAAGTATACATTATAGTTTGAAATAGTAAACAAATATAGTAATGTGCATAAAAATATCACAATTTTCGTAATATGGTACTGTGCTTCTATGTAAAGTCGACATCCTTTAATCTGCTGGTAATACTGTGGAATGCACTCCGTGGTGGAGGGAATATAAGATTCGGCCCGGCCGAACTTAACGCCTTCTTACTTGTTTTTATTTTGTATTCTGTGAAGCAAAATTATTTATTTGACGTACTGGGGAAATTTTGCCTTTGTTTTCGTTATTTTATGTTTACTTTTTTCCTTATATCTAATTCTATTTAAAATGTTCATAAGGTATATTACTTGAAAATGTCACTAGCTTGAAGGAAGTAATAACGTCGCTGAATAAATTCAGATGGTCTTACCCGTAGACGATCCTGACTTGGTTGTAAAGACGGCACGCTTGCAGATAAACATTGTATTATATCAGGACAAATAGTGAAAGCTGGCTTAAGTTTAATACCTGCTTGGGATCAAGTGGTTTTTTGTAGTCGTTATTCCAAGTCTGAAAATAAAATAAAGCACAAAATGTGTGATTGGAAATTTCAAAATCATTTAGTTCAAATAGTTTATTTGAAACTCAACACGCATAAATATTAATATATTATATTAAATTATTACGAGTTAAATTATATAATGTATTAAAAGATAAATTTTCATTTGACTGATACGAAATGAACAACAACAAAAACAGGGTGTCTTAAAGTGGATCAGACGTTTCAGCTGTTTTATTTAACAAAAGCGAATGAGATGATTAGAAACCGCTTCAAACAATAGCTGGCCTCGGTGTGATTTACATCGAATGCTTTACAACACTTTGCACTGACTGAAGAGGACTGACTGGCACAAGTTGTCACTAAATTAGGTGTCATTCCAGCTGCTTGCTGTACTGACAAAAACAAATAAAATAAAAATCAGAACGAGAGGTTTTTTCCATGCTGGGCCTTTTCCCCATTTTTAATCACTTTCGAGATTAACTATTTAAGATTATTTCGTTATCAGAGATTAATGCGAGTGATTAAAAACTTTCGTTTATTCATAATTTAAATTGCGCTGTTGCCTGGTGGCTGGCTGATAGTAAATCTTCATCTGTAGCTGCGGATAACTTGTGGAGTACCCTTTGGGAGGTTGTCCCTTTGGTTTAATGAAAACAAATGAAGACCCATCTGGATGGTGTTGTTATTATATTTCTTATTCTTTGTTTTGTTTTGTTATTTTTTATCAAATTAAACCATGAATAAATCAATTAGTTAAACCAATACCACACACACGCTCACACGAGCAGTGTAGCGCACTCAGCCATAAAATGTAAAGTTTATACGAATGGTCGGTCGGTCAGGTCCATTTGGCCAAACACCAGCCACCGACCGACCACGGCAACAAAAATACTACTCGTAACTAATAATGGTAATGACTTCATTAGGCCCCCGAAACAAAACGACCCATTCACATTAACGCTGCTGGAACGCTTCAATGGACGTCAACTATAAGAGTACCCGGTGAGCAGCCGCCGCCGATCAACCGCAAGTCTCTTCACCACCTGAAGATGCACCGTGAAAATGCATGGAATACAGACTCAGCACCTAAAGTCATTGTCGAAGTCTGGCAGATTTTTATGACCAAAACAAAAACAACAAGCAGAAACTTCAATGAATGAGTTTTTTTTCCAGATCAACAACTTCACAACGCTTGGCTTGTTCTGTTTCTGTTTTAGAATATTCACGGGTGTGCGTTTGTACGCTTGGGAATCAGGTGGAGTGCGTTTGCTGGCAGGTAGCAAAAATCGATAAACTAGTCGTTCGACAATGCACTGGACTCCAAATGAAAATGAGATGTATTTTATTGGTTTGCTGGGCATTATTGGTTGCACAGTAAATTTGAGACTTCAATTAGTAGATTTGAAACTTTGATTTAAAAATTATATCATCTTATAGTCGGTTTCCAGAAGACGAATTCAGGAAGAAAACTTACACCTACTTAACCATTTACCATGGAAGCTTATTATCGTAATGCTTATACAACCAAATTTTTCGTCCTGAAAATTATATCAAAAATAGGTTCCATTTCTAGAGATTCTCCTGTATCATTTGATGTCCATATTGACATAAACTGATAGATAGATTTATGTTTATACACACTAAAATTTGTGATTAATGGTCAATTCGTGGAAACATTCTGCTACCTGGGGAGCATAATGGCAATGGATGGAGGGAAGGATGCTGACGTAACCAGCAAACTAAATTAGACGAGAGCAGCATTTGGACAACTCAGAAAAATTGGTGCAACCCACAAATTACTCGAGCGACTAAAATAAAGATATTTAATACCTGTGCGAAACCATCGGTGATATTTGGAAGTGAGTCATGGCAATTAACAGTGGCTAGACTTCATAAACATACGTTTGCGAATTATCTACCGAATATTTTGGCCTAAAACAATCACTAATAGTTCGCGACCTTAGAACAACAAGCTTCTAACAGCACCAAAGGCTGTTTTGAGAAAACGTAACTTCAATGTTTAATATGCTGTAGTTTTTATATCTAAGTTTATTTTGTCAGCGACTTTTAATAAATTTTTCAAAAAAATGGATACAACTTTGGTGCTCATTTGTTTTACAGTAGCTTGGAGCCACAAGATTCTATGTGTCACTTAGAAACTTGTAGATCTTTATGAACTTAAAATCATCACTTAGAACTTTCTTCAACGAATCAATTTTGAATGAAGATAGATTTTTAATTATTTAAATTAGTATTTTAATGAAATTTATTTCTTTAAACATACTAATTACTAGGAGATTTAAATTTGTTATTTAAAACCAAAAATAATATGACTTGGAATACACTTACTTATTATCTAAGAAACTACACAATTTAAATAATTTATTCCATCTACTAGTTTAATGCAAATGAAATCATTTTCCTATAGGATTTATATAAAAAAACAAGTTTATTCTATATAAACTTATACCTAATATAAAAATTGTTTTGTAATATGAAATATCAGCTGCACTAATATATTTGAATATTCATATTAAAAGACTCAATTGTTCAGATATGACTCGTAGTTCTGAGATTGGATCAATCTCAAATTGGGTCGAATTGGTCGAATCCTTAGATTACTAAATTTTTATTTTAAATTGTTATAGAAACATTGTAGTTAGAACTTTGTTGCTTTGAATCTCGTGAACGACAAGAAATATATTTATGGTGACAAAAGAAATCGAAAGATCTTACATAGTTTAGTGCCATATGACATATAGATCAAATTATCAAAAAAAATCAGTTAGAACTTTGTTGTTCTAAGGTCACGAGTTGTCTATGAGCTATTGCCCATAGAATCACATATCAAGAGGAGAAAGTGACGATGGATTGGACACACTTTGCGGAAGCCGCCAGGATCAATAACGAGAATAGCTTTGGACTGGAATCGACAAGAGCGAAGAAGACAAGCCCGTCCTAAAATGATATGGAGGAGATCGCTCTAAATGACCTTAAGAAAATAATTGTATCATGAAATGCTATAAAGAGAAATGCTAACGCAGAGATTATTATAAATGTATTCTCGATGCCCTATGTTCCGACGAGGAAAAAAAAGGAGACAAAAAATACACACTAAAATTTGTTAGCTACAATAATAGCAAATAGTATCCTACCTCTATAGTCGCGAAATTAAAAAACATAAGCATCACATGTGTAAAATAAAACATTGAAATGTGGAAGATTCTACTCTTGATATGTTGAAATTTAAACATTGAACGTATGATTTTATACATCTGATGTTTAAATTTAGACATAAAAGGTTTAATTTTTGTGTAGATGAAAATTCGGCATTTAATATGTAAATTTTGACATAGAATGATTAATACTACATCATTGAATGTGTAAATTTACATTAATTGTACTTTTTAATGTGTAATTTTTGAAATACAATCGTGCTACATTTTCGAAAATTCTTAGTACATTTTTGTCCTGAAAATGAAATGGTATGATATCTTCAAATTAATCTAAAAATGTATTTTGATTGTCTATATTACATATGTTTGTTATTTATACATTATATAGCAAACAAATTGGATTTACTTTTAAATCTAAACTGTAACGCAATAAACAACAGCACCTCTATTGCGCTTCTTTAGTGTGTCAAAATAGGTAGAGCTTTACCATTCCTTGGAAGGATTATGATATTCAAGATGCCTGATCAAATGTCATATTATAAATTTTGGGAATGGATTCGCACTCCCAAAAAATAATTGTATGGGAAAATAATATTAAATTATGGGAACATTGGCTAATATTAACGTATATTGAACTACTTGCCAAAAAATAAAAGAAACGGTATTAAAAACCAATACAAATTGTTCCTTCCGTTTTCCTAAAATTGTGAAATAAATAGGGGTGATCGAATCACAGAACGAGCCGTCAAATCAGCCGAAAGCCGCCGACCCATTTTGAGTAGCGCCGTCGATAATAATGGTTCGGCTTGTAACTCTGATAGAATGTTCAAATTTCACTCATAATAAACACAAGTAAGGAAAGGCTTATGTCGGACGGGGCCGATTAAATTATAATCTTTAGTCAAATTTAACGAATATGGTTAAATTGATGAAAATCTTTTGCATTATGTTACCCATACATATGATGGGTTCATACACAAATTTGTAGTAGGCCACAACATGAACCTATATAGTTCTCATTTACGGTAGATATTCCTAGTTCAAATATATCATGATTTGCATATGTGTATCAAGATCCAATGTAAGATGTAGGTTCTAGTGCGGTAATAGAGTAAAATGAGGGTCCATTTGCATGGGGGTTATACTAAAAAAATATGGGTCCATACATTTTACTATCATAGCAGCTGTTTCTAGCTGAAATAATTTCGAAGTAGGTATTCTCATTTGATGATCTGCAAAATGTTATCAAAATCCAACGTAGTATGTGGGTTCTAGAGCTGTAATAATAACCAGTAAGGAAAGTCTAAAGTCGGGCGGGGCCGACTCTGTGATACACTCCACTTTCAATCCGAATACAATTCAATTCGGTGAAAAAGTGAAAACGGGAAGGTTTTTTGTATCCTGTAAATGTATGTGTTTGACAAAAAAAATTATATAGGAAAGGACATTTGTATGAGGATATATTGAAACCTGGAACGAAATAGGTGAAATATAAAATGTATAGTTTGGCCAAAATCGGTTAAACTTATGGGAGCAACATTTGAATTTGGGCTATATTTAAATCTGAACCGATCTTACCCACTTTCACCATAGTTTTGTTTAGTTAGATTATAAGATGTTGTGCGAAATTTAAAGAAAATCGAGAACAACATGTGGCTTTTAAAGCGGCAAAAGTCAAATCGGGAGCGAGATTTGTATGGAGGCTATATCTAAATCTGAACCGATCTTACCCAATTTCTGCATAGTGTTTCTAGTTGGATTATAAGATGTTGTCCCAAATTTAAAGAAAATCGGGTACAATATATGGTTTTTAGAGCGCAAAATTCAAATCGGGAGTGACATTTGTATGGGGCCTATATCTAAATCTGAACCGATCTAGCCCGCTTTAGCCACAGGTTTTTCTAGTTAGATTATAAGATGTTGTGCCAAATTTCAAGAAAATCGAGTACAGTATGTGGTTTCTGAATCTGAACCGATTTGACCTATTTTCACCATAGATGTTCTTAGTTTAAATATAAGATGTTTTGCCAAATCTGAAGACAATCTGATACAATATGTGGTTTCTAGAGCGGAAAAAGTCAAATCGGGAGCGAAATTTGTATGGGAGCTATATATAAATCTGAACCGATCTGACCGATATTCACCATGGGTGTTTCTAGTGGAAATATAAGATGTTTTACCAAATCTGAAGACAATCTGATACATTATTTGGTCTCTAGAGCGGAAAAAGTCAAATCGGGAGAGAAATTTGTATGGGAACTATATATAAATCTGAACCGATCTGACCGATATTCACCATGGGTGTTTCTAGTGGAAATATAAGATGTTTTACCAAATCTGAAGACAATCTGATACATTATTTGGTCTCTAGAGCGGAAAAAGTCCAATCGGGAGAGAAATTTGTATGGGAGCTATATATAAATCTGAACCGATCTGTCCGATATTCACCATGGGAGTTTCTAGTGGAAATATAAGATGTTTTACCAAATCTGAAGACAATCTGATACATATTTGGTCTCTAGAGCGGAAAAAGTCAAATCGGGAGAGAAATTTGTATGGAAGCTATATATAAATCTGAACCGATCTAACACATTTTTACCACTGGTGTTTCTAGTTACAATATAAGATGTTTTGCCAATTTTAAAGAAAATCTGTTGTAATATGTGGTATCTAGAGTGAAAAGAGTCAAATCGGGTGTGAAATTCGTATGGGGGCTATATCTAAATCTGAACCGATTTTCTTCAAATTAAATAGCGTTCGTCCTTATCCCGAAAAACATCGTTGTGCAAAGTTTCATTTGGTTCTGGCTACAATTGCGACCTGTACTTTGATTACAAGAATAGATGGACAGACGGACGGACGGACGGACGGACATTGTTAAATCGATTCAAAAAGTGATTCTAAGTCGATCGGTATAATTAACAATGGGTCTATCTCGTTTCCTTTTGGGTGTTACAAACAAATGCACAAAGACATAATACTCTCGTGGAGTGTATAAAAATAGGGGCCGTTTGTAAGGGCGCTACATTAAAAATTGGGCCCTTACAGATAACTTTCACAGTAGGAATTCTTAGTTGAAATATAAGATGATCTGAAAAAATTTTCAAGATCCCATATAAGATGTGCGTTTTAAAGCGATAATAGTGTAATCTGGGTGGGGCAATTTTGTTTTATGAAATGTTTATGAAAAAATTTTATAAAACATTTCATTTTATTTATGAATTTTAAGACATATTCACATATTAATAACAAATTCATTAAACTTATGAAAAACCTTTTATGAAATCGCTTCATGAATATTATGAAGGAAAATTCGTTCAGTTAGGTAGCAAACCGTCCTAAATTCAAGGAAACAATCAACTACAAAAATGTACCTAAGATCTCTAGAACATATGAACTTTCTAGAAATGATTCTTAATACCGTTTAGCCGCAAAAGTGAAAATTTTCCCGAAATTTCTTTAATATCATTTTTTTCTCTGTACTTCAACATTGAGATACTCTGCTATCTATTTGAGCAAAACTGGAAGACACGGGTCTGTTTTTGGTCTTTTATCACGTAGTGGTGCCCATATATGGTTATATTTTCATGCCTTAGAAAATTACACACAGTGTTATCCAGGGTAAGTCAAATTTGTGGTTATCAAAAATGTTCAACACATTTTTTGTATTTTGAACAAACAATTAATTCTGTAACGTTTTTGTTATAGCAGCTTGTTGTCCCGGCTTAAAGAAAAACAGTCCTAATACCTTTGAAATTAAAGTATTAACTATGGGTAAACAATTAATATTTGTTCGGTCCACGGGTCGAGTTTGGATAACATTTGTAGAAAACCCGAACCAAATACTCCATGGACTGTGACAGCTGACGGGGAAAAATTACCCAGTTAATTTTGTTTGTATAATTTTAACAATTTATATTTTGCTTTAAAGTCCAAATAAATGCATTGTTTTATTAATGTACTTCTAATATTTATATTTTATTAATAATGTCATAATATCAGTAAAATTAAGTAGTGTTAATTTATGTAATACTAATTTAATCTAATATTTATTTGCATTATATATTAGTTCATATTAAATAAATAGTTTGTTAAGTTTCTTTCTTTGGTTTTCTTTAGCTATTCACTAGTCACAACAGAAAAAACATTTTTCTATTTCAAAAGATTGTCAGAACTATTCGAATGAACTTTGAATTCGATTGGGAACGATATTGCTATTTTAGGAATCAGCACAATTATTTATATAGAAAATAAGATTTTGTCAATAGCTGCAAATGAGTCCCTTAGATTTTATTCACATTTTGGAACATGCTTTAAAATGACATTCAAAATAAATGTTCTTTCGCTTTCTTTTATTTTTCGTCTACAATTTATTACTGATACGGAAACTATTTTCGGTTTATGCTATTATTTTAGCAAACTTTAATAATAGCCCAAATGACCGACAATACAATATATATATATATTGGAAAATCAATAGAATCTTATTATTTTTCTTAATATGCTTACGGTTCTCGCCATTAACATAAAACACTCTTAACATCTTGCCCGTGGTGAAAGGTGAGAAACAGAGAGAGTGAGAGGAAGTATTTGCTTCACAATCGTCGTCACGTACTCGTCTCAAGGATGCTCGCCATAAAAATAGCCCGTCACGTAACTTGTCCCACAAACACCTCGCACTCGAGCATTTGTGTACGGTGTTTGCGAGTCATCCTGAGACTGACCATAGTTTTCATAATTCACCAAGCAACAGACGGCCAGGTCCCTCATTAATGGAGGCAGAGTGGAAAAGAGCCGGCATTAAAGAGGAAAAAACGACCAGAGTCATGAGGCTTAACATTTAAATCCCTTTGGGAAGCTGTTTAATTAGGGTTTTTGGTTTTCATCAATCTGAAACCAAAAACATGCGTTTCATTTCGTCTGTTTTTCGGTCGACTGTTTGACTTTAAAGCTATAATTTTCATACGAAAATAACAACAGCAACAAAAAACAACACGGCGGAGTCCAAAAGGGATGTGCGAGGCTTAGAGATGTGCGAGTATGTTTGCGTCTGTGTTTATTGGAGAAGCAACTATAAAAGAGGCGACCACACGAGTACAAATCCATGCACACACACACATCCTGCTGTCTATGTGAAAATGGATATGATGACGGAGACGGTGATGGTCATGGTGGTGCTGCTGCTGGTGGTGGAGCTGGTGATGTTTCTTCTGTTTGCTCGAACCCAAACATGTGATGATAATAATGATTTATGAGGTCTCATCTCATCAGTTGCTGTGTTGAACGTGGAGTGTGAAGGAGATCAAATGTCAAATGCTAGTACAACTTGTTTCATCAGGACACTGATGATGAGAAGGACGCACATTGGGCCAGATTATGCTAAAGCTGTAGATTAAGGTGGAAATTCAAATACACTTAGAATAAGGGACTTTTATGGAACTGATGGAATGAAATATAATCTATTTCGCCACTACGTTGAAATGCGACACTTGCACTTCGCAATTTAGCTAATGCAACACAGTGGAATTAATTTTGTAACTTTTGAACGGAAAAATATATCTTGACAAAATTTCACATACATAGAACACAGACAAATGGTTTGTTTCCAGGCCACAACATTATTTCGCTTGTAATTTTTTTGTTTGTTCATGCATGTGCAAATTGTATTTATCTTCCCGAGTCGTTGTAACACATTTTTATTTCCAAAATTTTCAAACCGTAAAGCACCGTTTGAATAGTGTTTAGTATCATTTCAGTAAAAAAAGTTTTTGAATATATTTCCATACTTCTGGAGTTTGGGTATTTTGTTGAAACTTATCAATCATTTTTGGAAACATTTTTTCACATAATTCCAAAATTTCGTTATGATATGCCAATTTGGGAAGTCGGCTACGATTGACTTTATTTCTAGTTGCAAAGTTTACTTGCACCTGTTCTGCAACACAATATACATGTTTGCATCAAAAACTGAAAATAATGATTCTTCGGTCATATGTGGCCAACGTGAATTAAAGACTTCCAAAGAATACAATATGTGGAAGAAGCGCTTTTATGAATATATAAAAGAAATCATCAAATCAATCACTTTTGTTACGTACCAGAATTAAATGACAAATATGTTGCAAATTATGAAATTCGATTTTCCTAGAAAACTACTGCAAATATATTTCAACACACAAAAAATTATATATTTTAAGATTAGCACTGTACTAATTTTTGAAGTTTTTACAATAAGAGTGTAAAGTTTGAATTTGACATTGCCAAGCTCTATCTAATACAATATTTAATTAATTGAAAACTTTCGTTGCGGGTTACAGCAAAATACGAAGTGCAACTTAGTACACGTTTTTAATGTATTAATGGGGCCCAGGGCATTTACTATTCCACATTCGCGAAGCTTGCTTTGTATAAAATTACAAAATAGTAATAATATTTATATCTTCTTAAAATCGATTTGGTGGCGATTTTTTTGAATTAAATTTTCTTTTTGTCGAAAATGAGGTTAATGACAAACGCATTTTTAATCGACCACCTTTTTCGAATGATAATCTAAGAGAGATTTCAGATTATGCACCACTTTTTTATTAACAAATATCAATAATCAATAAAAAAAACGTTTTTATACACTCCACGAGAGTATTATGTCTTTGTGCATTTGTTTGTAACACCCAAAAGGAAGAGAGATAGACCCATTGTTAATTATACTGATCGTCTTAGAATCTCTTTTTGAATCGATTTAGCAATGTCCGTCTGTCTGTCCATCTATTCTTGTAATCACGATACAGGTCGCAATTGCAGCCAGAACCAAATGAAACTGTGCACAACGAAGTTTTTCGGGACAAGGACGAACGCTATTTAATTTGAAGAAAATCGGTTCAGATTTAGATATAGCCCCATACGAATTTCACTCCCGATTTGACTCTTTTTCACTCTAGATACCACATATTACAACAGATTTTATTCAAAATTGGCCAAACATATTTTATTTCAACTACAAACACCTGTGGTGAAAATTTAGATCGGTTCAGATTTATATATATAGGTCCCAGACAAATTTCGCTCCCGATTTGACTTTTTCTGCTTTAGAAACCACATATTTTTAGAGATCTTCTTCACATTTGGCAAAATATCTTACACTTCCACAAGAATAGAGGTCAGATCGGTTCAGATTTATATATAGCTCCCTCACAAATTTCACTCCCGATTTCACTTTTTCGACTCAATAAACCGCATAATTTAACAGATCTTCTTCAAAACTTGCAAAATATCTTATACTTCAATTAGAAACACCCATGGTGAAAATGGGCCAGATCGGTTCAGATTTACATATAGCTCCCGATTTGACTTTTTCTGCTCTAGAAACCACATATTTTAACAGATCTTCATGAAATGTGGTAAAATATCTTATGTTTCCATTAGAAACACCCATGGGGAAAATGGGTCACATCGCTACAGATTTATATATAGATCCCATACAGATTTCGCTCCCAATTTTTTTTGCTCTAAAGTCCACATTTTTTAACAGATTTTCTTCAAAAACGGCTAAACACCTTATATTTCAACTGGAAACACCTGTGATGAAAATATGTTAGATGGGTTCAGATTTACATATAGCTCCCATACAAATTTAGCTCCCAGATTGATTTTTTCCACCCCAGAAACCATTTTCACCGAATGTCTTCAAAATGAGTACACGTTTACTTGAACTGAAAAAACTTATTATGAAAGTTAGTCACTTCATTCCATGTTTGGATATAGCCCCGATACAAATATTCCTCTCGATTTGACAAATTGGGTCGGGTCATATTAGCCTATGATTAGGAAACATACAAAAAGTCTTCCCGTTTTCACTTTTTTACCGAATGGAATTGTGTTCTGATAGAAAGTGGAGTGTATCATATAGTCGGCTCCCCCCGACTTTAGCCTTTCCTTACTCTAACTATTTGTTTGCTGCCAGTTTCATCACTTTTCCCATATTTGCCGTAAACGTAAAAAATAAATTAAAAATTTGGAAAAATCTTTTTATTTTGCGTGTCTATGCAATCAGAGGAATTCATTATTCTAGGTGCAAGCGTTTGGTTGGTAGCATTTTTATCCCTCTGTATCCTTGAAAGTACGAATTTAAAAAAAACCTTTTATTTTCCATGTCTACGTAGTCAAAGGAATGTATACTCCGAATTTCATGACTGTAGATGCGGTAATTAAAATAGAATGAAAATACAACCAATTATAGCCCCCACTATTTACCAATATTTATGGTATTGAAGCTTTTTGAAAATATAAATAAAATAATATTTATATTTGTTTTAAATTGACGTATTGATAGCCTTGCATTATAAGCGTGGTTTGAAAATAATTAAAATATTATATTTATTTATAAAATTATTTTTTCAATATTTGTATTTGTTTTGGTTTGGCTATATTAAAAAAAATATATTTTTCTGTAATATTACTGCACTTCTACGAAAATCGACATCCTCTGTGAATGCAATCCATGATGGAGGGAATATAAAGTTCGGCCCGGCCAAACTTAACTCCGGTTTTACTTGTTCTAGCTGTTATTGTTTAATTTATACCATTTCTATCCCTTTCTGTCACGTTTCAACCCTTACGAATAAGAAGCACTTCGTACCAAATATCTAGTAAATATAAGCAGGTATATTCAAAAAATATGCTGAAAATTATTAGGGGTTATATATTAGGGAAATTTGGACCTCCTAGCTCCTTTAGTTTGTATGATAGCGAGCTTTCAATTGGCATGGCTAGATCGTTTTTGAATTTTATGACGATGAGGAATATATACACTTTATAGGGACATTAGTTACAAACGGAATGACAGTGTTATAGCCAAATGTAAACAAGTAAAATATTCCGAGTGTAGTTTAAATTTAACCAAGCCGGTTTCAGGTTAAAAGAACCTGACCTATTTTCAATAGCTCTCTTGTGCAGAATATAATGTGTATCAGTGGCCACAACTATATTCTAAATTATGAATTGACTGAATACTGCCTGCCTCACTGTACGACAATGACATTGTACATTTGTTGGTGAGTGTGTGTGCCCAAGTCCGCATAACTGAGTGTGTCTGAGAAAGGGTTTCCTTTTACTGACAGAGGATGTGCTCCTCCTGCTGTTGTTGTGTATTTATCTGTCTGTGGATGTTTTAATTTCTGACATTTCGTTGAAAACATTTGCAGTTACTCCAGCTTAAAAAGGTGAGAAAAATCCGGATTCGATCATAATTTGAGGGAAGAGAAAAAAACATAGCAAAGAAAGCGATCGATCGGTCGGACGGACGGGTCGGTTCACTTTGATTTGTGGGGTGAGATATTCGTGCTCTCATAAATCGTTTGTAGTGTCTAGTCTAGTCGATATAATGATGAGTTTAACCTTTTTTGTTCGTACAAGCCGAACATGATTATTGGAAGTCAAACATATGTTGTCTGTCTGCCACATTGTTCGTTTGCCAGTTTGTTTGATGTTCCTGCTCTGCACTGTTTTAGGGGAGATTTTTATCTCGACGAATCTTAATTAAACATAATTATATTTGAAATAACCGTTTCGAAAGGAGAATGTTACAGTTTCTATTAAAAAACATCACTTGCTGGCGGCCAACATCAAAACCTCTTCAGTGGCGAGATATGCCGGTAGCCGGTAGCTGGTAACACACACACACCACAAATGCTTGTGTTAATTTTCGGTTTTGAGCTAAAAACTTTTAATCCGGAAGTTCGGAGTCTCGCATCGCATTAAGTAGTGGCTGATCATTGAAATGGAATTTGATGGTAAAAGATAAACGGATAAATCATAACAGGAAAAGGCCATAAACAAATCTGCATTATGCGGCAGCCACTACGCAGTGCTTTACTGATGGGAGCTAAGATAGTTTGTTTTGCTTGAGTTTTAAAGAATGAGCTCTAATGCAAACCGGTAACAAAAATTTAAGAGATTTTTAAAATTACAATGTCTAGAGTGTTGATTTGTGGTGCAGACCACCGCAGTTGGTCGGCCGTCATTTTAACGCCCATCATTTGGGAAACAGTGATCTTCGCTAAGCATGACAAAAATGTATGAGTGCTCTAGTAGTAGTATTATTTCTAAAGTCATTTGAGAAATGCTAGTCTAATGTCCGGAAAACGTTACTAATAGTTTTAAAGTTGTAAACATGAAAATGGCCACACCACATCAGCAACCGACCATATTATATCCATTTTACATTTTTCCTAGATAGGTCTACCTCCTTGGATAACGGAGTGGTTAGTCTTCAGCTAGATACCAATCTGCTAAGACTACTAGAGGATAACTACCGACCTCCTGTCGGTCTTTTGACTCTGGAGAGGGAGGGTATTTTGTATATAGAGAGAGGTTGTTTTGACTTGGACGATCTTGTATACAACACATGTCAATAATTGGAACAGACGATGGTTCACCCTATATTATAAATAGTAGTTATAAGTGATAGTGTTAATTGTTAATATAAGTTTTATATAAACAAATTATGAGTAATTCCCTTTTTAATAATTCGTTTTTTGGGGGAAATTTGTTGATAGATTATAGATTTACAGTGTTTTCCAACAAGAGGTGTTATTTTGAATCACCCGGTATTTCGGTAACTGTTGAAGCTTTTATTCTTTGATTATTAGTAAAAATGGAATGATACACGTTTAAACAACGCATTGAAATTATTAAAATTCATGAATGAAAATGATCCGGAATTCCATCGAAAAATCATCTTGACTGATGAAGCCCATTTCCACCTCGGTGGCTACGGCAACAAGCAAAATTGTCGCATTTGGGGCTCGGAAAACCCAAGAGGCATTGTTGAGAGGGTTTATGGTCCGACGGGGTCATTGGACCTTACTTTTTCGAAAATGAGGTTGGATTAACAGTTACAGTGAATGGATTGCGCTATCGAGAGATGATTAATGATTTTTTATGGTCGGAGTTGGATGGTATTGATCTGGGCAACGTTTACTTTCAACAAGACGGCGCTAAGTGCCACCCACGCTACGTGATCACCTCTCGAAGAGGTGATCACGTAGCGTGATCACCTGCCGATTGAACTGCCGATTGAAAGGTATAATAACATTCATTTGTATACCCTCACTCTACAGAGTAGGAGGGTATATATCATTTGGGGTAGAATGACTTAAGACCCCATGCATGTTTGGACCAAATCCGTACACTATAACTCTCGAAAGGAGGTAAGGAATCAATTCATATTTTGCACATAGTAATATTTTTCTAAAATTCAGTTTAAGTTTGAAGATAGGCGGAATTGCCACGCTTCTTCAGGTACCTCCCACACAAATGACCCATATTCCTATGTTAAATTAAAACAAATGTAACTTTCACATGGATACTCTGAATCAGCTATATTTGGATAATTGACAATATTTGTATAGTACTTTAAGTGTACTAAATATGACGGGTTTTGCAACGCCCCTTCCAGTATCTCCCACACAAATCATCCAAAACTACGTAAAATTAAAGCTGTTATAACTTTTATTCAGATTATGCATTTATAGAAGTTGCTTTCGTATGGAATATGGGCAATATTGACACACCCCTTCTGGTACCTCGCACACAAAGTGACATAAACTTTGGTTACAATAAAACCGACATAACATTCCTACGGGTGGGGATATTTGAAAATGTTTTTATAATCACTTTAAAGCAAAAAAATATTTACGCTTTAGCCCTTGTACCTCTTACACAATTGTATCTTTCCTTGGAAATATTAAATCCTTCATAACTTATATACTGGAGCTTGGAATCCACCTTGACTTAATATTTGATGATGTTTTTACAATGGCTTTATAAATGTGGAAGCTGGGACCATGTGCCACGAAGCTTCTAGTACCTTCCACACAAATTATCTAAATTAAATTAATTCCTTAAATTTAATTCCTTGAATCTTCCGTATATATGTTCTCTGAGAGTTAGGTTATATATAAGTCGGTTTAGCCGGCTGAAGCTTACTTACTTGTTATTTTTATTTTCAGGCTTATGTTTGACATTTGTAAAATGGGACGCTATACGCTCGAACAAAATTGGGAAATATTTAAAACTTACTTCCAAAATAGTTACTTCCAAACTGTAAGAAATTTACGTGGAAAATTTTCGTGTTTTCACATGAAGTAAGCAAAATTGCCGCATATGGGGTACAGAGTCAAAGAGTACAAAGAGAGTCACAACGAGTCACTGTTTGTTGTGGATTTTGAGCTGGTGGCATAATTAGGCTATGTACTGAAAAAATGGATGAGGTTCTACCGAGCCAGTAGTGGTAGTCGTCTGAATGAATTATTACAATTTTAAATGTCCCACCCTGTGTTATCCTTTATCGTTATATTAAACATTTTTCCTTAGATTTATGCAAAACAGATTTTATTCCATCAATGAAAACCATATATTTGTATTTATAATACAATAAATAATTGAAATATTGTTAATGAAACGAAATATTGTGTGAAATATTGTTCATTACGGTAAGGAAGTATTTCATTGCATCCAAGAAATATTTCTTAGCATCAAAATAAACAAATTAATGAAACTGTTTCATTTATGGAATGAAGTCTTTATCTTTCAGTCGAATTAATGAAAGACTGCACTCAGTACCTTGTGAATGAATTCTAAATGATGAAGGAAATTGACGCCGCAGCGCCCATTTTGAAAATGTTGGTTCCGATAAACCATATTTTTTATTAAAGTATTTTCATCAGTGAAGACGTTTTTCTGTTGTCACTTTGAAACCCCATAAACAATTACTCTAAACATCCAACAATAAGACCAACGAGTTCAAGGGTTTCGTGAGGCAGATTACAAGTCATACGGCAACGAAAATGTGTTTTCTATATATTCAGTCTTATTGTACATTTGAAAAAAAATTTAATTAAAAAAAAATTAAAAATTCAATCATTGGATATGTTTAAAAAACCTATTATTTTCCGAGATAATCCAAAAATAAACAAGTAAGGAAAGGCTAAAATCGGGCGGGGCCGACTATATGATACACTCCACTTTCTATCCGAATACAATTCAATTCGCTAATAAAGTGAAAACGGGAAGTTTTTTTGTATCCTGTAAATGTATGTGTTGACAAAAGATGTTAAATCGGAAAGGACATTTGTAAGGGGGTATAATGAAACATGGATCGATGTGACCCGCATTTACAATGTATGTTTGTAGGTGAAATATAATATGTAAAGTTTGGCCAGAATCGGTTAAACGTTTGAAAGCATCGTTTGAATATATATAAAAAAATATCTATATCTGAACCGATCTTACCCATTTTCACAATAGGTGTTTTTAGTTGGATTATAAGATGTTGTGCTAATTTTGAAGAAAATCGGGTACTATATGTGCTTTATAGAGCGGAAAAAGTCAAATCGGGAGCGACATTTGTATGGGAGCTATATCTAAATCTGAACCGATCTAACCCGCTTTCGCCACAGGTGTTTCTAGTTAGCTTATAAGGTTTTAAGCCAATTTTGAAGAAAATCGGGTACTATATGTGCTTTATAGAGCGGAAAAAGTCAAATCGGGAGCGACATTTGTATGGGGGCTATATCTAAATCTGAACCGATTTGCTTCAAATTAAATAGCGTTCGTCTTTGATCCACCAAACTTACTTGTGTCAATTTTAAAATCGGACTATAATTGCGACTTGTAATTTGATTACAACAATAGATGGACAGACGGACATTGCTAAATCGACTCAAAAAGTGATTATAATCCGATCTGTATAATAAACATAAACTCATTTCGTTTTGGGTGATACAAAGAAATGCACAAAGACATAATACTCTCGTGGAGTGTATAAAAATCTGTAACCCAAAAACAATAATAGGCATAAATCCCTATATCGTTATAAAATGTTGGAAATAATTTTCCAACTTTTCATATTATTTTTATCCTAACATTTTTCAGAGGTGCGAATTTTTAACAGCCTTCAGCAATTATACGCGCATACAATTGCATTCTTGTATTTACATAAAAAGAGAAAAGTAGGGAAAAGTAAACCAATTAAAGGCACTGTCGTTGGTATGGCACTTGACTCAACTTAACGCCAGTCCACCCCACCCCACTCAACTGAACTGAACTGGACAGAACTCCACAGCACTTCACTCAATATTAACACTCATTCATTCATTCATTCGTTCGTTCGCTTTGGCTGGTTGCACTCTCGTAATAAATGTTTTACACGGCAATCAATTGCAACTTATGTCTGTCTGTCTGTTCGTCCGTCGGTCCGTCCATTCGAAGGTCCGTGTGTTGTCCACCAGTGGCAAGTAAAATGTTCACATCTGTTGACCACAGCATAAACAACAACAACAAGAACAGCACTTGTGGACACACAAACGTTCAGAGTGGGGGCGTTGGAGGAGGGGGCAGAAATTATCCAAGTAGTGTTGCTAACAAAGTACTTTTCTGCAATGTTTACAACATTTTATGGCATTTGATTAAAATGCAATGGAACTTCAGACTGTCCAGTTCACACTAATATAAAGGGTGATTTTTTAAGAGCTTGATAACTTTTTTTTTTAAAAAACGCATAAAATTTGCAAAATCTCATCGGTTCTTTATTTGAAACGTTAGATTGGTCCATGACATTTACTTTTTGAAGATAATTTCATTTAAATGTTTACCGCGGCTGCGTCTTAGGTGGTCCATCCGCTTAGTCCAATTTTGGCATTTCCACGTTTTTGAGTAACAGAGACCCAATTGGTGCGAACGGCGACGAATCGAAAATTGGTGGTCATCATTAACACTGGCCGATACAGCTGCGATATTTTCTTCAGTTCGCACTCTACGTAAGCGTGTTGGTGGTTTAATGTCCAACAATGTAAATTTGGTGCGAAATTTAGTCACAATAGCCCGAATAGCCGCTTCAGTGGGTCGATTAAACTGACCATAAAATGGAAGCGCGCAATGAACTTTCTTAACAGAGCACGCATTTTGATAATAAAATTCAATAATTTGCAAGCGTTGTTCGTTTGTAAGACGATTCATGATGAAATGTCAAAGCATACTGAGCATCTTTCTCTTTGACACCATGTCTGAAATCCCACGTGATCTGTCAAATACTAATGCATGAAAATCCTAACCTCAAAAAAATCACTCTTTATGTATGTGTGGATGTAAGTACATACATATACATATATACATATTAACATGTAATCGTATATATTTGCATAAAAGTGTTCGCTTGTACATATCTTTAATGACCATTTATTTATTGGTTTATCCAATTAATTTATTATATTTTGACAAAATTAACACATGAAATATGTCCGTTGACCGTAGTCTGTTGTCCGTTGCCGTATGTTTGTCCACATGGTCTCTTCGAGCTGCTTGTCCGTTGTTTTTTCTACTTTGTAACACGTTCATTTGATAAACGTATTTGGACATTTGTCAACAACAGCAGTGCCAACAGCAAAATCACAACAACATGTTGGCCAACATTTGTGTGAAAATCTATTGCGAAATTGTGAATTATTGTCAATTGATTTGGAAACAGTGACAGATTAAAGTTAATTAATAAATATCTCTGTCATTCGTTAATCTCAATGCGAGCACATATTTCCACATTTCCATCTAATTCGTAATCCTTTTAATGCTGGAAGTGGACAATTAATGCGTCTGTGAATGGCGCATTTGGCGGGTCACACATTTACGGAATTTAGAAGTTAAAATGTTTAATATATCCCAGAAAGAACTTGGTTTATATAGATCTAATTGAATAAAGTAGAACTTTGCCATTACAATGTACATTAGAGCATATCGATGTTTTAATCGCTTTGAAATAGCAAAAACGTTGGAGTTATGTGTCAGTATTACTATCCCTAAAGGAAAAAATATAATTTTCCTTCAGATGACATGTAAAAACACCGACATTATTTCCCACCAAATGATGGCATTACGTGATTGGAAACTGTTGTCATTTATACCAATATATAACTAACATCAGCCTCTGTGTTTAAATGCAATATGTCAACTATTTTTCAATTAAAACTAATTTGTATTGTAAATATTTAGTTCACTTCATCCAAATATGTAATTCTAAATTAACATAATAATTAAATCAAGTTAAAAACGTATATTATGTAGAACAGATGCGCTATTTTATTTGATACTACGATAGTAATAATGCTAGTAATAATATAGGGTAGACCATTTACAATTTTAAATTAGAATCGGCTATAAAAAGTACTGATTATTTATTTTTTCAAATTTCTGGTTTTATTGGAAAGGTTGAACTTTGTCATTTAACAATGGAACACAATATCATTCATATGACTACCACAACTGCCTCGGCGGTACCTCATACGATCAGCCCAATTTTTCAGTACAGCCCAAAATCCACACCAAACAGTGACTCGTTGTGGATGCATTCTCAATAGTCACGTTCTCTGAACCCCAAATGCGGCAATTTTGCATATTGACATAGCCACCGAGATGAAAATGAGCTTCATCTGAAAACACGAAAATGTTCCACGTAATTTTCTTACAGTTTGCGTTAAAGACGTACTACTTTTTAAGTAAGTTTTTAATATTTCCCGATTTTGTTCGAGCGTATAGCGTCCCATTTTGCAAATGTCAAACATAACCCTGAAAATAAATATTACTGTTGTTCTACCTATCAAAGTAATCGGTAGTTCAAATTTGAAATATTAAATGATTCACCATATACAACGTTCGGCTGTACAGATAATTATACTCATGTGTAAGCTATTCATTTAAATAAAATTTACTTTGGGAAGGTTATAAGACTAGAATATCTATCTAAGGTTTCGATCTTTACTTCCTTCAACATCAATTAGAAAGAAAAAGTCCAGTTTGTATTGTAAGTTACACTCTCAAAACAAAAGATAGTTCCCAAATGTGGGATATATTTTCGTTACTGAAATTGTCACCAATGATAGGAAAGTTATTAAAGTGAAATATAAACCCAAACTAGTGTAAAAGACAACCGAGCACTAGTACTTCTATTATATGATTCCATAACAGATCTTTACCAAAAACTTGTTGTTACTCTTGCTTTAAGTCCAATAACTTGGTCGTATTTTTGTCATTTCGAAATTTGATTTAATTTATAAAATTAAGTGAAATTTTTTTTAGTTTTTTCGTTTGTATTTTTTTTTTGGTCTGTAATCAATATATAATTTGAACTGGGATATATTCCTGGCTCAAGACCATTTTGCTTCTATATTTAATAGAATGCAAATTTATTTACAAATGGCATGGTGACATTTATTACTTGGCTGCAGACTACCACGATCATGATTTCGACCATGTCAAAAGTCTTTTCAAGTGGCTTCGCAGCGACTTTTCAACATCAAACCCGGCCTCTATAAGGAGATGATTCTCACAAACGAACGAGAAGCACAACTCACTTGCCGAATTTGCGTTTAAAAAATCGCACCAAGTAATAAAGTACACATGTCATCTTACAAGCATCTCATTGAGTTTCAAATGTCACCATTCCATTTGTAAATAAATTTGCATTCTATTAAATATCACCAGATGCAAAATGGTCTTGAGCCAGTTCAAATCAAATTAAGTGAAATTTGTATACCTTTTTTCAGCTTCCCCACCTAAAACGTACAAATTTCGAAAAGTTCATTTTGTTGTCAGAGGAATGTACACACCGAATTTCACGATTCCTGCTGCAATACATTAGTTGGTACCATTTGTATCCCTTTTTGTGCCGCTCAACCCTTAAAAGTACAAAAATGCATTTATATTGTGCTTACATACCAAATTTCAATCCATTAGCTGATTCCACTTTTGTCCCACTCTCTCTTTAAAAGTACAGATTCCAAAAATTTGGTCGACGTGACGAAAATATCGCTGCCGTTCAGGTGTCCGTAATAAACGATCCCAATCAGTGGATTCCGCGGCGTTCTCAAGACCACTTTATGGATATTTTGAGTAAGGATTTTGGTTTACATCTATACAAGATCAAGCTGAGTCAAGAATTGAAGCCGATTGGCCATTTGACGTGACGTATGTTCTCCGATTGGACTCTGTAGAAGATACGCATCGCAAAATCATCTTCAGTGACGAAGCTCATTTTGGCTCAATGGGTTCGTTAATAAGCAAAATATGCACACGTTACAATCGATTTATTGAAGAGTAAGTCTGGTGAGCGCCTGGTTCGTGCGATTTAACGCCTCTATACTTTTTTCTTTGGGCTACGTTAAATCATTGGTCTATGCCAGCAAGCCGACGACGTTGGAAGAACTCACAGCCAACATTGAACGCGAAATAGCGGCCGTTACGTGACCGAGTCATCGAAAATTGGCTCCAATGAATCGACCGTTGCCGAAGTGCCCGCGGTGGTCATATGAACGAAGTCGAGTTATATTCTTAAATGTTTTGATTGTATTTCAAGTCGATTATAAAGTTTTGGAAATATCTGAAATGGTTTGCGTTTTATTTTAAAAAAACTTGTCAAGTCCTTATTGGAAAACGCTTTATATCTCCAATATTTAAAACGCTAAGACATATTTGGATTTGCAATAATATTCCGATTAACCTGACATTTTCAATTGGCAGTGTAGTAAAAATCTTAGTCAATAAATATGGCGGATATTAAAACATTTTTAAGCAAAAGTGTCACACCCTTTCCAATGGAATCACCCACATGTGGGCAATCGCATATTCCTATTATATTGTCGATCGATACTCCTATTCCTTTTGGTTATTAAATAGTTTTGTTAACAGCTACTTTATTTCCCGACTCGAATAGGATCAGGGTTTTAAATCCACCGAATATTTGCCGTTCAATCTGTTCAATTTAAAGTGGGCATTTCCTTTTTCAATTCAGTTGGAATTTTGCAACAGTCAAACAGAACAAAATGCAAAGTGTCCTGAACAAATTTAAAATTTTAAATAAAAAATACAAACTACTAATAGAAAATAGTCGCACTTTGCAAATCAAAGCTCGAGCACATACAAACCAAATTCCTCTGCTCAACTCACGCACACATTTGCACGCTCTAGCATACACGCTCGTAGATCAAACAAACGACCGCATAAACAAACCAAAAACCCCAAAAAAATTTAATTTGGAGACTGGCCGTGACTTTTTTGTGCCCTACAACAAGGATCCATAATAACTCCTGAATTTAATATCGAAATTCACGAATGTGAAGGGGGAACTGTATCGAATGAAAAAAAATTCGAGCTCATTTTGATCTTAATGGCTTCGTTTACCGTTAAAATTGTCACATTGGGGGTTCTGAGAGCCCATATGTGGTTACCGGAACAGCATTGCGGATTTCGAACATGGATGCCCGATATTGCGCAGAATATCCGAGGTCTTTCGACATAAACTCGATGCAGCTCCTGCATGAAATATTTCCTGGTCTTGTACTCTCTCGTTTCGATGATCAAAATATGACCCGTAGACCATGAGATTTAACACCATTGGCTATTTATCTATGGGGTTATTTGGGAAAGAGTATATGTCAACAAACCCACATCATCCCGTACGTTCAAGGAAACACTTTAAGGCCGAAATTTATCCTTAATTATAGACGTTGAATTGAAAATCCGATTCCAGACAAAATACATTTAAATTAAATTTAAAGTTCTTAACGTCTACAAACACACTTTTCGAAAATTATTTTTTCTTTTTGATTTTCCAAATTTAAGGAAAAAATTTCTTAGCTCTTCGTTGACCGCAATTTGTTACTCTTGGCAATTTATTTCCAAAAGTCCATATTTATTTTGTTACAGAGGCAATGACAAACGGATTATATCCATTCTATGCCATCCTGTATTTTGGAGGGTACAACAATAACGGCTGAGACTAAACACTGTACAAAGCTAGCATTACACGACAATCCCACACACACACACACTCACACAACAATACGAGCGATGGCAATATTAGATGCAACTTTTCTGCTCCGACAGCAGTAAAACACGAACAATATTTTGTCTATTTTATGTTTGTTGCTGCTACCCGCTGCCGCTGCTGTTGGTTGTTTGTTTGTTGCACAATTGATAACTGATGGTTGTGTGCAAAATGTGTGGCATGGGAAAGTGGGAGGCCTGGTGGCGCACGAAGGCAAAAACTATCGGACGAACAAATTGTTCTAAAGTTTGGGGCAATAGCGTTAGTTGGAGTCAGTCAGTCGTTCATTGTTGTGCCATTTGGTAGTGGCCCAACTAAACAAAAGGAGACGACAGTGGGTACGGGTGTGGCAAGGATGTCCTTGTGGCATGATGAGTCGTTCGAGATAGAGTGTAAACAGTTCATTCGATTAATTTAACTCAATTAAGTGATAGGGGATTTTTGTTGGCAGGCTACTGCCAGGGAAATCCTTTAGCTTGAGAGGGGATCGTAATTAGGACAGTAAGTCAATAAATTTAACTCCAAACATATGGTTTTGAAGATGATTTTATCATATGGACAGGACCTAAAAAAGTAAAGTAAATATACTTTAAATAAATTCTTTATGATGACATTCAAATGAATGTTTACACCGTTCTTTTTAATTCTATATATATTAATTTGGTCGGTACGAATTTTATCCCCTTTTTTTCATTTTGGCCCTAAAGATACGAATACCAATAGATCTTCTTATTTTTCGTGTCTACTTAGTCATAGCCACGTATACAGCGAATCTCATTAGTCCAACTGCATCCTTTTCATTGGTACTATTTTTATCCCCTTTTCCACTAAAAGTTAAAATTTAGAAAAATCATCATGTTGAGCAACTACACATTCAACTGAATGTTTTCATCATATATTTTTAAATTGTAGCAGAAACCATTTGCTTGGTACCAGTTTTATCCCTTTTCACATTTTTTACCCTAAAAGTACAAATTTGGAAAAATTGTCTTATTTTGAATGTACATTATGAATGTACATGACAAATTTCATCATTCTAGCCGCAGCCGTTTGGTTGGTACAATTTGTATCCCCCCTTCTCCTCAATTTCCCCTAGAAGTATAAATTAAAAAAAATGTTTATGTTGGCCTTTGTACATTCAAAGGAATGTACACACCATATTTTTAATTATAGCTGCATTCATTTGGTCGGTACCAATGTTATCCCTTTTGTCCATTTTGGTCCTAAAGTTACAATATCAAGAGGCAGGTAACACACTCCACTTTCCACTAAAAGTATAAATTTCGAAAAAGGAATTTCTGATTCCGAATTTTCGGATTCAAGCACCAGCCGTTTGGTCGGTACCGATTTTATTTAGTCTACTTTGAACCTAAACGTACAATAGAAATATTATTTATTTCACGTGGCTACGCAATTATAGGGATATCCACGCCGAATTCCAAGTTTGTAACTATTTTCGATTGATTGGTACCATTTTTATCCCTTTTGTCCCATAAATTATGAAATTTTGCAGAAATCTCAGAAATCTTCATACAATGTGTTCAAATACTGAAATTATTACTGGAGTATTTTGTGAGGGATAATTTTTCCCTCTTTATCGTCTTGGTCCATTTCCATGCATATGTCCAAAATTGGGGAAAATGTTGGGGAGAGAATGACTTCTTCTGAAAATTTAATCCACATTATTTTTTGACTACATTTTGCAATGTAAGCTTCACTCCTTTTGTTTCCCGCTTATGGAGGACATCGTTAATTCCAATTTCCATGACCAATCCATTATTCCGTCACACCAAAAACACCACGTACTCAGTCAATATCCATGGCAAGCATTGGAAGGGATAGAAATAGAAATGAATAATGTCCATATGCAACAAATACTGCATTGACAATAACAACAGCAACAGCAAAACAGCGGCAATATTTGCAAACTGAAATGGAAAAATGGAGACAACAACAAGGAGGCACTGGTGGTGTCGGCCGATAGATACCCAGATACCCTGGTCGGGCGAATGGATGCTGCTGGAATGGAATTGGGAGCGGAAATAATGCTTATTGCATTTTCCACTGATGACTGCATGTTAATGTTCGTGGGTTGCCTACTGTTGGCAAAGGGTTGGTAGGAGGAGGAAGAGGAGGAGGGAAGCTGTTGTTCGAGTGAAATGAGCAGAGAAAACTAAGTAACGGGTAATTAATTTGAATGTAAAACAGGGCCACTACTGCAGCTCAGGCCGATGATTCTACTCTCGCGTACCATTGCTGATGGCGTTGCAATAATTTGTGAGTGGGCCGGAGACAACAACAACAACAGCACCGGCAGCAGCAACAACAATAGACACAAAAACGGATGGGCTTGAAGTACGCCACTCATGTACTCAAATGTGGTTGTTAAGAAGAATTATGTTGCATGTCGCACTCGTAGCACAAATGAAGTTACAAATAACGCTTGCAGCTCAGCACAGTCCAGGACAATGTCACGCCAAACTGCGAAGGGTAGACATAGGTACTAGGGTGGAACGTAGTTTGAAATTTGGGACATGTTTGGCTCTCATCCATAAATCATAAGGCGAACCAATGGCGCTTTCTCACACTACAAACAAAAATGGAAAAAATATTTTTTCCATAGCCTATTTTTTCTTGGATTGTTCATAGTTTCTACACCTTATGTTTATGAACTAATGAAAAAATTATAATTTTGGTGATTTTTCACTGTAATTCTGGTCGATTTTGTAAAAAAATATCGAAAAAAAATTCGTAAAAAATAGACCTAATAACACTACTTTTAAATTTCAAAAAAAGGATTAGTGTAATCATTTCGAAATAAGAGAATTAGAATTGCAAAAACTTAAAAAAAGGTGCAAGACATAAAAATTGGTGAAGTATTTCAGGAGTTACAGGCGATTGAATGAACACACGTATTGAAAAAAGTAGTATCTTTTCACTGTTAAATTGGTCATAATTCATGATTTTTTTTTTCCAAAAATACATATACATTGTTTTTATGAGAAGAATACAAACACAAACTTTCAACACAATCGCAGCTATCGAGGCCAAAAACCGTACCGCTTGGCATGGAATGACTCATATATATTCTTGTTCGTCATAAAATTCTAACACTATTTAGCCATGTCGGTCCGTCCGTCAGTCTGTTGAAATGAGCGCAGATTATTATTATAATTACACTGTCCAACAGCATTTTTGGAACAGAGTAGCGACCCTATAATTCTGAAAGGGCGTTTTGAGTAGATCATTTTTGTAGAATAAACTTATAGTCCAGCTGGTCTGAGTTTCTTTTTATACGTTTTCATTTTTGGTCGAAAGGAGCATTATGTTAACTGAAAAAAAGTGTTATAAGTTAATGTCTGAGAGAATTCTTGTTATCTGAACTATATAGTGGAATTTCATGAGGATCATTTTTGTGGAATATCTTAACCCTCTAATTCTTCTCATTATTGGTCAATTTAACCCTTTTAAGGATTAAAATGTTCTACGAAAAAATTTGCCGGAAAATTTCAGTGGGGGTTACCGATGACATCAAAGTTGTAAATAATAATCTTCCCGCTTAAAAAAACAAAATTACACGCCAGCTTATACAACAAAATTACTGGGGTTAAAATTAGTCCATGTTTTTTTTTGGAAAATCAATCTTTTTCGACAAAAAATGTGGGTATTTCGGTAGAGAACGGTAAAAAGATACAAATTGGATAGTTTTGCAAAATTGCCTTTTTCGCGGGAGATGTTTTGTAATTTTCTCGCGATATATCCAACGGATCCGGCAGATGTTTTGCATGTGTATTAAAGACCAATGTCGCTTGTAACATGTATGTAGTAAAAAGTTGCGATTGTTCCAAAAATCCAAAATTCGCCGTTGCAATTGCATTTATTTCAACTTTCTCTATCTGAGTTTCTGAAACAATTCTGTCACATATATTCTCTATTTAGTCAGCAATCATATGCCAAAAAATCCTAGCATTCTCTATATGATAAAAAGTTACGCTTGTTTTTCTGAAGACACTTTTTACAATTTTTGATGTTACAGCCAACATTTATCCTTAAAAAAATTGAATTTTATTTTTCAAACCAACAGTCACAATTCACAATATTCACAATTTGGTAATGAGTGATGTAGGCGATATCGATCCATAGGGAAAATTGTTTCCCTCACAAGAAAACCTGAAACCGTTTTTTGAATATGTCTGCTTATATTTGTTTGATATTCCCTTTATATCAAAAACGTGCTCAATAAAGTGACTTTTTAAAAAAAGGATAAAAATGGTACCTATCAAACGAAACAGCTAGAACTCTATATTCGGTGTATACATTCCCCTAATTGAGTGGTTACATAATATAAAAGTATTTTTCCAAATTCGTACTTTTAAGGGGTAAAATGGGAATAGGGCGATACAAATGGTACCAACCAAACGGCTGCACCTAGAATAATGAAGTTCGAAGTAAACACTCTCTGATTGCGTAGACATGAAAAAAAAAGTTTTTCCAAATTCACACTTTCAAGGGATGCAATGGGTACAGAGGGATAATAATGGAAAATTGGAAGTCGTACTTTAAAGGGGGATACAAATTGTAAGAACCAAATGGCCGCATAGACTCGAAAAATAAAAAGATTTTTCCAAATTCATTTTTTTTACTTTAGACTTGGATCGTGTACACCAGCCAACCAGGCGGACGGACGGACATGGCTGAATGTTGTGAAACGGATTTGATCCAACCATACTTGGGGTTTTAAGCCACTCCTTCAATGCGTTACACTTTTTTTCTGTCCCAAATGATATATACCCTCCTACTCTGTAAAGTGAGGGTATAATTGGTTTTATTTACGCATTTAAACTACAAATAAATATTATATAATAAATATTAACAAGTATTTTTAGACTAAATTTTATTAACTGTTTTTAAGGGACATGAGTATATCTGTATAAGTTTAGCATTAACAACCATTTCAAATTTTCTCTTAAAAAGTAAAATATGAATAAAGTAAGTGGGAAATTAAAATGGATGTTAATGCTAAATTAATAAAGATTGAAACAAATAATTTAAAGTATTTTCTCCTCTTTTATTTGACGTATATACCGATAAAATAGGGAGCTAATAAGTATTTAAAATAATTTTTGAAAATTTGTATTCTTTGGAATTTTGGAGTCTTATGAAAAGCATAGGATGAGGAAAAAACGCATATAAACTGCGATTTGCCTATAGTTTCTGACTTATATTATCCGGTTCAAGTTGCAAATCAGATATGCATCATGTACCTCTTGAAATTACTTTAGAATTTTATTTTTTTCCTAAAGTAAGTGACAGCCGATTAGGTTACGACTTTAAAAATTGTAATTTTGAAATTATAAATAAGTGTATTAGTGACGTAAATTGTCTCCACATTTTAAGAGTTGACAATTTAACATTTTGCTATGATAGAATTATTGCTGTTATTAATCAAATTTGTTGTTGTAATATTCCTCTTTCGAAGCTCAGAATTCACAAATTGCCCTGGTATACGAAAGGCCTTAAAAAAGCATCATAATCAGCGAAATAAATTCTATAAACTTTTTATTTAAGGGAGTTAAATTTTCTAAATAAATTTTTGTATAGGCAGTATATACTTAATTTTGAAAACAATATTAAGAGGAATCCTAAATCATTTGGGACTTTTATTAATTCCAAAAGAAAAAGCTCGGAATATCCATCTCGAATGATTTTTAATGATAAAATATCTAATTCAACTTCGGAGACTGTTAATTTGTTTACCGAGTTTTAGTAGTAATTTTTCGCCTTACATTTCTTCAGGAAATTCTAATTTCTTTTTATATTCTTCTTTGAATGTAATTAATTGATGTTTATGTTGTTAAGTTGAATCACTAAGCTGAAACTTACTTTTAGATTGGATAGTGATGGTATTTGGTCATTTTTTATTAAAAATGTGCAAAGTCATTAATTATGCCACTATTATTCCTTTTCAATATGTCATTACAACAAGGGTTCTTCGTTGATAGGTGGAAAGTTAGTGTTATAACTCCCATTTTCAAATCTGGTGCTAAGAATAATATTTTAAATTATATACCTATTGCCAAATTATGCAACATTTAAAATATTTTTGAGCATATTGTTTTTGATAAGTTATACTTTGCTGTTAAACATGTTTTTTCCCCATCTCAGCATGAATTTGTACTTCAGTACTGCATATCTTGCTTCGAACTTGGCTGTCAAGTCGATATTATATACACTGATTTCACAAAAGCATTTGACAAGGTTTCACACGCTATGTTAATTGATAAACTTTATCATATTGGATTTCATTCAGTTTTTTAATTGGATTCACTCATATTTACAGGATCGAACCTGTTTTGTTTCTATTAACTATGTTGATTCGTTTTCTTACAAAGCTACTTCTGGTATTCCCCAAGGCAGTATCTTAGGCCGTATTGTGTAAAATGGTCGAATGTTCTCTATTGCAGATGTTTTCCGACTCCAAAGTGATTTGGACAGAGTTTCGGAATGGTGCTCAAACAACTTTTTGTGTCTTAATGTTTCTAAATGTTTTAAAGTTTCTTTTGGCAAATTGGCAAATATGGTTTATTACGACTACTTCATTAATTACCTTCAACTTAAATCTGTAAATGAAATAGTTGATTTGGGTGTTGTTTTTGATGCGAAGTTTACGTTTATTAATCATTTTTGTGAAGAGAAATTGTCAGGAATTTTCGGATCCTTATACGACGACGATAATTTTTTCATCTTTAGTCCGGTCTAAGCTGGAATATGCTTGTATTGTTTGGAATCCCTTTTGTGCTAACCATATATGTAGAATAGAATTCAAAAAAAAAATCATGAAGTTTGCCCTACGTTCTATTCATTTTACTGAACCGCAACCTTCCTACGTCGATAAATGTAGGCTTATTGGTTTGAAAACCATCGAAAATAGGAGAACTCTCCTTTCGAAAGTGTTTCTATTCAAAATTATTTGTGGCTATTTGATTGTTCTGAATTACTGGAACTTGTAAATATTAAAGTTCCTTCTCGCATTTTAAGAAATAATAATGTATTTTTTTATTCCGCTTCTAACTATTCTGTATTTGAACCAATTGCAAGGGCCTTGAAAGAGTTTAATTTAGATTTTTCGAATTCATTAACTACTTTTTGTAACATATTAGATTTAATTTATTTTTAGTATTATATTGTAGTCTGTAAGGAATATTGTATTTCCATAGACTGAATAAATGAAATGAAAAGTCGTTACTTTTTTAGAAATTGTCGTACGGTGTTATTTGGTCTCTTATTACAACCATTCATATTTGTCATAACTCCACATTTGGCGCCCTCTCGTACCTACATCAAAAATGTTCGTTTAGCTAATT
Source organism: Polietes domitor (assembly GCA_947397865.1). Taxonomy (NCBI): domain Eukaryota; kingdom Metazoa; phylum Arthropoda; class Insecta; order Diptera; family Muscidae; genus Polietes; species Polietes domitor. The sequence continues at coordinate 5,474,867 of OX377620.1, forward strand.
TGGGAGCTTAGCGAAAATTTGAATTTCATCAAGATTGGAGACATCAGCTTGGGGTATTTAATCTAAATTCAAGTCAATTGCGGATTGCCAGGAAGTTGTTTGTTTGATTTGATATTTCACACGCCCAATTTTGTTGCTGTCTTGACCTAGGATTGGACCAATTAAAATTCCTTAAACCTAAGGGTCACCCTATTATGTAATGCAACATATGTATGTTAATACGAGGGACGTTATTTTATGGTAAATATGTTTATTTATTATTTCCACATAATCCTTTCAGATCTATCTTCCGACGATTTTCAAAACTCTTTATCTCTAATCATTTTCCAAAATCCTTAGAAAACAAATTGAATTTATTATATTTGGAAAAATTAGGAAATAGAGGAGCAAACATTTATATCATAGTTCTGTACGTGTTGTTATAGATGGATGGAAATAGTAACAAAATTTGAGATTTCTCGCGATATTGAGATTTTACAATCATTAAAAAGCTGTTGCCCTCTTTCATTTGCTAACTACAAACACAGCTGTCAGATCTGAATGACATTTTCAACGTAAACTCTTTACGCGTTGCATATTTTGAATTTTATTTGAGATAGGTCCATGCTAAATTCGACTCCAACAACCCTCGTACGAATGCGAACTATTGTTGATGCTACTGGTGGTGCTGCTGTGGCACAAGAATTCAATTTACATTCTAATCGAGAATAAAGTGAAATTTCACTTTGCACGCAGTGCTCTTGCTAAAGTGTAAATAGCAAATGAATAACAGTGCAGGCGAAGATATCTAAAACACAACATACACACATTCACTCTCACACACAGATGGATGCATAAAAATGCTGCAGCCGCATGGCAGGAAGAAGAGGAGCAGTAACAATAAATTGTTACAAATTTACGACATGGTGCAACGCCATCCGAAATGTGCAAAACATTTGTAGCAACATGCCGACACACGACTCGTGTATGTACATATGTTGCACGTAGTAAATATGTGCAGCATATGTATGTGCGTGTGCGTCTATTTGAATGAGTGCACACACACATATGTATGTATGTAGGTAATGTAGACTTATTTATGCACATGGAACTAAAACTGACTTATGGCACGAGCATGCACCCACTGCTGCCTCGGCCAGGCATGCAACAACCACCAATGAACCGTGCAACAACGGCAAACCACCTGTTGCCACTTCCATTTTTTGCTTGATATGAGCTTTTCAGTCAGACTTTGACTGATTTTCCATTGGCCGCCTTTGCTTTGGCTTTCGTTCATCTGTTCTGTTGTAGGATTTCTTGGTGGGAATCCCAATGCCAACAATTGCATTCAACATACACACACACATAGCAATGCACATATGTGTGCCTGAGTGTACCTACAATTTAGACTTAATTTGCTAACAAATGAAAGCAAAAACTACTTGAAAGATTGTGGTCTTTAGGTTTCTTGCTTTTCTTTAACTTTTCATTATTTTTTATTCTCTTGTCTTGCACAAAAAAGAATTGTGTTTGTAGGTGGCTGGAAAAAAACACAGACACACACTCATTTACATACGTACCTATCTGTATCCATACATATCTGTAAGCACTCAAACTATGAACGTCAAAAATAAGTGTGTACTTGGAGGGAGATTTCATTGCATTTTTCTAAATGACCATAGAACTGATGGAAAATATTTCCTCTATCAAAGGCTGTTATTTCTTAAAAAAAAAATAATAAATTTTTTTGGAAAATGTGGTATATTTATATGAGGTATCATAAAATTGTTTCTCATACTCAATTGCAAATTATTGAATTGTTCTCATATTTTTTGTGATATCTATATTTATAAAAGAGAATGCCGTCCGTGTGAACACGCAAAACTTTATAACGGATCGTCTGATATTCACGATTTTGGGCTTGATGAATTCGTGTTGGCCCAAGGAAGGACATAGGATGTAAAATTGGTACATAAATATTACTGACCACGAGAATGATAAATATGATGCCGAAATTTGGATTTTCATTTTATGTGTGTGGCAATAGTGTTTTTTTTGAGCCAGAAGGCTGCAAATTGGAACGTATATATTACTGACCACAAGAAAGATAAATATGATGCTGGAGTTTGAATTTTCGTTTGGTGGGTAGTTGGGGCGTGGCAAAAGTGTCTTTTAGCTAGAAGGCTGAAAATTGGAACGTATATATTACTGACCACGATAATATCAATATGATAAGATCAATATGAAACCTGATTTTAATTTTACCATATGTGTTTTTGCCTGGCGAAGCGGGCGGGGTTCAGCTAGTAACATATAAAAATCTCAAAATTCCCAAAACGGAGAGATAGATCCCAAAATGTGTCTTAGATGTGTATTTTCTTATTATAATCGGGGATCAAAAGAAATTTCTCTTTATTATAAAAATCCATCCATCTTGAATATTTTGTTGGAACGTTCTTTATATTTTCGATCATTATGTGATTATCTCACTTCTCTTCTTTTGTGGTGTAGATTCCACATTCGAAACAGTCCTCCGTTTGTGGGTCACTTACAATGGCTATAATGGAAATATTGAAAAACAAAACTGCGTTTTAAGATTACTTATGATCGCTTGGACTACTAAATGTTGTATAGTCACAACCTATTCTCCCTCCTGCTCTTACAGTTTTACTCCTGGGTTCAAATTCGTAAAGCGTCTCCATGTTTTTTGGTAGGTCGAGGTTTTTCGACAAAAAGTGGATATTTCGGTAGAGCACGGTAAATAAAAAAGACAAATTGGATATTTTTGCCAAATTTTCATTTTCGCGGGAGATATGACCAAATAGATTTTGAGGTTTGGCAAAAAATTACATTTTTGATTTGTGATTTTCCTGCGAACTATCCAACGGATCCAGCTGATATTATGCATGTGTATTAAGAATCATTGCCGCTTGTAACATATATGTGTTCAGTCGCGAAAATCACTGCAGTTCTGCCAAAAAATATAAAATTCATGGATGAAATTGCATATATTTTTACTTTCTCTACCTGGGCTTTTAAAAATGTTCTGCCACAAATATTCCCCATTAAGTCAGCAATCAAATGGCGAAAACAAATTTGGTATTCTCTATATGATAAAAAGTTACGCTGGTTTTTCTAACTTTTCACATTTTTTGACTAAGTTTAGTTTGCCCTGACAACTGAGATACAACAAATCAATGAACGACGTAATGATGGAATTTGATAGGAAGATATATCTAGATAACCTAGAAAAAAAGTTCAACAAAATCGTCTATATGGACAAGTCAACTTTATGCAGTTATTATTTCGAAAGATTTCGGCATGTAGAGTCTGCATCTGCATCATCAGAATTGTCCTGTCAATTCGCGTTCCTGAGAAATGACTGCTAATATGGAAAAAATAATAAAAACGTACGCGAATTTCAAATTTTCAGAAAGTGCTTAATTTTGCATCAAAAAAGTTCACACAGAACTTTTGACTCTTTCGAATTTGTAAATAAAGGTTTTTTGCTAGAATATATGCAAACTAGAATTTTGAAGTTGGAGCCACTGTAATCCCTATATTAGAAAAAAATCTTTCTCTGCAGCTAGGCTTGTCGTATTCGACAACTTGGCGTATTTGTGCAAGAATTAAAGCTAGAAGACTTTAATTTGTTTGTTTTTTAAGTTAATGGGCTCTCCAGTCGCTATGCTTGAACGAGGTGCCCAAAATTGGATCTTGAGACGTAGTCGTGGCCAACATTTACATAATATCATTTTCTAACAGTAAATGCCACAAATTGTTCAAATCTCACGATGAATCACCCATATATGAAAATCTTACACACAGTAAAAAGTTTTGGTTTAATTTTAATGCCGAGCCGGTGTTTATATATAACAAATCCAAAAAAGTATTAAATCTATTCCATTATGGAATACTTTTAAGGAGATTGAAAGAGAGAGAATGAGAGAGAGAGTTGTTTCTTATTTTTTAGAGCATTAAAATAACACCAATATGTATTACGGCTTAAACCTTTTTGGTGTTAAAATAAAACCAAAATATTTGTATTTAATACCTAACTAGGAATTAATTTAATGCCCTGTGGAATAAGTTATACACCGAACTAAGTGTTATTTTTATTCTTAATAAGAATTTGATTAATACTATTCGGAATGTTTTATATTCTCGAATTGGTGTTATTTCAATACCCAACCAAATGAATTGTATGCTAAACCCTTTTAATATAGGCAAGTGTAAAACTAACACCATTTCTATAAAATTTAATAAATAAAACAAATTTAATGGTTAGTTTTTAATATATATTTCATTTATTTCATAATAACATAAATTAAGTAATACAATTTCTTATTGTGGTAGAACATCGGGTGTTAATAAGTATTGCTTTGAGTTAATCATATAATATTCATATTTTCTTCTTCGCTACCACTTTCACGGCTTTTTTCAGGTTCTGCAGATGCTGTCGTCAACTTGCGTCTCTTCGAATTGAAATTTTTTAATTTTGCAACTAAATAACCAGTATTAGTTTCCGGGTTAAAAAATAGATCCTAAAAAAGTTAAACAAATAAAAGGATATAAAAAAACAACCCGTAAAAACACAGTTTTTGACTATAAATTCTTTATATATGACACACAACATACACAACGTTTGTTTTTTTATCCAGATATATCAAATAAATAGGAGCAAAAAAAATTTGTATGGGAGGTACCATATTCCGTGACCCTAGGGGCCTGAGATGTTGACAGTTAATTTTTATTTTCGCCAATAGTCTGCCTGCAAAATTTCAGCTCGATTGGATCACGGGAAAGATGTTAAAAATCAATCCAAAGTTTTGCCCGCCAGCCAGCCGGCCAGGCGCAGACAAGTCAAGTTAATATAAAGAATTTAAAAATTGAAAGCAACAATCGAACTTTATAAATAAAGATAAATACTTACAATGCCACCACAATTGCTGTTTTCAACTTTATAAGCCGGGAACAGATGTATTATTGCTTCTGCTAATGCAATCTTGTCCTCGCGATTCGGATAATTGCCACTTCGCTGGCGCAAAAAATTGATGGATTCACGTACCACACAACGTCGAGAGCTATCGCTTAATGTTCCCTTTGTTGAATATTCATCAAATATTGCAGAAAAATCTCCATTTTTTAAATAACATTCTAATTCCTGCAATATTTGTTATACATATCACAAAAAAAGAAAGAAATCAAACAGATTTCTACTTACCTTCTTAAAATTTATGCTGCTGATTGTTGAAGTTGTTTCTTCAAAGCAAAACTCTACAAAAAAACAACTACAGGAACTGTACTGCGATATTATTCCCGCCAGCTCCTCAAAATCAATGTCGGCACCGTCGCGATCTTTTAACACAAGTTCTCTGCCTTCTACATTAAGATTCAGCTTGTTTATAACTAACATTGAAAAAATTTAATTAACAAAGTATTTAATTGGTAAACGCTTGTAGGCAATACTCACTTGAAAGTAGTATTCCTTTCGGAGTGAAAACCTCACTTTCTGGATCAGAAATCTTAATTATGTAAAATTTTCCACCACTTTTAACTTTGACGAACATTATAATGCTTTTTTTCTTACTTTGTTTGTATGACTAATCTTTTTCTTGTTATATTTGTAAACCAAAACAAGTAAACTCATGAGAGAGACACAACTTAACAGCTGTTTTTAATACCTTACAAGGTGTTGTTTTTAAACTTTAAGGAATACAATTTTTCTATGAGAGAAATTTAATTCTTTTTTGGTGTTAAAATTAAACTTAAAGTAATAAACTTAAGAGAAACAAATTTCTAATGCCTTTTTTGGTGTTATATTTAAACCAAATGGAATTGTTTGTTCTTTTATAGATATATTTAAATAAAATTTTGGTGTTATTTTTATACCCAGTAAGCATTAAAAAACTCTCAAATTTCTCATGGTGTTAAAACAATTCCCTGAAGTATTTAAATTTGAACCATATGGTTTAAAATATAAACTATTTTGGAATTAATTTTAAATTTAATTCCAAAGAAGTTTAAATTTAACTCCGCTAAGTTTAAAAATTAAACCAAAACTTTTTACTGTGCAGATATAATTAATATATCGCTCTAAAAGACAATTTTTTCAACAGATCTTGATAATAAATTGTACATATCACTTGTTTTGCATTATTTAAACATATGTGTTTTCCATGGTGTGTGGTGAATTAACTGGGGGAGGCAAATCTTTTATAATTATGAAGCAGAAAAATACACTGTTCAGAAATATGTTATAACAATTTGGAAAGGGCAGAATAGATGATTTAGTAATATGCAACAGGCAGTTACACGTCAAAGTGAAAATTTCATAAAAACGTATTTTTTAGAAAAAAAAATAATATTAAAACATAAAATCTATAAAAATGGAGATATCATAAAGACATTTATGAATTATGCTGAAAAAATGTCTCCAAAAATACCGGCTACCGAGTTTTTGATTTTTTTCGAAAACATTGCCCAAATTCCCAATGTGGGAAAAATATGTTCCAAAATTTGTGATTTATTTATCGCATTGATGTGGTAATACTTTTTTAATAAGAAGTCAACAAATTGGGTATAGAACGTTTTACAGACGAAATAGTTTTGTCACCTGTTTGATAAAAGTTGTCTGTTAAGGCAATAATTTTTTGTATGTATAAATTCATCTATACAACTGAGTTCGACTTTCCCTATGGAAGTTATGTTAGTTTTATTTTCACAAACTATTTGGCTCATTATGTGAATAAAGCGGCTATTAAAATATTGCCAAATACGAACTCCGATCCGATCATCCGTATATGAGTTTAGGGTGATTTGTGTGGAAGTTACTAAAAGGGACTGAGAAAACGCTCCATATTTCATACACTAACCCCTATTTTCTCCAACACTGATTTGAGATAACCAAGAGTAATATTTTCCAAACTCCACACAAACTGACAGCTATATATGTAGGTTAGCTCTGTAGGATAACCAGACTTTGTTGAAATGGTAACGTTTATTGCAGAATTTACATTAATTTAACACAGAGTCTCGGCTCTTTGTGTATTTAGTTTAAACGCTATCTGTTTTTCGATTTTTTATTTAAATTTTTAAAAAGTGACAAAATTGGTGTTATTGTCCGGCTTAAGGTCTCAAGTAAGTGAAAACAAGATCTTGTCTGTTTATTATTTTATTTTTCAATTTTGTTGCCGATATTTCGAACGACTTCGTCAATCATCCTCAGGGGCGTTACACTAAACAAATATACATAAGAATAACAATCAATATACAAACAATTAATATACAGCTGCGGTCAAAAAATAACACTTAGTTGTACTGACTTTATTGCTTAACATTGCTATATAACGTCGTTTCTTGGAGTCAACTAGAATTTTGAACCTTTCATGCGGTATTTTTGACCATGCCTCTATAATTTCGTGTCAAATATCGTTATTGTCTTTCAGTATTGCTAGTGAGATATCATTTTAGTCATCAGCCATAAAATTTATGATTATATTGAGATGTGGTGTCTGCCCGAACCATTCCATAACATCGATATTATTGACTTCAAACCACTTTTTTGCAAGTCGGCTGGTGTTTTCGGGATAATTGACCTGCTAGAAGACTCATTTAAGTGGCATTCCATATTCTACATACGTTAGCATAAAATTAGGCAGTATTTTGATGTACCGGACAGAGTCAATAGTAGTTCTGGGCCAATGATTTGACCTAACTCCATAACATGAAAAACAAGCCCAAGCCATTATGCATGATCCTCCATATTTGACAGTTTTGGTACTATACCTGGAGATGTATTCTGTGGACGTCTTACAAACTGTCGAGGGACTGTCCCACCGTATAAAACAATTTTTGATTCAATTGACCATAAGACGTGCACCCACTTTTTGGTTGGCTACTACAGGTGTGTTTTTGCGAATTGCAATTTTTTGTGACATGTCTTTTATTTTTAAGTGGGACTTTTCTCGGACTTTTGGCTTACAGATTGTGTTTTCTTAGTATTCTACGAACATTTTAAACTCTCAAAAATGGACAGGCATTGCCTTTTTATTTCGGTAGCGGGCGTAAGTGGGATTTTTGTACTAGACGCTACTATTCGGCGAATGGTTGCAGGTGATATAAACTGATATTTTTTGAAGTGTTTTTGTTTTTTTCTTCTTATAATATCGAATTTCTGATCATTTTAATTGAACACTGGAAAAAATCGAACTTCACTATATGATTTACCCTCAGATTTCAAACATTTTATATGAACTTGTTCTCCACAATGCTCTCCTCGCTCTAATTATGAAGAAAAATAAAACAATAACATTTCAGAAATAGTGTACATTTCATAATATCTTATTTAAAACATCAAATCGAATTGAAAAAAATAGATAAAATTCTTTTTTCTTGAGATTTTTTGAATGCTGCTATTATTTTGACCGGTCCAAAATGTCGAACAGTCCAAAAAAGTGAAATTTCTAAAACAATTAAAATCATATCACCAAATAAACAATTATTTTGTGTTTGTAACATCATTACACATCATTTAATTTATCACACAAATAAATATATGAAAATGTATGCTAAGCTGTGGTGTGCTGCTATTATTTTGACCGCAACTGTAAATACATTTTAAAAAACAAAACGATCCTTTCACTTCCACAAGTTTTTGTCAACTACTGTCCGTCTTTCATATTCTTGTGTATGATATTTCTGTATATGTGTGCGCATTTGTCTGTGTCTGTCTTGTAATTTAGTCTGTTTTCAGTAGGAACGTCCGTAATTTAGAGCATTTCTAATGTATATCTCCTATGGTAGTTACTCTCTTCTGTTAATATGTTTACGTGGTCAAAGTTGGGTGTGTGTCCAGTCAGTGCACAGTGGGCTGCAGTGCAGTTTTTTGCTCTAATAATTTGTCAAATTTGTTTTGGATAAGTTGGACTTGTCACCATTACACTGAATTTTATATATTACGTCCGTTCTGTCTTCTTTTTTTATTTTTGATTTTGTCTTGCTGAATAAATTGTTGACCGTGTTGTGAGATTTTTGGGCTAATTCATATTTTTCTTTGTCGTATAAGTCTGAGTTTTGTAATCTTTCCGAGAATCCGGGTATATATGTTATAGTCTTGTACAGCTTTGTCTGTTTTTCTATGTGGCTTTTGGGATTTCGTACATTTCTAATTAATTGCGTTATTGTTTTTATGGAAAGTCATTTCTTCTTCAAATATTTTTAATTTTCTATATGTTATTTTTGCGGAAGTCCTCATCACTTATGTCTAGTACTCTTCTGATAAAATTGGTCGCGGTGTTGAAAATTGTCCTTCTTGGGTGTTTCGAATAAAAGTTAATTAATCGGCCTGGATTTTTAAAAATATTTTGGGAATATAGCCACAAAAAAAATTAAAAAGTTTGAAAAAGCCAGTTAAATCGACCTTAATCGAACATCACCCAAAAACTATTTCGATGTTGCTATTATGAACATACAGATATTTTTGAAATACTGTTTGAGACGAGCTATCATGGATGGACCCGTGATATGTATACGGAAATGTCAACATATTTGTAAAATACTTCGTACCTAAATTTGTAATGTAATATTCATATGTAGGAGCTCGAGATATATCACATATATATCACATTCTGTATGCATCATGGGTTAAAACATATATTTTTTTCTTCTAAATATAAAAATCACACTTTATTTTGGAGCACACAGTATAATCGAACACGAGCATAGATACATACGCTCATATGTATATAAAGTATAAGTCTTATTATCATGACCTGACTGGCATAGATTCTCAAGCCAAAGAATATTCGAGGATGGTATGCAAATTATCATAAAACTCTCCGACGAATATCTAATTAGATACGAAATATTGTAAAGAGTTCGCAATCTAACGTTTTTTTTCAACTATTCAACCGTTGGTCTATTATTTGTAGGGTGCCCGAGGCAGCCATTTGAATGAAATTATTTTCAATGATTAACCGGAAGGATTGTACTTTCAAATAAAAAAGAAATTTGAGAAAATATTCAGTATTTTTTTTACAGCATTTTCAAAAAAAAGTTATTTGGCGGACCCTATATATATTTGATGATCTTCGATTATGTGGAATATATATGAAATTGTGATTTGCGTACAAAATGTTATCCCAAAATATTTGTGTATATTTAAGCTGCCTAGAATGAATGGATTCTTGTTGAGTTATTGTGAAAATTACATTCTGGATGATCGATAGTTGCACGTTGGATATTTAATAATTGAATACATTTCCTTTTTACCAATACGAAGGCCGTTCTAAAAATATATATATTCAAGCATTAGTTAATTTTTTTTTTGAGATCTCCATTATATATTATGTTTATAGATTTCGGAAAATCATTCGACAGTTTCGATCATAGCACACCCCAAAACCAACTACTCTGAAGCCCGAGAACAGTTTCCGCCGAAATTAAATTAAATTGGATTAGTTTAAGGAAGATTTCATGGAAAATTAACACGCTCCCTGCCAAAAAAAATGGAAGTACTGCCGTAGTCGCATTTCTAAATACAAATGTGAATTTTCCACCTTTTGAGAATGTTCTTTTAAACAACTTCCCAAAAAGTCGATAATATGTTAATATCCCGTAACATTTTCACAAGTAAATTGGAACGAATTTTTAGTATGAGGAAACGAAGGTAGGTGTCCGCTTTGCATCCCGAAGGTCTCGAATTCGAATCGAGGAAAAACTTTTTTATTACTTTTATAAATAAACTATGTTTAATTTTGCATAAATTTATCAATATAAACATATTGGCTCAAAAAATAAAAATTTATTGTTTTATTAATGAAATTTAAATATTTAATTTTTTATTATCCCGAGTAGTTCTGTAATTCTTTTTTAGTTTTTGGAGAAAAATCGTTCATGTTATCAGTGGTCCGTACGAGAAGCTTTATTGAACGTCATATGTATGTGACCATATGGTAACGCTAGCACCACCCGGGTTAATTTTTAATATTACATGTTAGTTCATATTAAATAAATATTTTGCTAAGATTTATATTTTCAGTTCGCCACTCACACCAGAGGATGACTGAAATGGTTAGAGTGCCGTAGCAGCCACCAGGCGGTACACTGCTCTTTCACCGGGATTTTTTAAAACAGAAATGGAATGATCACTTCTTCGGGTGCTCTCTTTTTGCTGGGCTCAGTTATGGCACCACTTCCTATAATTCATGGATTTTTTCACACTGCCCTCGTTCGCTGCGATATTAAAGCACTTTTTATACACACCCACCCGGCGGTGGACTAATTAGATTTGATTGCAAATTAGTTGCATGACTCGTCATGATTTCTATGTTATTTTTCGCAAATAATTCTAAGTTGGTTGGAATGAGTTTTTCTACGTACTTTGTGCAGACTTCACCAATAATGCAGCAATTAATTTAACTATATTTACATCTGTATTCCCATTTAATGTGTATGTGTGTATCTGTGTATGACTACTTGTATTGATTAAAACATTTCCGGTTCAATATTGATTTGGGTGCTCTTAGCCACCACCTGGTATTTTCCATTTATTCGCTTCGCTGTCTTCTAGTTCTCTGCCATTTCTCCAATGGGTTTCCATGTGCCCGTCCGTACTCTGCCTCTGCGGCTTCTGTCGTTCGTTCACTGGCAACTAGTTTGTAGTTCAATCAATGGGAAATTAGTTTAAACGCTCGTCCGTACGGGTGTTAGGTTTAAGGCTTTTCTTCGTCTGCTTCCGTGGCTTCTTTGTTGGCTGAATGAATCCACAGCACGTATTATTAGATGTTAATCGGCTCATAAGGAATGGCATCATCTGCTCGGAAAATCTGTTTGCCACCAGGGTTTGTACGGACGTACGTTCCATGGCTACGCTGTGTGGTGTGTTGTGTTGAGCTTCGAGTTCTTTTGAGTTCTGTTCTATTTTGTTTTCTCCTCTGATCCTTAGTTTTAACTGAATTGCAACAACAACAACAAGTATAGGTTTAACAGCCAACTTAAGTTGGAGTTTTGTGCTGAATGAAAGTACATACTTTAGGTTTGTATCTGTTGTTGATTCCTTTATATATTTTCCATGGTTAAGTAATTGAGTTCATTGAAAGTATACAGGGTGTTTCCGCCAAAACTAATGGCGGCAATAACGACATGAGAGGCTTAGTAGCGGCGCATGCGTGGCAATTACGACCACTGACAAATCAATTTAATTACTTTTACTGACACTTTTAGGACCGAACCAATTAAACTTGCACATATATATATAAATTATACATGTGGAACATTTTATATTTATTATATTAATTTTCCAGGATTTAGACCATTTATGTCGGAGGTTCCGAAGGAGGCCTGTCAACTTCGCTTATCTCCGGTCATAAACGATGCTTGGGCAAAATATTATTATGTGTTTGCATAAGTTCCTATTGTTTCTAAGTACGTCATGTACACCAGCTTCAAAGGTCATGAACTGGATTTGGTTCATCACGTTAACGCAAGAAGGATCACTGATGATTTGTCCCTACACAGGACAATGAAATACGTATAAGGAGTGTGGTTCTCCTTCTTTCTATTACCAAAACAAAAACTTCATTCGTAAGAATAACTGGAATTCAAATGTATTTCATTCAAAACACATAGAAACACAAAACAAACTTGTTAGATTTTATTTTGTCTATATAATTCCACGACTTCGTTATAATATCTCAATTTTTGTAAATTTTAAGCACACTCAGAAAAATGGCATTCCTAAATCTGAGTACAATCCATACTCCAATTTAGTACAAAAAAAATACTCCACTGTAGTAAAAATTTACTTGGTATTAGGAAAATGAACTAGGAATGAGTAAATTTTCTTCATCTCAAAGACATAAGAAATATTACATATATACTGCAGTATTAAATATAAATTTGTTTTTTCTGCAAAGTTATTTGTTTTTAAAAAGGTAGTTTTAGGAATTGTGTGATTTTTATATACCTCATGTATTTGAAAATAATTGAAGAATTTGTAATCGTGTTACTTTTAAAAACTCAAATAAAAATCTCGCAATTCTTCAAACGGGGAAATAAATTTCAAAAAATTTATTTTTTTTTTAGAAAATTAACCGAAATTCTATTTTTTGAGAAAGTGAAAAAAATATTTTGAGCAGTTATATAAATAAAAAATTTCAGCTTTTAATTTTTTAATCGGTCATTGGGTTTATTTATTTTAATATTTTAATTGTGATCAAATAATTTTATTTATTTTCACATGTGCCCAGCAAAAAATCGAAGTACTTCCGTAGGAAGGAAGGCTCGAGGAAGAACTTTTTTTATTGCTTTTATGAATAAAAAATTTTTAATTTTGTCATGGCATGTGTGCTTTATTACTTGGTGCGATTTTTTAAACGCAAATTCGGCAAGTGAGTTGTGCTTCTCGTTCGTTTGTGAGAATCATATCCTTATAGAGGCCGGGTTTGATGTTGAAAAGTCGCTGCGAAGCCACTTGAAAAGACTTTTGACATGTTCGTGGTGTCTGAAGCCAAGTAATAAATGTCACCATTGCATTTGTAAAAAAAATTGCATTCTATTAAATACAGAAGTTCAAATCAAATTTTGTATAATTTTAACATTTTTGAATAAAAAAATTTATTGCTTTATTAATGTACGTGAAAAATTTATTTTTTGTTAATTATTAATACTCCATTTATTTAATACTAATTTAATTTAACATGTATTTGCGTTATGTATTAGTTCATATTAAATTAATATTTTGTTATGTTTCCTATTGTCAGTTCTCCCGAGCAAATGGTTTGCTTTACTTATTCACCACCCATAGCAGATGATAGCTGAGGTGATTCTAGTGAAGCAACAATATGGTTCGCTTCTACCTCCAGTATAGGCGGATTTTTTAAAACAGAAATGGAAACTAGTGAAAAAGTGGTTCCTTTGCAACTACTTTAAAGTAAATTTAAATTTTTTCAAAATAAAGGACATCCCTCCTATGACAACTCCATGTTAAATGCATTAGTGAAGATCTCAATTTTCACTACTTCCGAATACCAAGATCATCATCTTTTTCTCTTCTTCGGATGCTCTCATTTTGCTGGGTACGATTTCTGACCTCGATAGAATGCATGCAAAGAAAATAAGAGAGAGTAGATAATCTAGTAGAGTATTATGGTTGGTATAAGAGTGTGAATAATATTAAGGAAGAGAAACGGTGCATAGGAAGATGTTAGAAAGTATAATTATAAAGTACCGATCGCTTCCTTCTGAAAGCATTTTGTCTTGTTGATGAAGTTGAGCAGATTCCGTAGGGGTACATTTGCTAAATCCGTCAGATCGTCGAAGAACATACTTCCTAGAAAGGATAGTCTGAGTTCTTGTAGTCCAGACCAATTACACAGCAAGTGCTCCACTGATGCTTCTTCATCCTCATCTAAGCAACTCCTGCAGTAGTCTTCGCGTGAGATAACGAAGCGTTCAAACATCTTGCCAATCGCACAGTAAGTAATCCTGTAAGTGTTCTTAGCGATCTTTTATCAAAAGTTAATAGATCCGTGGTCCTTTTCTGGCTGATGGCCACAAGGTCATTGTTATTCTGCAATTATGTATCGACTTCCACCTAGACCTTTTTGCGTTGTCCACCATATCATCTACGTAGTTAAGTAGTTCGACAAATGGGATGTGTACGTTACAGGTTTCTGGTGTGTTCACTCCCTCCGAGCCTTTTCTGGAACACTCGTCCGCTTTTTCGTTACCGGGTATATTGTTATGACCTGGTATGAGTCCTCTCAAAAACCATATTGACACCATTTATGGCGTGGACTTCTGCCCGAACAACGGTACATCAAGGTTTAGCTGCTCTGAGAAAACGCCTGACCCGGTGCCCGACTCTATCTCGGAACCGTCAGTGAAGATTGAGATTTCGTCCTCTGTAACCAATGAGTTTGATGACCAATCTTCTCTACTGGGTATTTGAATTTTGAACGTTTTGTGCAGCTTCATCTGTGGTGCAAGATTGTCTGAGGCTTCTTCTAGCCTCACATTTATATCTATTTCGTTTAGGATATAGCTGTGTACATGCATGTTGCTCTTTAGTACGTCAAGTTCTCTTAGCCTCAGAGCAACTTTAGCTGCGCATTTCCTAACGAAGATATCTATGGCTGCCAGGTTAAGCATCGCTTCCAATCCAGCCGACCTCATCACTCCTGTGATGCCGACGCAGACCAATATTTGGATATTTGCAAGGTTGGATAGGTGAGTTTTCTTATTTACATCATGCCACCATACCAATGCCCCATATGTCGCTGTGTACATCTAGTGTATCATTTTATGGTTAATACCCCACTTTTTCCCAAACATTTTCTTACAGCTGTAGAAAGCACAGAGAGCTTTCTTTCCTCGGTGTTCCTTTTCCAGGTGAGTTTGGAAGCAAGGATTTCGCTTAGATATTTTGCTTCCTTAGACAACTGTAGCCTTTCCCCATTTAAGGTAGGGATTTCGAGGTTGGGAATCTTGTACTTTCGGGTGAACAAAACCAGTTGTGGTTTCGTCGGGTTAACACCTAACCCATGTCCATCGTGATAGGATTTTTAGTGATCTTTCCATGAACTCGCTAATCGTTGGCAGAAACTTGCCTCGAACCAGCAGCACTACGTCGTCGGCATAAGCAATCACTTTGGTGCCTCCTTTGTAGAGTTCGATCAGGATTTCATTTAGCACTAGATTCCATAGTAGGTGGTGAAATAACGCCTCCCTGTGGTGTGCCTCTCGTTACCTGCTTTCTGACCACATCGTCTCCCAAGTGGGAGTTTATCATTCTGTTGTGTAGCATGTTTTCCGTCCACTGGGTTATGGGTGTGCCCTATGCGGTTTAGAGCGGCAATGATCGGTTGTATTTTTACATTGTTGAAAGCCCTTTCCTGTTTTGAAGCAAATTTCAATTAATTCTTAAATATCGGAGTTGTGCCTAGCCGCCCGTTATATTTTTTAATTTTGATTTTTGAAATGATTACATTAATTGATTTTCTTTGAAATTTTAGAGAGATGTATTTTTAGCGAATGTGTGATTTTGGAAGTGGTGCATTTAACCATTTCAGTTCTATTTTTAAGATTTTTCTTTTCAAAATATTTATTTCTCAGAATTTATGTTCAGTTATGTTACCGCCAATGACGAACGCTATAGTGTCATGGTTGCCGATTATTTCCCAGTCCCCAGTAGAATGACTGAAATCATGTGTTTCCAACGACCTCTCATGATATGGACATGTTAAATTGCTGCCACAGAGATCGCACGATTCCACGCCTCTAGTTATTTTATTTGGGTTTCATGAAGACATTGATTTATGCCAATAAATACAAGATATTGCGAACAATTGTCGAGAAATGTATGTTTGTGGTCTAAGATTGGAACACATTCTTCAAATGATTTTCAAACACTAATCTTTCAAATAAATACTTTAAATTTGAAATAATTTATTTCGATTTAAAATTATAATCGTCTAAAAATAAGCTTTTGCATCAATAAAATTGAAAACACTAGCCTAGTTGGGTATAGCATTTCAAAATGCCAAAGGGTGGCTGCGTATACCCCGTAATGACAACACAACGGAAAAGAACTAAACGGCCGTGGCTGGTTGTATGGTGCGCAGCATTTTTAGAGTGGTTCTGCAATAGCCTTTAACCTTTAAATCTTTTCTCCGTGACCCACATCAAATGACCGCATCCAACGAGAAGACCGAATTGTAGTGCGCTCTGTTTCCAGTGCCCTGCTTATTTATTTGCAACATAAGAAACAATAAAAACTTTTGTTTTGCACAACAATGAGTCCTTTGCATCTGGTAATCATGTGCAAAACTAAAACTATGCTAACTTCATTATGGCCCCCGTCCCGCCGTCCTTCCTTCTTCCATCTTACATCGCCCAACGCTCTACACTGATTATACACTAAACGTAGCTGTTCAGTCAAAGAAGGTAGCAGCTGTTGCAACACAAGAAGCAGCCAGCCACATGGAGAGAAACGAAGCGATTGAAGGTGGCACGCCCAATCATTTGCCGCAGCAAGTTAAAAATTACGAATATTATTGCAACACACACACAGCCAAACACCGCCGTTAACTGCACTTTTGACGCCGGCAAACTGCAAACTGGAGAGGAAGATGGTGGAGCTGGTGACCACACACTGTAATCATGCTCACATGTGATTTCCATGGCACTGTTCGGTGCTGCCACTATCGCTGCTGCAACCAACATCCAAGGAATGAACGAACGACGTATGGCAGGGAAAACGCCACGCCAACTTGGCAAACAACTTTGTGTTGAACACAGACAAAGTTTCAGCTTGTTTCAGCCAAAGAAATAAAAGTGGGTGGGTAGGGGCACAGCGCGATAACCACATCAGTGGAATAGTGAACAGCAGCAGCACCAATTGAAGTTAGTTAGTCGCTGTGCGCTGATGCTGCAGCTGATGATGGCGAGGAAGAGGACGACGACGATGATGATGATGGTGTTAGCTAACTTTTGGCATTAGTTAACAAATAATAAAATTACAAAATTTGTTAAATTCATTCTTCTCGCTGCAATTTTAATGAAACTGAAGTGGCTCAAATGAAATTACAACTAATTGCAAATAGATTTAGACCAACGCAACGAGAGTTGCGCTGCTAGACAATCTCATCATCAAGATTTGCCTGCACTTGCCATCTACACTAATCCTCATACTGGCCAGCTGAAACCCTCTCTCCAAAGTGGAGCGCCTACTAGTTTGAGACCTTGTACTCCTTCTCCGTTGCCTATCTCCCATCACCCATCACGTGCAATTAATGCCATCATGGATGGCAAAGCAACAAGAGATCAATAAACGCATCTTGAATTATTTAGTTTGGCCAAAGCCACAGCCAGCACATCAATGCAATTGCCACACTCAGAAAAAATAGATATAGAGCTCAATTCTCGATTGTTGTGATAGTAATTATACAAAGGGTTTTTTTATGCCCATAGTTATAGGAGTTAAACAATAATTCAAGCGTACTTCGTCTGGGCGTTAACGCGTAGAGTTCATGAATTTCAAAGAATTTCGTAATGTTTAGGTCTGAAGATGTCATAAGCTCTTTTCTGACGCAGGCCAAAGGTTCAGAATTAAATTCCATCAGCCAAAATCCAATAAATTTTGTTCTGTAAAAATTTAAAATAAAAAGAACCCAAGGATTAGGTTTACTTTTCAAAAGATAATGAGAAAAAAATTAGTAATTCACGTTTTCGAACTAAAAAATTTGAAAATTTGAGGGATCAATTTTGTGCAGGCATAAATTGCCCTGCCTCTCAACATTTATAAATATTGCCCCTCCGAGGCAGATGACCAGTTTTAGAGGCAAAAAAGAATTGGAGGCAGCTACACCTTTGAAATTTCGTACATGTGGCTTATCAAAGTCGTCTATAAAAATTTTAAGTTGTCACGCCCACATACAGTGGATGGTAGTAGATTTTTCGATTTTTTTTTTAAATTTCGTACATATACTTACGAAGTTGTCTAGCAAAATTTTAAGTTAAATTCTACTTACACGCCTACTTATAGGTAGATCTTTGAAATGTGTTGCTGTTATATTGATGGTTGCTAATCCTTTCAAAAAGAACGAGTTGCAACCAGGTTCCATTTTTGGTAATTTTAAAATGTTGGCAACACGCTGTCATTATTACTTTTTATACTAACCACCTCACCATGTAATTCCGTTTGTAACACCACGTCGGAGACCCCCTAAAGAATATATATTCTGAGTCGTGGTAAAATTCTAAGACGATCTATCAATGCCTGCGCTAAGATCTTCACATTTTCCCTAAATGTGTCCTACGGCTGCACATCGGTTGGGTTTGAAAGTGGGTGAAATCGGCCTAGAGGGAAAAAATGTCCCTAACAAGGACTGAAAATACCCCCTAATATTTAGACTATTTACATAATTTTTTTAAATTTCTGCTTTATATGCACTTGAAATTTGTTGCCTACATTCCTTATGTAGCGTAAAATCATCAAACAAAATGGGATAAAAATGGTACCAATGATACGGCAATATATAGATACGTCAAATAGAGAGATTTTTCAAAATGTGTACTTTTAAGGGTTATAATTGGAATAGAGCGATAAAAATGGTACCAACCAAACCACTGAAGTTGAAATCATGGAATTCGGTGTATACATTTCTTTGACTACGTAGACGCGAAAATAAAGAGATGAAAGATGCCTTCAAATGTTTAGGCCTTTTAAAAAGATGTAAGAAATATTTCACACCCTCTGACCAAATATGGAATACAACTCCCATATATGGTCGGGTGTTCCAGCTTCATCGCTGGAGCTACTTGACCGTGTCCAGAGGAGGGCGATGATGTTGATAGGCGATGGTAGGATATCCAATTCTATTGTCTCCCTTGAACACCGTCGTAATGTTGGTTGTGTGTCATTGTTCTATCGATACTTTCATGGTGTTTGTTCTTCGCAGATTCGTGATCTTATACCGCCCGTGAGAACGTTCGGTAGAGATACGCGACTCTCCAGGAATGCGCACCCATTTGTTGTCGATTGGATAACCGGCCGAACTACACATTACAGAATAAATTCGTTCTTCGCCCGTACTATCCTTATGTGGAATCGACTTCCGGCAAATACCTTTCCCTCCAATTACGACATTCAGAGCTTCAAAACAGATGTCAACAGACACAACAACAAACAAGAGGGAGTTTCCTGCTTCCAATACCTGATCTTCCTTCCGCCAACGCAATGCACTGCATTTATAGGGGTCATCCCCTGAGTGTTGGTTCTGTGAAAAAAAGAGATCCTTCGATATTCGTACCGCGGCTAAAGCTAGAATTATGATATTCAGTATTTGCACTCGTCTGACTGCGTTGACGCGTTGACGTTGACGGAGTAAAACTGATGTCAAGCAAACGGCTGTAGCTAAAATCATGAAATGTGCTGAAGCATATTGGACCTTCAATATTATGACTTTTCCTATCAAAATTGTACAGACATTTAGGCTGTAGCTTGAGTTAATAAAATAATGAAGCATCACAATTTTCGTGATATGGCTTATATGTAATGTCGTCTCCGTTGTGGAGAGTATATATAAGATTCGGCCCTGACGAACTTATCGCCTTTTTACTTTTTATATATGTCAGGTGAATTTCCTTCATAGTTATTATTTAACCATTGGATGTGTAGGTATGAATTTCTTTATGTTTCAGTCTGAAATTAGCCATAAGCAATTTTCTGACGCAGCTCAATTGTTCAGAATTAAATTTCAGCGACCAAATTTCAATAAATTCTGTTCTAGTAAACATGTTTGAGTTCTGTAAAAATGATTATTTTGTGTTATGTAGCCAATTTGAAAAGTAAGTAAGCAGCTATTTACTTTCCAGAAGTTAATGAGAAAACATAAGTAATTCATGGTTTGTAACTAAAAAATTGATTTTTTGTACTAAATGTACTCTATATTCCAAGGGTGCAATTTAAATTCTATCTTCCTGCAACAATGGGGTTGAGGGGTTCCCTAGCTAAATATGTACTTTATTCTTCAAAAGGAAAATAATACATTTTTCCAAAAGGGTATTTTTAATCATTTGTTACAAACCAACTTTATTTGGCTCAAGCACAGGATTATCGCCATAATAAATCTAAGAAATCACAACTTCTAATAAAACAAATTTAAGTGCAACATCTCTTAAATTGTGTGAGAAACAGTTCGAGGAATTTGAAAATATCACGTGTTTTCAATTTTCAAAATCTGAAAAAGGTGAAAATTTGTAATACGAAAAAAAATTTCTGTGCATTTTGAAAAATACGTAAAAATATGTAAAAAACAGAAAAACAAAAAATAAAAATTTCATTATAAATCGTAAATTATAAGAAAAATAGTCAACTTTGGTGTAAATTCTAAAAAAATAACCGATCGCCCGATTTTCATTTTTAATATCTCAAAATAATTTTTGGGCCCTTGATTTCGATTTTACAGAACTCAAATATGTTTACTAGACAAAAGTTACAAGAAAATGTTACATTTTTAATATAGTCAAACCAAAACAAATAAAAATATTGAAAAAAAATATTTTTTAAATAAATATATTATAAAATTTATTTATTATAAAAAACAACGTTTAGACTAAAGGGTGATTTTTTAAGAGCTTGATAACTTTTTTTTAAAAAAAAACGCATAAAATTTGCAAAATCTCATCGGTTCTTTATTTGAAACGTTAGATTGGTCCATGACATTTACTTTTTGAAGATAATTTCATTTAAATGTTGACCGCGGCTGCGTCTTAGGTGGTCCATCCGCTTAGTCCAATTTTGGCATTTCCACGTTTTTGAGTAACAGAGACCCAATTGGTGCGAACGGCGACGAATCGAAAATTGGTGGTCATCATTAACACTGGCCGATACAGCTGCGATATTTTCTTCAGTTCGCACTCTACGTAAGCGTGTTGGTGGTTTAATGTCCAACAATGTAAATTTGGTGCGAAATTTAGTCACAATAGCCCGAATAGCCGCTTCAGTGGGTCGATTAAACTGACCATAAAATGGAAGCGCGCAATGAACTTTCTTAACAGAGCACGCATTTTGATAATAAAATTCAATAATTTGCAAGCGTTGTTCGTTTGTAAGACGATTCATGATGAAATGTCAAAGCATACTGAGCATCTTTCTCTTTGACACCATGTCTGAAATCCCACGTGATCTGTCAAATACTAATGCATGAAAATCCTAACCTCAAAAAAATCACTCTTTATAAATATGTTTATACTATAAGAGTCATTTCATGTCAAACGGTACGATTTTTTTGAAAGTTTGTGTATGTTTTTCACGAGTTATGACCAATTGAACAGTGAAAAAATACTACTTTTTTAAAAAAGCTGTGTTAATTCAATCATCTGTAACTCCTGAACAGAGATACAAGCCGACCGATTTTGAGCCGACTAGCCGCCGCCGTCGCATGTCTCTGCACGAGCCGCGCCGCCGCTATTTTTTAGATCTGACGGAGTTCTAACTCTGTCAAATCTTAAAATCTAAAAATAGACAACCACCAACCTGTATATATTTATGAAAACATATTATTGACGTTATTTTTCATTTTCTTATTTCTTTTTTTGGTCTCGAAAGGGTGAGTCGCGCGCGTCCACGTTCTTATAACGAATGCTTCATTATGGAATACATTTAGTATAACGCGTTCATCTAAATGTTTAGCCCAATTTGTGTTGATGAAATTGGCTTGTACTTAAAATATTGTGTTTCAAGAATATATCATTCCTTTTGTTTCTTAGTAAATACACGTTATCTGGATGAGTATCAGTAACGTTGCAGTAATTTTACAAAAGAAATATAACTGTCGACTTAGACAACCATACTACTGTGAAATATATTGATCTTTCTTTGAATTTGGTATCCCACTATATGATGACGTCTATAGTAAATTGAATGATTGTATTTTTATTTGAAAGTCACATTTATATAATTCAATTCCATTATGCGTGACCATGTGTTCCTATAAAAAAGAACAATAAATGTCACTTATGCTTCTTTTCATGAACTGAAGATGTTTCATTTTGGCCACTCTTGTGTAGGACACACAAATCTCGGAACTGTGATCTTCGTCGGCACACACATGTGTATTTAGGACATGAAGTTCCACTGTCCTCCGACTATAATACCATTTGCACTGTTCTGACACTTTTGGAACATGCATTTATTATTGTGCTTATTTAGTATGTCAAAGTGGGTAGAGCTTTACCTTTCTTTGGAAGGATTATGGATTATGAATTCAAGATGTCTGGTCAAATACGATTCACATGAAAATTTGTAATAGCAAAAAAAATTATAATATTCATCCATATTATAAAAATTTTGATAATGGATTCCCACTCTCAAAAAATAATTGGATGGGATAATAATATGCAATTGATGGGACATTGGCTAATATCGGCTAATATTGACGAATATTAAACCTACTTGCCAAAAAATAAAAGAAAATGTTCCTGTTCCTAAAATTGGCAAATTAAGTAGTGGGGGTGATCGAATGACAGAACGAGCCGGATTATCAGCCGCCGCCGATAATTATGGGTCGGCTTGTAACTCTGCTCCTGAAATACTTACCGAATTTCGTTATTCTAGGTGTAGCCATTTGGTTGGTACCATCTTTATCCCTCTCTTCCCTTTTTACCCAATTAAAAGTACGAATTTGGAAAAAATAGTTTTATGTTATGTATCTACTCAAATAAAACAAACTCCGAATTTCGTGCTACTAGCTATTGCCGATTTTTAATCCTTTTAGCCCCTACGAATAAGAATCACTTTATGACGCACCCTTTTGCCATAAGGGGGATGCGCATACCCAATATCAAGTAAATATACGAAAAAACGTGTTTAAATACTCTAAATATGAGGGGTATTTTCAGTCCCTGCGAGGGAAAAAATTTTCTCTTTGGACCGATTTCGCTCAGTTGCAATCTTCACCAATCTATGACTATGAGACGCATTTATAGAAAATTTGGACCTCTATCTTCTTTCGTTCAGATGCTAGCGTGCTAGCAGACGGACGGGCGAAAAGACGGAGATGGCTAGATCGTTATAGAATTTTATGGCGATCAAGAATATATATATATAGATCAAGAATATATATAGTAGATATGATTAAATACAACACCGAATACAATTTCATCGAGCAAATGACATAACTAAACGGTCTTAGAATTTTAGGCGATCAATAATATATGTAGGTGTTAAACCTAGTTTAACTATAATTTAGTGTTATTACGAATACGAAAGGTTTTCCAAAGCCTGATATTTGTAAACTTTGCATTATTGTTTTGCTTAAATTCGCTCTATTTTCCATTATTGTACGTAAACCGTAATCCTATAAAATTTCTTCTTTATTTTCTCTGGCAAAGGTAATCAAACTAACATTTGTAGTATTTGTAGGTAGTTTTCTGCTCTCAGAAAATTACATTTCTTTCCCACATTATACACAAAGTCCAGCTCAACTTTGTTCTGTAAGATTGTCTTCAAAACGGAGTAAGGAAAAAGTGTTATTTTTTTGAATATTTTTTTTTGGTGATCATGTACAGTGGGAATGGGAGTGGTCCTATTGTGTCGTTTCGTTTAGGGTGATTAATAGAGGTTATTCAGTAAATTCTGACTCAGTTAAAATATTTTTGCGTTTGAATAAATTTGAATTTTATTCTAAATAATATTTTTCGTGCCAAAAAGTTAAAAAATAATATATTAAAATTTTCATGTCTCCATCTATTTTAATTAATTTTTCTATGTAAGTAGCCCCATATGTTTCATGACATATCACACGAATCGAATATCATAAAAGAAATCGTATTATGTTTTATTATTTTTTCCAAATAAATATAATTTTTCATATATTTTTTAAATAATAAATATATAAATTACGGCGATATTCCAAAGTAATATAAACTGAATAAATAACAAGATTAGTATTCTGGCAATATAATGATGGAGCGTATACAAATCAACTTTTTGATTTTCTTTCGAAAATTGCAGACAATCTTTCATAAGACTGAGTTTTTTGTTTATAAAATTATTTAATAAAAAATCTCATATGTATATGTAAATACAATTTTTCTGAGTGTATTTGCAACAGCAACAAACAACTCGAACAACAACAACAATCAAGTCGAGTCGAGCACTCTATTTACAAGACTCCGTAAGTCCATCGGTGTGCGTCTATGAGAGGATGAGGAGAAAATTGACTGGAGTCTAAAGTCTATTCCATCGAAGTCGGTGATAACGATTTATTATTGCAGACGTAACACATGCGTAGCAATCTTGTGTTGTTATTGCTGCTGCTGTTGTTGTCGTTGTCGGTCTATAAGTATATTTAATGCCCACTTGGCCTCCTCCGAGGTGGGGATGAGGAATGGCTGGCGATGCGTGTATGCCTCCCTGGGCGCATGGGTATGCGTGTGTTTGTGTGTCCGTTGGTGAAGATAGATTCGAGAATTCCTATGCAGCAGGTGTTTAGCAGCCCAAGTAATTGATATTCTGCACACAAATGACCAAAAGTACCACCGAACATGGCGAATGAAGAACGGACGGAATGTAGCAAGTACAACAGTCGAAACAACAACACCACCAACAGCAGCAACAACAACAACTTTATAATAATGAACATGAAAAATAAGCACAACAACAGCAGCAACAACTCACAGACAAAAACAACAAATTTTAGTTAGCAACGCTTTTGTGGCAAACAAACAATGCCATGTTGCACAAATACAGTGATTTAGAAAAGCAGAAACAGAAGGACGTGACCGACTGAATGGCAACACAACCGAAAGCTTTCGACGTGAAATCACCACACAACGCAGTCTGAGCATCCCATGCCACAGTTGGCGTTGCCTATTCCTGCGAATGAATGAAATCGAAATGATTCCATTTAAATGTGTTGCACGAAAAGGTCTTTCTTCGAGCAGCGTGAACATGATTCATTCGTGTCGAAGGTTAGTCCAGCCAAGTAACAAAAAAAACATTCGTTTAAGCCGGACCAAACTGCAACGGATGGCTTTTTGAAGATTTCTATTCCGATCCCAGAATCCAATCACACGGGAACGCATTCGGAATTGCGCTTGATTTGAATATTTTTGTGGGAAATACTTTGACATCGACTGGGCATCAAAATGTAAGACAATTGCTGCATCAGAATATTCATTTCTTGGAAAAATCGTTTAAATTTTAACTGATTGTGTGTGATATAACCTGACCGTGGAAAGTTCATATATCGCAATGGATTCTGCTTGTTTGAAGGTATTAATGTTTAAACCTAGAAGGACCAAAAGGGTCCATTTTAGACCACATACCTAAACCATGATTGTCGGAATTGTAATAAGTGAAACACAATCGGTAAAGTTCACATGACAAAGAACAAGGCTTAGCATATGAAATTTCATTTGGGATACTTGTTTATCGCAAGATAAACATATATAACCGCCAATTTGTTTATTGAACTAATACTGTATATTTATTAAAAACAATTTTAATAAATGTTTTCGTACACAAGAGAAAAGTCTTTAAAAAAGTGATTGAGTCCTTTTGTAGGATTTTGTTGGACGAAGTCATATTCATCTCTGACTTTAATTATCTTTTTTCTCAAACGTTGTGTTATAACTCTCAGTAAGCGATTGATTGTACATTTTGCACATATTTTCAAAATTCCAAATATGTATATAAAACATAGTTTTTGACATATGCAACACATTGCAAATTGTCCATTTTTCGCCTCGAAAATGTTGAAAAATCATTGCGAAGCCTTCTGAAGACGGTGGACGAGGGCCAGAAATCATGATGAATGCACTGCGTATCCAAGTAATAAATGTCACAATGTAGTTTGTAAATAAATTTTCATTTTATTAAATAAATTTCTTTTGAACAAGGACGACATCCCACTTCATAGCAGATTTTAAGATTGTTTTAATGAAAATCCATATCACAATTTAAAAAACTAATTTTCAAAACATCGAAAATTGATTGACATTCATTCATCAAAATCTATGTGACAAATATGTACATTAATATTTTCGGTCATACAGATGTCTCTATACCCTCCACTAGGGTATTATGCCTTTGTGAATTT
The DNA here is from genome assembly GCA_947397865.1 of Polietes domitor. NCBI lineage: Eukaryota > Metazoa > Arthropoda > Insecta > Diptera > Muscidae > Polietes > Polietes domitor. The sequence goes on from OX377620.1 coordinate 5,501,455, forward strand.
GTTTGTAATACACTCAGCAAAATAGCATTCATAAATCTAAGTAAAATCCATACTCCAATTTAGTTTTTTTACTCCAGTTAAAATTTCCTTACGAGAAGGAAAATTAAATAGATATGAATACACTTTCCTTATTTCAAAGTCAGAAAAAATAGTACATATACTCAAAATAGGGTAGTAAATTTACTTAAAAGCATTTTATTGGATCTAGTAAAAACTTCTTACAATTAAGTATATTCATACTTGTGCGGAAGTTTTTACTTAAAATTTAGGAAGTTTTTACTTAAAAATGTGTTTGTTACTTCAAATAAAGTAAATAAATGTAATTAAGTTTATGTCATTTTCCTCATACATTCAAGTATAAATGAACTTATAAAAAATACTTCAGTGTGTTTAGAAAAATACATGAATAGTAGTCTAAGAAGCAATTCTCGTTCGTTAACCGAGACTTTCTTCATAAGTAGTTCAAATATTATTCAAACATCACTGCGAAGGCGCCAACCTAGCCTTCGCAGGAACCATGGTGAAATATCTCAACTCTTTATGGTATGAGTAAGATGAGACGTTTGAGAACTATACCATGTTGGCATTTTTCATATGAGTGTTGCATACTCTGAGTCTGTCTGAGTACATACTCTGAGTCAGTCTGAGTACAAATTTACTTGGTTTAAGGAAAAATTTTCCTCATATTGAGTATAACTTTACTTGGCATGACTACAAATTTACTTAGTTTGAGTAACAATTTACTTGAAAAAAATCGGAATATTTTCCTCTGTTTGAGTATAAATTTGCTTGACTTGAGTAAAATTTCTTAAAAATTTTCCTCAGATTAAGTAAAGATTTACTTGATTTGATTTGAATTTGAAGTTGAACTGGAATCAAGTTCAAAGCATGTCCTATTTTCAAGGAAAAGTTTGTACTTGATGTGAGAAATTATTACCTTAGCGCTATACGAAGTTCAATTTTCCTCAGTTTTAGTACATATTTACTTAATCCGTGGCATACTTTTTTCTGTGTGTACCCAAAAGGAAACGAGATAGACCAATCGTTTATTATACAGGTCAACTTAGATTCACTTTATTAGTCGATTTAGCCAATGTCCGTCCGTCCATCTAGAATTGCAATCAAAGTACAGGTCGCAATTATTGTCCGATTCTAACAAAAATTGACACAATTAAGTTTTGCGGGCGAGCTCTATTTAATTTGAAGCAAATCGGTTCAGATTTAGATATACATACATACAAAGGTCACTCCCGATTTGACTTTTTTCGCTCTAGAGACCACATATTTTAACAGATTTTCATCAAATTTGTACCTTATAATTCAACTAGACACATCTACGCAAAGTTGTTCAGAATCAAAATCCATCGGCCAAAATTCAAAAACTTTTGTTCTAATATACATTTTTGAGTTCTGTAAAAAAACAAATTAGACAAGGATACAAGGGATAACGGATATATTTTAGAAATCGGCTTAAACTTTTCGTATTTTTATACCCTCCACCTCCAGGATGGGGGTATACTAACTTTGTCATGCCGTTTGTAACACCTTGAAATATCGACCTGAGACCCTATAAAGTATATATATTCTTGATCGTCATAAAATTCTAAGATGATCTAGCCATGTCCGTCTGTCCGTCTGTTGAAAGCACATTAGCATCTAAACAAAAAGATCTAGAACGTTCAAATTTTCCATAAACGTATAGTTATAATCGTAGATCGGTTGAGATTGAAATGGGGCGAAATCGGCCCAAAGGGAAACATTTTTCCCTCACAAGCACTAAAAGTACCCATAATAATCCCTAATATTTTAGCGTATTTAAGCAAGTTTTTTGAATATGTGTGTTTATATTGGCTTGATATTTGGTATGCGCATTCCCCTTATAGCCAAAACGTGCACCATAAAGTGATTATTATTTGTGGGGGTTGGAATGGGGCAAAAAGGGGATAAAAATGGTACATATTAAACGACAACAGCTAGAAACACGAAATTTGGTGTGTACATTCCTCTAGCTGAGTAGATACATAATATAAAAGTATTTTTTCCAAATTCGTACTTTTAAGGGGTAAAATAGGAATAGAGGGATAAAAATGGTACCAACCAAACGGCTGTACCTAGAATAATGAAATTCGGTGTATACATTCCTCTGATTGCGTAGACACGTAAAATAAAGGAACTTTCCAAAATTCGTACTTTTTGGGGTTCAAATGGAAAAAGGGGATAAAAATAGTACCAATCACATGACCGCAGCTAGAGTCATGAAATTCCGAGTATACATTCCTCTGACTGCGTAGACACAGAAAATAGACGAATTTTTCGAAATTAGTACTTTTAAAGGATACAATGGTACAGAGGGATACAAATAGTATCAACTGAACGAAGCTAGAATAATGAAATTCTAATTGCGTAGAAACGCCAAGGGGGTAAAAATGGTACCAACCAAATGGGCGCCGCTGGAATCATGGAATTCGGTATATACATTAGGGCGTACCTCAAAAAAAAAGTTCGCCGTACACCTTCGAATATGAAGTATTATTGAAAGGTAGTTTCAAAAAAAAAATTTTTATTTTTTTATGCCGAACGTAGGGGTCGCGCTTTTACATTTTTCTATATAACTTGTATTTATAAACGGATTTTAAAGTGTGATACATCGATGTTTTTGTCTCGACGAGGCCGATTTTTTTGTCTTTGAAGTCGTTGAGCTCAAGCACCCCCTTCTGGTACTTACCCATCATTTCTCAGTTGCTACTACCCTAATGTACCACTCTAATAATCGAAAATTAAAGCTCGCATAAAATCATGAATCATGTTTGAGCTCAATGACTTCAAAGACAAAAAAATCGGACAAAAACATCGATGTATCACACTTTAAAATCCGTTTATAAATGCAGAAGTTATATAGAAAAATGTAAAAGCGCGACCCCTACGTTCGGCATAAAAAATAAAAAAAAATTTTTTGAAACTACCTTTCAATAATACTTCATATTCGAAGGTGTACGGCGAACTTTTTTTTTTTTACTTGTAACCTGGTACGCTCTAATATACATTCCTCTGGCTGTATAGACACGCAAAATATTTTTTTCCAAATTCGTACTTTTTCTTTTACAGCAAAAATTGGTTGAATCATGAAGTTAGGTTATTTTGCACTATGTACGTCTGATAATGGATTTTCAAAATTTGTACTTTTGGAATTAAAATAGAATGGAAATACAACCAACTGTAGCACCCACTATCTACCAATATTTATGGCTTTGAGAATATAAACATAAGAATATTTATTTTTTGAATTGACATATTGGTAGCATTACCTTATAAGTGTGGTTTGAAATAATGAAAATATTATATTTATTTATAAAATTAATTTTCAATATTTGTATTTGTTTTGGTTTGGCTATATTAAAAAAATTATAATTTCCTGTAATATTACTGCAATCCATGGTGGAGGGTATATAAAGTTCGACCTGGCCGAACTTAACGCCGTTTTTATTTGTTTGATTTTAAATACAAATTTTTGTTTTTATGGTTTTTAACATAATTTTACGTATTTGTTCTAATGCGAAGGAAAAAATTCTTTTTTACTTTGTCGAACTGTTTCTCACACATTTTAAGAGCTTTTGCACTCAATTTTTTATTAGCTTTATTATGACACCAAAACTATGTTTGTGTCAAATATAGTTTGTTTGTAATACATATTTTAAAAATATCATTTTTGAACAAATGTCTAGTTTGACTAACGCAACTTTTTTCCTTCAAAACGCTTTAGCGAAATACATACATATTTGGTAATGTTGCTACCCGAAATTGCCCCATGAAAACTGCACACAGTTAGTACTGCAATTGATTCAGGAGTAAACATTGACATTTTTTATTGATCAGGTATGCGATTATCAATTAAATTATCCTCAATGTGTATGTTCACACTTAATAATCTGTAATTACTTTTTCTATGATTTGTACCTTTTTATATTTATTTTCCTGAATTGGGAAAAGACTTCAGTGTGTTTAGAATATCGCTGCAAATCATGGAATAATAAATATGGTGAAGACGTAAATTTGGTAGAACATTTTTTTAATCGCTACGAGGTGGGTACATTGAAAATACCTAACGCTAATGATCAAATACATATTTATATTTTTGGGTTTTCATTATACACTCCACGAGAGTATTATGTCTTTGTGTATTTGTTTGTAACACCCAAATGGAAACGAGTTAGACCCATCGTTTATTATACAGATCGGCTTAGAATCATTTTCTGAGTCAATTTAGCAACATCTATTGTTGTAATCAAATTACAGGTCGCAATTGTAGTCCGATCTTAACAAAAATTGGCACAGGAAAGTTTTGTGGATCAAGGAAGTCGGTAAGATCGATTCAGATTTAGATATAGCCCCCATACAAATGTCGCTCCCGATTTGACTTTTTCCGCTCTAGAAACCACATATTGTAACCGATTTTCTTTAAATTCTGCACCACATCTAATAATGCAACTAAAAACACCTATGGTGAAAGTGGGTAAGATCGGTTCAGATTTAGATATTGCTTCCATTCAAATGTTGCTCCTGATTTTACTTTCTCCGATCTATAAAGCACATAAAATACCCGATTTTTTTCAAATTTGCCTTAACACCTTATAATCTAACTAGAAACATCTTGGCAAAAGTGGGTTAGATCGGTTCAGATTTAGATACAGCCCTCATACAAATGTTGCTCCCGAGTTCACTTTTAAACCACATATTGTACCCTATTTTCTTTAAAATTGACACAGCATCTTATAATGCAACTAAAAACACTTATGGTGAAAATGGCTAAGATCGGTTTAGATTTAGATATAGCCCCACTACAAATGTTGCTCCCAAATGTTTAACCGATTTTGGACAAACTTTAAATATTATATTTCACCTATAAACATACAAGGTGGAAGCGGGTCACATCGTTCCAGGTTTCAATATACCCCCATACAAATGTCATTTCCGATTTAGAATTTTTTGTGAAACACATACATTTACAGGGTATACAAATCTTTTCCCGATTTCACTTTTTTGCCGAATAGAATTGTAATGAGATAGAAAGTGGAGTGTACTAAATATAGTCGGCTCCGTCGAACTTTAGCCTTTCCTTACTTGCTTTTATTTCTGTCTTTCACAATAAAAACGCCAATCTAACAAAACAGAAAAATTATAGGCATATTTCTCATATCGATTCTCAATAAATCTCTCAAATTTTAGAGCCGTGAAATAATGGGTTTTAGTTAAAAATGGATATTTATACTAAATGTCATCGAATATTCAATAAGATAGCGTACACACGCGCGCAGTTTGTCTATGTATGCCATGATACTGATGTACGTAGTTCTAGTGCTCTTACATTTACAACAATTCCAAGATTTGTCATTTTCCGGACACGCTAATGTACTTAAACCATTTCAATACGATAAACGCTGAAAAGTTCTTCTCGCTTAGAACAAGCTTGACAAAATGAAAACAGAAGCAAAGCACCAACAACAAAAGCCCACAAAGAGTGTCCAGTTGCAAAGGAGTGCGACAAGATAACCAAGCCAAGGTAATCAGGAATTTATCCTTTTGGATTAAAAGTGAATATGTCTCCTCGGGCCAGACGATGGACTGGGATGATTGGAATGAACGATGTAATAATACCATGTCATCTTGGAATACGATGAGTAGTAAATCAACAGAAGACAATGATCAAGTTGACGATGCCGATGCGATGATAGTCAGCTACCATGTCATGTTGACAAACACACACACGCGTACACACACATGTAGAGCCACAACTAAATAATTTATTTTGCAGTTTTCTTCGGTGTCTTCGTTGGCGTTTTTGTTGTTGCTGCTAATAGCCAACTCATTAACCCCAAAGAGCCTTTTATTGAAAGTGGAATAGAAAGGAAATTCAATGGTAACTGCCCGCTGCCCATCTGCCCTCCTACCGGAAACCATCCGTTCGAGAACGCAGTGCAAGAAGGACAACAACAAGAGAGAAAAGGCATTTGCCAATGTCTTGATGTTGATGTTGTTGCTGTGGCGTTGGTGTTAATGTTGACTTACTAGGCGACGGCGGGCGGAGAGGCATCGAGTTGGCCGATAACATTTGTCACAGCAGGAAGTGCGAGTAAATGAGGATTTAACCTATTCTCTCTTGGCTGCAATTTATATCCCTCACCGAGACACGAAAGACATTCTGCCTGCACACACCGACACACGCACATAGTGTCATTCCATTCAGTCTGTCATCCGTTCTTTCATCCATCCGTCCGTCCGTCTGTCCGTCCGCTCGGCCATTCATTCATTTGTTTTCACTGCGACTATTTTTCACTGATGTGCAAATGTTTGCCAAGTCAACAACAAATATATTCATAAGTACGAGAATGTCTGTTGACAGAGCGAATGAACGGACAAACAAATGGCGGGGAGGCTACAACACCCCATTCGCCAACAAAGGCAGCGACATTAGACGTAATATTTGATGATAGGAATACGTATGACCTGACACTGGACATAAGCATGATAGGCAGCGCGCAAACTACAAACTAAACTGACCCCGCCAAGTGCCATCTGTCCGTCCGTCCACGACCGGAGTGACACAAAACATTCACATAAAACGTAATAGCGCGGTCACAATTTCACGACAGGCAATTTGTTAAATGTACAGGGCTCATTAAACACAAACACCGACACCAACACATACATATACACTTGCACGCGCGGAATGCCTCAAAGTCTTCGGGAGCAAGTGACTGCAGCAGCGTTGGAATACTACTTGCTCACTGCACTGGCTGGAACAAAGGGAATTTGCGAATATGGCAGACAGACGGACGAACACAACACACACACCGTCCAGGGCGATAATTGTTTTTAAAGTAAATAAATTCTAGATAGAGTCATGAGATCCATTATCGGACATATGTACGGAGACACCAACCAGTCCGTGTACGAGGGTGGCTTGTACACTAAACGCTCAGCAGGAAACCGGCGTTGCATGTGCAAGGATTTTCCTCAAATGTCATCATATGTGTGATGCATTTCATGCCGATGCAATTTCCTTTTCACAGTAATTAAAATCAGACACAGCTTGAACTAATTCCGGGACCATGTATTAGATGCAATTTATTTGATAAGCTGGTATTTTTCCTTATTGTCATGTGATGGGTGGGATACACGTTTCCATAAAGATTGTGAAATATCCCTGGGAGATATAAGAAATTAGCTGGTATATCTCGCCAGCAAATACCACGAATAAGTCACATATACACATTCGAGCTCTGATGTAAAGTTAATTTACAGCATTGGTTTGGTGATAAACTTCAGGCTTCCGGACTTAAACCCCACGAAAATAAGGTCCAAACGGCTTTGAAGGCTATGTACGATTTATGGTTAAATAGATGTATTAAGACAAACCCCAGAAGTGATTTTTTAAAGCCGGCCGAGGCCATAGTGCTAGAGACATTCACTCTGCGTAGCTGGTCAAATATACGCATTTATTCACAGCAAAATTCGAGCTCAGAAGTAACACTCAGAAAAAATTGAAGTCTGTAATGAGTTAAAATGAATTAAAATTTACGAAAATTGAACTTCGTACAGTGCTAAAGAAAGAAAAAAATAATAGTTCATGCTTTGAACTTGATTGTGAACTAAACCAAGTAAATATTTACTGAAACTGATGAAAATTGTAGTAAGTTTTTCCTCAAACCAAGTACAATTTTACTAAATATAAGTAAAATGTTAATGAAATTTTTCTAAAACCAAGTACATTTTTACTATATCTAAGTACAATTTGGCTGAAATTTTCCTTAGTACTTAGTACTTTTACTTAAACTGAGAACAATTTTGCAGATTTTTTCCTCAAAACAAGTAATTTCCTACTTAAACGGAGGACAATTTTACTTGATACAAGTAAGTTTCATGAAGTTTCTGCCATAAAGAGTTGAGCTAATAATGAACTGGCGCATATCTTGACTTCACAGTAGTTCTTTAGAATAATACTTGAAGTATTTAAGAAATAAGTCTCTGCAAACAAACGAGAATTGCTCTTAGATTGATATTCAAGAATTTTCTAAACAATTTCAACTGTTTTGATGAATTTCAACGAATGGCATGTACTGAACAGTGACTCGTTGTGAATGTATTGGTTTCTCAATAGCCACGTATGGGTTCTCTGAATCCCATATACGGCAATTTTGCTTATTGACATAGCCAACGAGATGAAAATGAGCTTAATCTAAAAACTCAAAATTTTTTCTATTAAATTTCTTACAGTGTGAGTTAAAGACTGGCTCACTACTTTGGAAGTTACCAAATGTCAAATGTCTGCCTTTCAAAGTTAAAGTTCAAATTTAAAATGTTACATGGCCTACCATGCACTATTTATACACTCCACGAGAGTATTATGTCTTTGTGCATTTGTTTGTAACACCCAAAATGAAGAGAGATAGACCCATTGTTAATTATACCGATCGACTTAGAATCACTTTTCGATTTAGAAATGTCCGTCCGTCTGTCTGTCTGTCCGTCCATCTATTCTTGTAATCACGATACAGGTCACAATTGTAGACAGAACCAAATGAAACTATGCACAACGAAGTTTTTCGGGATAAGAACGAACACTATTTAATTTGAAGAAAATCGGTTCAGATTTATATATAGCCCCCATGCGAATTTCACTCCCGATTTGACACTTTTCAATCTAGATACCACATATTACAACAGATTTTCTTCAAAATTGGCAAAACATCTTATATTCCAACTAGAAACACCTGTGGTAAAAATGGGGCAGATCGGTTCAGATTTATATATAGCTCCCATAAAAATTTCGCTCTCGATTTGACTTTTTCCGCTTTAGAAACCACATATTGTATCAGATTGTCTTCAGATTTGGCAAAACATCTTATATTTCAACTAGAAACACCTGTGGTAAAAATGGGGCAGATCGGTTCAGATTTATATATAGCTCCCATACAAATTTCGCTCCCGATTTGACTTTTTCCGCTCTAGAAACTACGAATTTTCACCGAATTTCTTCAAAGTGAGCATAACACCTTATATTTGAACTGGAAGAACTTATTGTGAAAGTTAGTCACATTTTTTCATGTTTGGATATAGCCCCAATACAAATATTCTTATTGATATGACAACCAGGTCGTCTTAGCCTATTCTTCCCGTTTTCACTTGTATACCGAGTTGGACTGTATTCGGTTGGAAAGTGGAGTGCATCATATAGTCGGCCCTGCCCGACTTTAGCCTTTGTTTTTGTATGCCTTGTTGAATAAAACCAATACTTATATTATTATTATTTATGGATAAAATATTATAATTCCAATCGATTCTAAGCCGATCGGTATAATTAACAATGGGTCTATCTCCCTTCATTTTGGGTGTTACAAACAAATACACAAAGACATAATACTCTCGTGGAGCGTATAAAAATCGCCAAATGAATTTATGGCAGCGGACCAAATATTTCAAAATTTATATCAATTGCTTGACAAGAGTCAATTTCGAAAGACTTCAGTTAGCTGAGTCCAAATGTGAAATCGGAATTCACCTAACGATTGACGTTGCCGAAATGTTAAAAAATCATATTTTTGGTAATATATGAGGTAATATTGCGCGAGACGAAAATACTATTTCAGAAAATTATCGACATGAAAACGTTAATAAAAGATTATTTTTTTACTCAAAATAAAAAATATTTTTTCACATTGTCGCCGAGTACAATATAAACATTTGAATCACACCAAAAAATATTTTGTGTTAACTTTTTTTGGACTCGATAATCATAAATTTGACTTACACTAGGTAATAATACAGGCTAAGTCCGCAATGTTTAACATAAAATTATTTTATTTAAAATTTGTTTTTATACACACATTGATATTGTTGATTTTTTTAGGTTTTTTATCGCAACTTAGTTATCCAGTCATAAAGAAAAGCATACCTTCAGAAATATGAATAAAAAATTGATGCTATCAGGAGACATTAGAACTACCATGCAAAAAATCGGAAATTAAAATATTTTTGTAGAGTTTTAAACAAATTGATTGTAAATGTTAGGATTTATAAATATACGATTGAAAGGAAAAATTGTAAAATAAATATTTTAGTTTTATTAATCCAGTTTGTAACAATCCTAGGTCATCAGAATTGAACATGGTTCTTAAAAAAGTACTTTGATTCCGCGTTTGTAAATTTGCACCAGATCGCTAGTACAATATCAGAGTATTCTGATATAAGTCAGGTTGTTTAATACACATTCATGTATATATACTTTCTTTATACATACCAGGTTTCACCTATTACAATTCCCAATTTCGCTAGGCGTGGCTGGGAAAAACTGGATCTTTACACATGATTCCCATAGGTATATATCTATAAAAAACGAAGCTATTTGACGTCCTACTTCTCCATATAATATTGTAGTTTCGGTAATCAGATCTCTTATCAATCTAAACACTCCATCCAGGTTCCTGCACTCAATCCATATCTCTAGTTATTTCCATAGCTAGTAAAGCCATCATATTACATCGTTCACATTTTAGTTAACACAGAAACACCTACATACGTGCCCTTACGTTTTTCATATTACACTATGCAACAAAAAATTTTGCGAACATAACATTTTCTGATGTATTTCGCCCTTCTATACTCGAAAACAACATTAAGAAATATCTCTTCGCTATAATTCCATATATTACAAAATAATAAAATATTCACACCATTTATAGAAAAATAAAAATTTTAATTATTTTACGATCGTTTACATGTAGACAATGTTCTGCGCATTTTATGTTAACTAATAAAAATTGAACAACATCGGATCTTGATAAAATTTTCAAAATCATGGATTATTTCACATACCTACTGTTAAAGTGAGCATTAAGAGTGCATTGTCCCCATGCACTTACAACAAAAGCACAGCACAATAATATAGCCAACGCTCATAAGTTCCTTCCGTATGTTTACAAAGCACTCAAGATTCAACTTATTAGAGCCAATCTTGATGAAAATGATACTTATATTCCCTAGGCGCAGCTACAATAAGAGGTTTGTTTGTTTATGTAACATATTGTAAAGGATTTTCAATAATTTTGCCATATCTGTTATATTTTGTTAAGGACTTCATAAAATCACGCCATCGATACTAAAGCTACAGGGTTTAGTAATCAGTACCACGTATAGATGCAGGGAGCGTGTGTTGGTTTTTTGACGACGTTGTAATTCTAGAAGTGACTTGAATATATCGAGATTGGTGACATATCGTATAGACTGACGGATATAGCTCAATATATAAACATAATTTGTTTAACATGCCAAATATATGACGTTACTCCTTCGTCGTGTTACACTTATTGTCCGTATCAAATGATACCCTCCCACCATGTGCGGTAAGGGTATAGAAATCGATTCAATGTCTCATATGACTGTTAGTTGTGTTAATGTTTTTCCCCTACCTAATGATATAGAGCCCCCTGTCTGGTCACGATACTATTTGTGTCTCTCCACCCTCGTATTTGCGCAACTACTAGGATCATGTTCCATGTTGCTAGTTACCGCATATATGGTCTACGTTATCAAAAAAAAAATATAGTAGCAACGCCAACAACAAACAGGACGATAAGAGCCAACAACCTTGTCTTGTGCGTGATGTTTGCTCTACAATGTAGGTTGTGAATATGAGTCCAACATGTTTCTTATCATTCATTCACTCATTCATTCATGTATGTTTTGTCTACCTCCGTAAGGATCCTTACATACACACACGCGTACACAAGACATTAAGACATTTTTTCCAAGGAGCGTATAAAACATCAATAGATGAACTGTCACTCCGACACCCTCTTGCAGTAGGAGCAGTATTGGAAAAAAATAACTGTAAAATAATCACCGCATTTTTAATTTAGTTTACGTCGTCTTCGTGTGGAAGAAACTTACTACCCAAATAGCCCAAACTCAAATATGGCTTAAATAATATAATTTTATTTATCGATGACAACTCCTAATTAATGTTGGCAATATTTATAAGTAAAGCATAAGCTCTTCACACTAGGTCCGTTTCAGCGAGTACAAACTTGTATCTGATATATCTCACTTATTGCGAAATGTGCCGTTGTCCCTTCGGCGATTTTTTTGCGGAATTACTTTCTTGAGCGAAATTTCATCTCTCGTTGTTCGTTTGTGCTGGAGCTCTCGGATTTTTTGCCACCCGTAATCACAGTTAAATGAATATCTGAGACATATCAGTTGGTGCGTCTTCTCCTCTCCTCCGTTCAACAGAAAAACAATCTATTCTAAATATCTACGTGATCTCCCTCCTTCTGTTCGTTATTCATGAATGCGTGCGTTTATATGCCATTTGCTGCAGGCGTTGTAACAACACAAAAACGTATCGTTGCCTTCGTCGTCGTTGTTGTTGCTGCTGCTGCCCTGACTGTTGCCTTTGTGGTTGGCTGTGGTGGAAATACTTCTGCGAATTCCTCCACATTCGTATTTAGAACTGCTCTTAATCAATTATGATGTGAAGGAACTTTTGGAATCCTCAACATTTTTGGGGGACTTTGGGCATTCACTCACGTCCCCATAAGAAAGGGCAATTGTTATGACGACGTTTGTATTTGTTCTCATTCCAAAGTGAAAATTCGAAATACAACCGGAACATTCCCAGAAATCTGCCGCTACTCTCAAAAAAATCAAAATGAATGCAAGCTTGTGAATAAAAGTTCGACCGGTAGGAATACCAAGTACCGTCATCAACAACTTCTCAGGATAATTTCAAAACTCAACTCAATGCTATTACATTATAAAGTAGGTCGGATTCCATCAGTAGGACTACACAGTAAAAAATTATATTTTAATTATTTATTTTTGTACTACTGCGCGTTAATTATTAGTACCAAATGAAAGGCAAAAATAGCTGCTAACAATACATCAAACTTTATATACGTTTAACATTAACACCCATTTAAAAGTTCCCTCTTAAAATAAATAAACTTGAATTTTTAAATTTAAAATAGTTGTTAATGCTAAACTAAAACAGGCAGATGCATGAAATTTGAAGTATTTTAGCAGATACAGTGCGAGCTCGATGATCGCAACCACCTATTATCGCAACTGCTCGTTGTTTGCAACCAACGTAATATTAGCATTGAAGTCTTTATAAGCGCAACTTATGGTCTCGATCATCGCAACTTCAATTCAAAGGTTGTAAATGTTATCTATTTTTGAGATAGATGAAGATACTTTACTAAAACAAGCATTACTAAGAACCCATATAATCGTCCCAGCATACTCGGAAGCGATATTTACAAGAATTGATCCAATCGATTGCAAATAATAATCAAAGTTTTCGTGAAATCAAAATTCCAAAATTGATATCCAAGCCGGAAGCTATAACACATTTATATAATGTCAGGTACTGTGATTTCAAAATTCAATAGAGGTGTTATTTCAAGAAATATTGAAAAATATATTTTTAGAAAGCTAAAGCCTAAAGAGAGAGAGACAGATCCTAACTATACGGAAACTATTCGCCATCCCCCAAATCTGGAGTCTTACTTTCATACCTTTGCAATATGACGTTAATAAACCTGAAGAAATCCAATCGAAAGGCTGTAAACAGTTCACAAAATCTTTTGAGTTTATTATAAGACAATTATTCAAAGGTCAATTTGGGGTTTGGTTATTGCAACAGTCATGGGCAGTAATTAGTTGCGATCATCGAGCTCGTACTGTATTTATCTCTTTCATTTGGTACTAATATCATCTTTGTGTATCTCGCAAAAGTATGAAAATAAATTTTTAGAACTTCTATATGCTTTAGAAATTGAAAGTCATGTAAAAGGGGGAAAAGATTAACAAATGAAAAACTGAGCAAACCGACTTTCTACATACTTTCTAGAGATGTTTCATGTGTATATGGTCATGTTCAGCTCCAATGAAAAAATGTAAAATTGCCACACAGTGTAATAATAAGTTATTTAATTCCAGTTTTTTTTTAAAATTTATGTCGTTAACAAAAGATAGAGCTAAGCTATAGATTATAGTTTGTATAGAATGTTAAATATTTTACTGTCAGTTGCTCGAACGGAACATGAAATGTCCAACCAAATCGGGCAAGAAGCTTGTATAAAGGCTACAACAAAACATGGACCGACATATTCCACTTGTCAAATAGTGCGATAAGATGTAAAAGCGGTAGCGAAATTTTTATGGGACCTATGTATATCAAAACATGGACCGAAGTGGTCCAATTTTAAATATAAGTAATATGGGAAATCTGATGTGCTACATCCGATTTTGACCTCCAAATCAGTGAAATTTAAAACGGAAAGGGCTGTTTACAGATTTGGATCGATGTTTGATGAAATATGAAGAGATATATGAAAATTGAACGGAATTGGTTAAAATGGGTTCTAGGGCAAAAAAAGTTATATCAGGAGTTATATTTCTATGGAGCTATATCTAAATCTGAACATAGTTCACATACTTTCACCAAAGATGCAAAACAAATTTCCTGTTAGTTTTTGGGAGCTTGCAATGACCATAAATCCATTTCGACAAACGAAGAAACCCGCTTGATATAAACATATTTCCCTTCTCATAAAAGATCTTGTTCGTTTACAACAATTGATAACATGTTTACTGCAAACAAAATAACGTTCAAAAACAAAATAATTATATCCTCCAGGATCAAAGACGGTCGGTATTGAATTTGAAGCAAATAAGCTCAGATATATTATATTTACCCTGAAAATATTAAAGATTGCTCCAGATTTCACTTTTTCTACCTTTTGTACAACTTTGCTACATCATGTTATATTTGTCTGGAAATATATAACGTGGAAGTGGGTTACTTATTTTCATGTTTTGGTGTAGCCCCAAACAACAAATGATTTTCCCAATTCGAATTATTCCGCTCTAGAAATAACGTATTTTAGCCAGCGTTTGTAGGTCAAATCTGACAAAACATGAAACGTCTGAAGTGAATCAGTCAATGAATTAATATAACGCCCATGAAGTCCCGATTAAAGTTTTTATCACTCTATGAGCCACATATTGCAACCGTTTCATGGAAGTTTTGTCACATCGCGTTATATTTTACGTATAATATTTTATAGTAACAATAGTTATTTCCGATTTATGTTTAGAAGCCACATATCGTAACCGAACATTGTATGATTGTTGTTCATTTGGCTTACTAGAGTCTCTTGACGAAATGTGGATTAATATTTTGATATTGTTATAGCTGGCAGGAAAATGTTCCTACTTACTAGTAGCTTAATATATTGAATTTATATTTATTCTGGTGAATTTGACATAGTGTGTTGAATTTTACTACCAATGAACGTATGGATCGTCACCCGATTACGAATTTAATTAATGTTGGTAAAAGAATCGTTGCGATGTGGTATACAGATGAGGGTATCGACCCGCCCTACTTTAGCCTTTCCTTCCGGTGGATTTATTTGTAGTATCTACGGTGAATATTTTGAAAATGGGCAGCAGTGTTGAAAAAACTAAAGAAGCAGTTCGTTGCTGCAAAAGTTATTTGTTAATGGCACGATTATTATAGAGTTGCAGCTACAATTTATTATTTGAAAAGTATGTATGTTGTATTTCTCATTCAAGTAGTTGTTGCTGCGGACAAACACTTCGAGGTCCACTGCTAATGCTAATCAGGGTCCGGAATTCTCGATTAGTTTGCAGAAAAGTCAGCACTATTAAACAGTTTCGTTTAATTGGGGAAATTTGTGCGATCAGAACGATACCCCAAAATAATACTGTACGATACCCCAAAAACTGACTGCATTGCCTGGACTGGATATCGCCGAAATAATACCTGGAAGATAAAAAGCCGATATCGCCACATAACCATCTAGAATACAAAAAACTCAATTACCTCATCCGATCAACCCAATTTTTCAGAACATGGCCCAATGATGTTGCCAACCCAAAATCCACACCAAACAGTGACTCGTTGTGGATGCATTGGCTTCTCAATAGTCACGTGTGGGTTCTCTGAACCTCATTTGCGGCAATTTTGCTTATTGAGCTTCAACTGAAAACACAATTTTCCACGTAAATTTCTTACAGTTTGCGTTAAAGACTCAATACTTTGGAAGGAAGTTTTTAATATTTCCCAATTCTGTTCGAGCGTACAGCGTTGTATTTTGCAAATGTCAATCATAAACATGAAATAAAAATTAATGTTATTCTACCTTTCAAAGTCAAAGTAATCGGTAGTTCAAATTTAAAATGTTACATGGCCCACCCTAAACACAAAAAAAAATAAAAATTACTATATGTTTAGCTTTATTTTTAGTTAGCTTAAACTATACCATTGCTGTCTTCGTATGAAAAATTTAATTATCATTTTTTGGAGTAAATCAATCAAGGAAATACCTTAAAATAAACCCAATAAAATAAAATACAAACTATATTTTTCAAAACTGCACTTACATACAATTAATTGTAGAAAAAGTTGTAAGTTTGAATCGATGGTCCTCATCAAAGTACGATGTCCAAAAAATATTAATATCTGATAAAATGTCAACGCAAAACATGTGAAACCTGCTATGGAATCCATTAAAAACTTCTTTATTCTTCTACTTGCCTGTCACCTAATTTTACAGTACGTGACAACGAAAGTTCAAATATACACGAATTTTCCTTTATTGTTGCCAACATCGCCTATATTTATAAATGATAGTGGTGTTAGTCAATAGTCCAAAAAAATGAGATATGCCAAATTTTGTCTTTACTTTTATCATATCTTTAATTTAAGAACTTTTATTTTTGACATTTATAAAAATGTACCCTTACAATGTACCCTAGCTCTTGTCATAAAGAACAAAAATTGTGAACATATAAAATCAAAAAAACTTAATCTTCAAGGTCAAAATCGCAAAAAACTTAAAAAAATTCGATTTTTTTTAACCTTTTTTCCCCTGTTCAGGTCCATAGGTAGCAAACCGTTGAAAATTCAGGGAAACAATCAACTACTACAATTTTTGTTCTTTATGACAAGAGCTAGAACTTTGCCTCAGAGAGTAAATCAAAATTCCGAACGGTTTGCAAGATATGAGCCTGAGAATATGATCACTTTTTTCCAAAAATTACACCGAGGCCTCAAATCTCTGGGGGCCCATAAAAAAAAAAGTGCATGACTTTGGAAAAAAAAACACGGGTCTTTTTTTTTGGTCTTTTATCATGTAGCGGTGTCCGTATATGGTTATTTTTTTTCGTGTTGCACTGTGTAATCAAACAACACAAAAACTAAAAAATTAATATAATTTCCGTTTTCTTGACTTAAGGTCACGGCCACTTTCCGCCCATATCGGTGTCGAATATACTCTAAAACCGGTTTTAATTTCATATGGGAAGGATCACGACCACTTTCCACCCATCTTTGCACAACTATTTACACTGGATCAACTCACACAAACTTTCAGCACCCTAGGTGTCATAGAACTGATAATATTCAATAATAGGTTTTAACTTCGTATGGGAGGTGCCACGCCCATTTGTCCAATACCGCCCATTTTTGGCAAAACTGTGTAGACAAACAATTAGTGGACTTTCACAAAAATTCAAGACTCTAGCTGCAACAGTACTCCGAATATGCTAATTTATAAAAAACGAATAAAATCCCCAATTTGTGTGGGAGGTGCCACGCCCACCGAAAATATCAAAAATGTATATAGCCTATTTTAACCACCGGTTCAACATGAACATACTGTGAAAATTTCAAGAAGATCGGTCCAGTAGTTTAGTCTGCTATAAAGAACAAACAAACAAACAAACCCACAAACTTACAAACACAGACTCATTTTTATACCCTCCACCTCCTGGATGGGGGTATACTAACTTTGTCATTCCGTTTGTAACACCTTGAAATATTGACCTGAGACCCTATAAAGTATATATATTCTTGATCGTCATAAAATTCTAAGACGATCTAGCCATGTCCGTCCGTCCGTCTGTTGAAAGCACGCTAGCATCTAAACGAAAGGAGCTAGGACGTCCAAAATTTCCATAAATGCGTCTTATAGTCGTAGATCGGTTGGGTTCCCTCACAAGGACTAAAAATACCCATAATAATCCCTACTATTTTAGCGTATTTAAGCATGTTTTTTGAATATGTCTGTTTATATTTGCTTGATATTTGGTATGCGTATTACCCTTATAGCAAAAAACTGCACCATAAAGTGATTCTTATTTGCAGGGGGTGAAATGGGACAAAAAAGGGATACAAATGGTACACATTAAACGACAACAGCTAGAAACACGAAATTCGGTGTGTACATTCCTCTAATTGAGTAGATACATGATATAAAAGTATTTTTTTCAAATTCGTACTTTTAAGGGTAAAATGGGAAAAGAGGGATAAGAATAGTACCAATCAAATGACCGCAGCTAGAGTCATGAAATTCGGAGTATACATTCCTCTGACTGTGTACACACGGAAAATAAACTGATTTTTCGAAATTCGTACTTTTGGGGACAAAATAGAAAAAGGGGATAAAAATAGTACCAACCAAATGACCGCAGCTACTGTCATGAAATTCGAAGTATACATTCCTTTGACTACGTAGACATGACTGTGTATACACGGAAAATAAACGGATTTTTCGAAATTCGTACTTTTTGGGGACAAAATAGAAAAAGGGGATAAAAATAGTACCAACCAAATGACCGCAGCTAGAGTCATGAAATTCTGAGTATACATTCCTCTGACTGCGTAGACACGGAAAATAGACGAATTTTTCGAAATTCGTACATTTTGGGGTTAAAATTGAAAAAGGGGATGCAAATAGTACCAACCAAATGACCGCAGCTAGAGTCATGCAATTCGGAGTATACATTCCTCTGATTGCGTAAGAATCGGAAAATAAACGAATTTTTCGAAATTCGTACTTTCAAGGGATACAATGGTACAGAGGGATAAAAATAGTACCAACTAAATGACTACAGCTAGAATGATGAAATTCTAATTGCGTAGAAACGTCAAGGGGGTAAAAATGGTACCAACCTGGAATTATGGAATTCGGTGTATACATTCCTCTACCTGCATAGACACGCAAAATAAAAAGTTTTTTTCCAAATTTGTTCCTTTTCTATTATGGCAAAAATTGGTTGAATCATGAAGTTAGATTATTTTGCACTATGTACGTCTGATAATGGATTTTTTTGTACTTTTGGAATTAAAATAGAATGAAAATACAACCAACTGTAGCACCCACTATCTACCAATATTTATGGTATTTAAGATTTTGAAAATATAAATATAAGAATATTTATTTTTTGATTTGAAATAAATAATGGTTTGAAATAATTGAAATATTATATTTATCAATATTTGTTTTGGTTTGCCTATATTAAAAAAATTATATTTCCTGTAATATTACTGCACTTCTACGAAAACCAACAACCTCTGTGGAATGCAATCCATGGTGGAGGGTATATAAAGTTCGGCCCGGCCGAACTTAACGCCGTTTTTACTTGTTATATATATAGATGTGATTCAGATAATTTGAACAACATTAAATTATTTGAAAATTAAATAACAATTTCAGTATAAAGTTTCTAGACGAACAACATCTAAATATTTATACATATTTTTTATATTTTTTGAAGTAAATTTCTTTGTGTTTTCTTTCATTTTTGGTAAGGAAATACAGGATGGCACTAATGACTTATATGGTTTGAATTCTTTATAACCTTTTTAATTATTATTCTCTCGTTGTTGTTTTTTTTTCAGCATTTTGTAAAGGAGACTTTGGGAATTAATTATGAATCATTACACGATCGAACAACGTACAAAAATAATTGAATTTTATATTTCAAACCAACGGTCACAATTCATTCAGAATTTGGTACTGAGCGATGAAACCCATTTCCTGTTAAATGGGTTTGTCAACAAGCAAAACTGCATGATTTGGGTAATTGGCCGATATTTTTTTGAAATTTTGCGAAAAGTTATGGAAAATATGCTAAAAAGAGCACGTATGTGCGAAGCAGAAAATGGACATCACTTACAGGATATCATTTTTCAAAGCTAATTGCAAAAAATTCCCCATTAGTATACTGTATTTAAAAAAATATAATAATCGCATACATAAAAAATTTATAAACCATATAGCTCATTCTGCGCGAAAAAAAAATAAAAATTTTGTTTCTTCAATTTTGAGAAGAAGGAAAGTGGTCTAAGTCAGTACATCCTCTGAAAGTAGTGGTTTCCTTAGAGTTATCAACGTTGTCGATTTTTTTACAAAAGATCGGTATAGTAGTAGGATATTTTAAGAAAAAAAATTGTGTGGAAAAATATTTTTCAATTGATTCAAACATAAACCACTGTATATCCCAGAACGGATAAAGTGTGACTTAGACCACTATCATTCTAACTGGCACAAATATAATTTTAATTAATTCTTTAAAATCTTCTTGGAGATACATGTACTTATAATGCAAATATTTATAGAGTTCTCATACCTCCTACACAAATGAACTAATCCAAGTAGATTCATTACAGATGCTTTAAATTAGCAGTAGATGATTGAGTATAAGAGTAGGGTGTATCCGCCAAGCCTCATCTCCTAATTTCCACACAGAATAATCTCTTGACTTCCGCATAGAAAATAAAACAATTCAAAAATCGCATCTAACGCGATCAGTATAATAATTGTAGCGACTATCTCATATGTAGGGTGTATACTTGAATGTTGTTTTGCACCCCAAAGGGTTAACACTTGCCACTTGTGATAACAAACATACCGTCCACATGGCGTATCTCGTTCGTTCGTTGTTTTTTTTTTCTGGTTTACATTTCTTTGCTGCCAGTACTCAGCTCCATGCCAAATGACCTTTACGTTAATTACATCTGGTATAACATGACTTTTTGTGCTGTTTAAAATACATTTAAACAGAAAAACGCACACCGACACACAATACACACACACTTTGGGCAGATACGAGCGAGTCTACAATGAAATTAAGTAAAATTTACTTTAAACTTGTTGTTTTTTCGGCGGAGCAACTTTTATCAATCGTTTATTATTCTGTTATGTTATGAACAAAAACACAAAGACAGGCGGACGGACTGTCAGGCAGCACCGAGCGTACGATGGAACGAACCAGCAATGATGTGGGCGTTTAAGTAGCTCCAGTTTTCGGAGAACACGAGCCAGTGGGGCAAAAACTTGAAGTCGTAGAAAAACCAGTGGCTGTTTCTGATGAATCGAGCAAAAAGCGATGGTATTTGGGCACGCGGACGACGGTTAACCCAGTATAACTTGTGATCATAGGCATAAGGGAGTCTTGGTTTATATCAATTCCACATTTCGTACGGATATCCTGAACCCCAAGTTCTAGGGCTACCTCCGATATTTTGTTTGCGGGAATTGAATTAGAATCGGCTATAAAAAAGTACTGATTATTTTTTCAAATTTCTGGTTTCATTGTAAAAGTTGAACTTTGTCATTTAACAATGGAATACAATATCATTCATATGACTACGACTGGTTCGACAGTATCTCATCCGACCAACCCAATTTTTCAGTACAGCCCAAGAGCCACACCAACCAGTGACTCGTTGTGGATGCATTGACTTCTCAATAGTCACGTGTGGGTTCTCTGAACCCCACTTGCAGCAATTTTTGTTACCAACGAGATGAAAATGTGCTTCATGAAGGCTGATCTCTTCTTGAAAAATGTCTACGCTAATTTCTTGCGTTAAAGACTCCCTACTTTGGAAGTAAGTTTTTAATATTTCCTAATTTTGTTCGAGTGTATGGGGTCCCATTTTGCAAATGTCAAACATAAACCTGAACATAAAAACAAGTAAAAACGGCGTTTAGTTCGGCCGGGTCCAACTTTATATCCCTTCTACCATGGATTGCATTCCACAGAGGTTGTCGATTTTCGTAGAAGTGCATTAACATTACAGGAAAATGTAAATTGTTTTCAAGAGCAAGCTAACCTATCTTCATGATTAGACCAATATTTGCCGTAAAAAAGTACGAATTTTGAATAATCTTTTTATTTTACTTATCTATGCAGTGAAAGGAATGTATACACCGAATTGCATGATTCTACCTGGGACCATTTTTATCCCTCTGTTCCCATTGTATCCCTTGAAAGTACGAACTTGGAAAAACCTTTTTATTGTTCGTGTCTACGCGTTCAGAGGAATGTATACTGCTAATCTCATGACTCTAGTTGTGGTCATTTGATTGGTACAATTTGTATCCCCTTTTTCCATTTTAACCTCAAAAAGAACGAATTTAGAAAAAAATCCGTTTATTGTACGTGTCTACGCAATCAGAGGAATGTATACACCGAATTTTATTACTCTAGATGGAGCCGTTTGGATGGTACCATTTTTATCCCTCGATTCCCATTTTACCCCTTAAAAGTACGAATTTGGAAAAAGTATTTTTATATTATATATACTCAATTAGAGGAATATACACACCGAACTTCGTGTTTCTAGCTGTTGTCGTTTGATATGTACCATTTTTATCCCTTTTTGCCCCATTTCACCCCCTACGAATAAGAAGCACTTTATGGTGCGCTAAGGGAATGCGAATTGCAATTATCAAGTAAATACAAGCTATTATGTTCAAAAAACATGCTGAAATACTCTAAATATTAGGGGTAGTTTCAGTCCTTGTGAGGGAAAAATTTTTCCCTCTGGGCCGATTTCGCCCACTAGCAATCCCAACCGATGTATTGGATGTTCTATCTCCTGCTAGCGTGCTTTTAACAGACGGACGGACATACCTAGATCGTCTTACAATTTTATGACGATCAAGAATATATATAGGGTCTTAGGGTGATATTTCAGGGTGTTACAAACGGAATGGTAGAGGGTATAGTGAATGTTATTCTACCTTTCATATTCAAAGTAGTTCTAATTTAAAATGTTAAATGACCCAAATGCTGATAAGTGATTGTGCCACCGATTTTCATCATTTTAATTAAAACAAATAAAAAGGCATTTAGTTCGGTTACATTGCTTCATTATTATTATAATAATAGTCCATTGCTATATAGAAAGACTAGCAGTACCCGCTGCTTCGCACGCGAAAAAGCCATGTTTCTAGATTCAGCCTGCCAGTTTATAACTTTTTGCACATCTTTCCCAAAATGTACACATTTTGAAAAATTACTGTAGGTAACTTGTGTTTTTGCTTCCCCTAAAAATATGTACTTTTTTTGTAACACATTTATTCCTTGTTGTCCCGTATCCCCCCTTTTAAATACAAATTTTGAAATATCCATTTATGTTCCGTGCTTACTTAATTAAATGATTGTACAGCATTTTTATCCCCTTTCATCCCGCGCACCCCTTAAAAGTACAAATTTTGAAAAATCAAACTACTGCGCTTCTACATGGTCAGAGGAATTTACACACTAAATATCACGATTCTAGCTGTAATACTGAAGTTGGTACCATTTGTATCCCTTTTTGTCCCGCTCGCAACTTAAAAGTACAAATTTCAAGAAATCCATTTATGTTTCAGGTCTACGTTGTCAGAGAAATTTAAACGCAAAATTTCACGACTACACTTTTTGTCCCGCCTACCCCCTAATAAGTACAAATTTCGAAAAATCCAATTTTACTTCGTTTCTATATGGTCAGAGGAATTTACATACCAAATTTCACGATTCTAGTTGTAATACTTTAGTTGGTCCCATTTTTATCCCTTTTTGTCTCGCTCGCCCCGTAAAAATACAAATTTCGAAAAAATCTAATTTTATTTTGTTTCTATATGGTCAGAGGAATTTACATACCAAATTTCACGTTTCTAGATGTAATACTTTAGTTGGTACCATTTGTATCCCTTTTGTCCCGCTATTCCCTTAAAAGTACAAATTTCGAAAAATTCAAATTCTACTTTTTGTCCCGCTCGCTCCTTAAAAATACAAATTTCGAAAAAAATCAAATTTTACTTTGTTTCTATATGGTCAGAGGAACTTACATACCAAATTTCACGTTTCTAGCTGTAATACTTTAGTTGGTACCATTTTTATCCCTGTTTGTCACGCTCTCCCCTTAAAAGTACAAATTTCGAAAAATCCAATTTTACTTCGTTTCTATATGGTCAGATGAATTTACATACCAAAATTCACGATTCTAGCTGTAATACTTTAGTTGGTACCATTTTTATCCCTTTTTGTCCCGCTCGTCCCTTAAAAGTAAAAATTTCGAAAAATCCAATTTTACTTCGTTTCTATATGGTCAGAGGAATTTACATACCAAATTTCACGATTCTAGTTGTAATACATTAGTTGGTACCATTTTTATCCCTTTTTGTCCCGCTCGTCCCTTAAAAGTACAAATTTCGAAAAATCCAATTTTACTTCGTTACTATATGATCAGAGGAACTTACATACCAAATTTCACGATTCTAGCTGTGATACTTTAGTTGGTACCATTTTTATCCCTTTTTGTCCCGCTCTTCTCTTAAGAGTACAAATTTCGAAAACATCAAATTCTACTTCGTTTCTATATGATCAGAGGAATTTACATACCAAATTTCACGTTTCTAGCTGTAATACTTTAGTTGGTACCATTTTTATCCCTTTTTGTCCCTCTCTTCCCTTAAACGTACAAATTTCGAAAAAATCTAATTTTACTTCGTTTCTATATGGTCAGAGGAATTTACATACCAAATTTCACGTTTCTAGCTGTAATACTTTAGTTGGTCCCATTTTTATCCCTTTTTGTCCCGCTCGGCCCTTAAAAGTACAAATTTCGAAAAATCCCTATTTGTAGCTCGTCTGCATGGTCATTGCAAGGAACTCACCGAGTTTCATGTTTATAGCTACTGCCGTTTAGTCAGGACGAAGGTTCGATGTTTATCCCTTTTTGGGCCATTTTATCCCCTAAAAGTACGAATTTCGTAAAACCCTTTCTTAGTCGACATCTACGTCATATTTGGGAACTACCCTGAAAATTTCGTGACTCTGGCTTCAGCCGTTTGGTCTGGGGGCTGGTCAATGATAAGTCAGTCAGTCAGTCAGTCAGTCAGTAACGCAACTCTTTTATATATATAGATAATACTGCAATTGTAATCTGAATATGAGGCAACAATCTTCAGATATGTGCCCTAAATATTTGGTGTATTGTCAGGCATCATTAGGGAGATACATTTCCCCCATCAGCTACAGACAAAGTGACCGAAAAGTACAAATTTCAAAGATTCGTTATGTTTCGTGTCCACATTGGAATGTACACATCTAATTTCATGATTCTAGGTACAGCCGTTTGCTTGGTATCAGATTTATTCGAATATCGAAATATATCTTTATTTTTCGCATGTTCACAGTCATAGCAATCTACACACCGAATTTCACTATTCTACCTGCAGCCGTTTTGTTGCACCTTTTATCCCCTTTTGTCCCATTTTCTGTCTAGAAGTACAAATGTCGAAAAATTCCTCAATGTTTCGCGTCTGCACAGTAAGATGAATGCATACACCGAATTTCATGATTCCAAGATCAGTGGTTTGGTTGGTACAATTTTTATACCTCTTTTCAAATTATGTCCCTTACGTGTCTACCCGATTAGAGACATGTACACAAAAATGAAGATTGGATTGTTTAATGATGATCTGCAAAATATTTCGTCTCTCGATCAAGCCATATGTGAACTAAACACTCCTGAAAACTCCTCTAAAAATCATGTTTATCCCGTTTAATTATTTTTA
Organism: Polietes domitor; assembly: GCA_947397865.1. Lineage (NCBI taxonomy): Eukaryota > Metazoa > Arthropoda > Insecta > Diptera > Muscidae > Polietes > Polietes domitor. The sequence continues at coordinate 5,527,176 of OX377620.1, forward strand.
TGTTGCATTTTTGTCCAAAATTATTTTCTGAATTAATGGAATTAATAGTCGTATTATTAGACGTTTATATTGATTTTTTGTTGTTTTTCAAGGTGACAGCTTAAAACTTGGAAACATTTTGTAAGTGTTTGTTATGAATTATGTTATGAAAAATAAATAGAAGGAATCAATACCTTTCAAATGATATAAATGATGAATATCGGACGAAGAAAGACGTCACTGACACCATGTTTGTAAAATAATTTAATACAGAAGATGGATTACTACTTACTTCAGAAGATGGATTTACTTCCGATGTTCAAGATTTAGGCCTCATTTGAAACTTATTGACTGCCGCTATTTATTTTTTATAAAATACTAACACCAAATACGATTTTTTTTTTCAGTTGACAAAATTACTATAAAGGTCCAATAATTCGACCAATAAGTTACTCTAAGACTAGAATCAAAATGTATATTTAAACTGCTTTCAAGGGTCTATTATTTCAGAAAAAAAATTGTCAAAAATACAGCACAAAAAATACACGGGAAAAACATGATTTTTAGGTGAAATTTGAGGAGTGTTTAGCTCAAAGACGGCTTGATCTAAGATCGACATATTTTGAAAATAATCGACTTTATTTACGTGGGGTGACTGGAAATTGTTTTTCCATTTGTATGGGCCGCGACCCTGCCTTTTTTATGTTTCTAGCTGTTATCATATCGCTGGTACCATTTTTGTCCCATTTCAGCCGCTAAATCTTTTTGTACCTTTTGGTGTTTTCATGTTAAAGTGTACAAGTGTATAAAAAACAAACATTTTCGTAAAATTGTCTAATAATAAGAATATTATGGGTATTTTCAGTCCGTGTTATCGCCGATTTCGCCCACTTTCAATCCCAACCGATCTACAACCATAGGACACATTTAGGGAAAATTTTAAAATTGGCTTTCAACAGACAGACGGACATGGCTAGATCGTCTTAGAATTTTACCACGACAAAGAATATATAAAGAGTGATTTTTTTGAGGTTAGGATTTTCATGCATTAGTATTTGACAGATCACGTGGGATTTCAGACATGGTGTCAAAGAGAAAGATGCTCAGTATGCTTTGACATTTCATCATGAATAGACTTACTAACGAGAAACGCTTGCAAATCATTGAATTTTATTATCAAAATGCGTGCTCTGTTAAGAAAGTTCAGAAAGAAAGAAATTGTGTTCAGCGACGAAGCTCATTTTTGGCTCAATGGGTACGTAAATAGGCAGAATTGTCGATTTTGGAGTGAATATCAGCCAGAAGCATTGCAAGAGCTACCAATGCATCCAGAAAAAGTCACAGTTTGGTGCGGTTTATGGGCTGGTGGCATCATTGGACCGTACTTCTTCAAAGATGATGCGAATCGTAACGTAACTGTGAATGGTGAGCGCTACCGTGAGATGATATCCAACTTTTTTTTGCCCAAAATGGAAGAACTGAACTTGGTTGACATGTGGTTTCAACAAGATGGCGCTACATGCCACACAGCTCGCGATTCTATGGCCATTTTGAGGGAAAACTTCGGAGAACAATTCATCTCAAGAAATGGACCGGTAAGTTGGCCACCAAGATCATGCGATTTGACGCCTTTAGACTATTTTTTGTGGGGCTACGTCAAGTCTAAAGTCTACAGAAATAAGCCAGCAACTATTCCAGCTTTGGAAGACAACATTTCCGAAGAAATTCGGGCTATTCCGGCCGAAATGCTCGAAAAAGTTGCCCAAAATTTGACTTTCCGAATGGACCACCTAAGACGCAGCCGCGGTCAACATTTAAATGAAATTATCTTCAAAAAGTAAATGTCATGGACCAATCTAACGTTTCAAATAAAGAACCGATGAGATTTGGCAAATTTTATGCGTTTTTTTTAAAAAAAAAGTTATCAAGCTCTTAAAAAATCACCCTTTATAAAGGACGGTTAAATTGTAAGGATCGATGTTGAATGTGAACCATATCTAAACGTCAAGTTTTTTTCTTCATTTCATTTGACATTTCTCATTTTCAGGCTAACTCAATTTGAACCATGGAAAGACACACAATCGTGCAACGCGTTAAATTTATTCAGGCTTATTATGAAAACGGGCGTTGAAATCAAAGTGCATATCGTACACTTCGTGATTTTTTCGGTCAAATTAATCGTCCAAATGTGCGTACAATCGGAAAAATCGTGCAAAAATTTGAGCAAACCAGTGCAAGCTCGTGCAGCTCGTACTGCAGAAAGTATTGCTGCTGTTCGGGATAGTGTGGCTGAAGAACCGTCCACCTCAACTCGTCGTCATGACCAACAATTGCACCTCTAACGATCGTCGTTGATGAACATTATGCATAAAGCCTCTTGACCATTCCAAATGTCGTCAATGGTCAGAATGGTGGCAATAAATGTCAACAGTGGATGATCAATTTTCGAAGAAAATCGTCTTCAGTGATGAGGCACATTTTCACATCAGTGGATTCGTCAGTAAGCAGAATTGCCGCATTTGGGCGCATTATAATCCAATAGTGATTGTCGAAAAACCAATGAACCCACAAAGAGTGACTGTTTGGTGCGGTTTATGGGCTGGCGGCATCATCGGCGGCCATTTTGCCGATAATTTGTTCCCTACATAATTGAACCATACCAATATTATCACAATAAAAATAAATGACAATACTTTCATAAATAATTTGTGTTTTATTCAAAATTAACATCGGCCCTTAAAATTTAACCACCCTTTATTATATGGGGTCTCCGACGAATATTTCAAGGTGTTACAAACGGAATGACAAAGTGTAGGTGGAGGGTATAAAACCAATATACCTTAGTAGCCTCATACATAGCAGGGATCCAGAGTCATCGACAAAGGTTCAGGTTGTTAATCTTTTGAACTACCAATTTGTTATTTAACACATTTAAATGAAATGTTAGAATCGTCCAAAAGTTGTGCTGGGCTCGCCATTGCAATCGATAATGGCAGTGGTATTTATGCGTAAAGAAATCAAATACAAGCAATTTATTTAGATAAAATTAAATTAAATCGCTTTTTTGTAGCTGCTTTCAATCGTAAAGAGATTCTCTTTTTTTCGTTTTGGTGGCGAAAACATCATTTAATGAATGGCAATGAATCAATTGCCCAATCAAGCCATATCAAATTTTAATATATTCTACCACTAACTCCATCACCCTTCCCCTCTCTCGCTATTGCCATTGACATCGCCATCCGTCAATCGCCCATCCACTTCGACAGTCTTTTGTTCAACAAATATTATGTCGATGATGATGATGACGATCATAATCATAAAATAAAATAGAAGATAATAATAAAAAATCTTGAAAAGAAGACCTGAAAAAGTGCGTGTGGAGGTACATACGTACGTACGAGTGTGTAAACGGCACGTGCTCTTCTTACATTCCGGTGATGGCGAGCTGTGCGATTCAATTGACTTTGTTATCCGCGAACGGATACCAGATCAATTGGTCAGATGATGACTTTTGATGTTGCTGCGCGAAAGGGCATTGAAATCAATTTCGGTTGGCCATCGATGCAATGGCATGGCATGATGTTGGGGAACGACATCCAAAAAGTGTACAAAATTGAAGGTTTTCCGTACACCGGTGGCAGTTAATGCCGATACAATAGCCACAGAAACCAATTTAATGCTAATGGGTGTCTCTAACTGACTGATGATGATGGCGTTGGTGATGGCGATGGTGCTGCCCGGCTTTGTTTCGACTCGTTTCGTCTCGTTTGGCTTTTTAATTGTACCTGTCCCATGATAAATAGATGTGTGACACATTAACGCTTTAAGGCATGACAATGATGATGACGATTCGCCATACATATCGGCATACGAACATCCATACAAGTGGATGTCTCGTTGTATGTATATTGACTTCTACAGGTGATATACGGTACGTGTTGTGCGGTGTCCCAGCATCTGTTGGAGCCAAGAAAAATTCCAAAAAGTTTTAAAAAATGGGCGAACAATCACATAATAAATCTTTTAAAGATTAATTACATATCAGTGGACACCGCTTAACCCTTACACACATCTGGGCACGGTCTGCACATGAGTGAGTGACGGACGGACGGGCGGATGAATACATTTGCATTGACCAGTCGACCAGCCTACCTGCCGACCGACCATTTTTGGCGCTTTCTTCTTCGTATTCAATAACGTTGGGCTTCTTCTCACCTGTGCTGCCAACACAAACGAAATTTTGTTGATGTTTGAACTTTGTCGACTGAAATTTAATTCGTAAACGAATGGATTAAATGTTGAAGTTTGGATATCAAACGTTACTTAACTTAGTGCTCGTGGGAAAAATACTAAAACAAATCGCCTAGAGTAGCTTTGACCCAGACGGTGCTCTCTAATTGCTGCGATACGAAGTTTGATTTGTTAAATATTGTGTTTCATCAAAGCGCGATATTTCGAAGGTCTTACGTGAGAGCTCCAAAATGAGTGTCACCTTAAGGTAGACTAACTACTACTGCTTTCGAAGGAATATCTTACAACTAAGAAACAGATAATGTATGACCAAATGTTCTTTATAGGAATAAAAGGGTCGTGTACTTTATTGAAATAGGAGTACTTATTAAAATGGCACAAGTACTAAAGGACATTAAGAACTATTTTTTACTTGTCGTTTCACGCGCTGTGAGGCTAACAGTTTCAGCATTGACACAATCATCCGTCTGCATTCGTTGTTTTTACTTGTCCCAAAATTCAATAAATATTTGAATTTCGTTACTTGAAAGAAAGTCAATGTTTTGTATGGATTTTGCGCTGGAGGCCACACACACTGTCACGGAAAACAATCTGGACAAGAAAACTTCAAAAGAGTTTTGAAAGTAATTTATTTTTGTGGGATCTATGATAGCTCAAAGTTCGACTTTTAGTTACGTATTATAATTCTATAACAAAAAAATAGTCAATATTAAAATGACTCAGTTATAATGAAGTATTGAACATATAATAAAAAACAATTATAGATTATATTGTTTAAGCAAGTACTTTGTAAACATCTAAGGCATCATTGAAAACAAATATATTGTTTCAATTTTTATTTGGAATAAGGTTTCACGTATTTCGAATCAAAAAATGTCAACTTCAGCTGATAATACCTGCTAATGTGCATCCATTTTTTAGTGCACAAGTCCATGACAAAAATGAGTATAAAAACCACGGTATATATGATTGAAGCTACACCAAGTTTACAACAGTGTGGTGCAACAAGTAAAAAAATTACATGTACAAGGAGTATTCCTGTAAGAAAACTGTTGGTGTAACGAAGCTAATGATTTGCTTTCAAAAATTCTTTTTATCTGAAGATTTGCATCTGTTAGCTATTACATTTATAGTTTCAATAGCAGCGATTCCCAACTATTCTATTATTTTTTAAAGTTTTTCAAAATAACCCAAAATTAATTTTTTGTTTGAGATTTAGTTAGAGATTAATAAACGTATATATTGTATATTACAAAGTATAGCAAATAAAAAAATAAATACTCATGAAAGCATATAAAATATATTTTTATAGAAATATATCATGGGAGTTGTATTAAACCAAATTTAACTTAAAATTGAACTGTGTGCGATCAATATTAAATGTATGGCGATTGTACCCCAGGACCACTTATCCATAATAAACTATATTTTTTAATCTTTTTAAAAATCAAATTCTTGTTCGCTTTTTCAACCAAATATTTTTTGCAACAGAAAATAAAACAAAAATAACCCTTGCCGCAATAATATCCAAATTAGTACAAAGTTGGTTGTATAAAATATGATCAATAAAAACACGAATTTTAGGTTGTTTCGATTTTATAGCTTTCGTAAATTCTGAGATACAGAGGTGACCCAGTGGAGAAGGCTCCCCACTTACCCTATTAATTGTTAATATTACACTATTAATACTATAGAATTTTTAGTTTCTTTCTTTAATTTACGAATATAGATACACATTTTTAAAAGTAAAATCCTCTTTTATTTTGTTAAATTCAAATGCTTAATGGGTGCTTACATTGGAACGGGTGTGACACTTTTCCTTCACTATGTTTAAGTATCTCTCATATTCATTGACTGCGATTGTTACTATATTGCCAATTTAAAACGTCAGCTTAATCGGAATATTACTGCAAATTCAAATATGTCGTTGCGTTTTAAATATAGGAGATATACTACAATCTAGAGCGTAACGGGTGTGACCTTAGCTTTGAAGAAAATTTTACTCATTATCTTGAATTTGCTAATCAAAAAGTAGTTCATACACCTTCTTCTAAAGTATACATTACCGTCATATCTTGATGAATATAGGAAATATAGGATATTTAAATTGTAACGAGCGTGACATTTTCACGGAAATCCTAGGAAACACCAGTCTATATCTGAAAAGGGAACTGATCAGACCTATTATTGTCATAATTTTTGAATTATAATCAAAACTATGTATTATGAGAAGTATAAACATTACGAATGTTTATCGGTGTTTTCTTAAATTATAAATTGATTTTGAAATTGGAATCACTTTATTTTAATTGAGTTGCTAAAAACAATTTAAATTTTTTCAAATTCAGCTGTTTCAACAAATGTTTTGTTGTGCTAACTGACAAATTCTTTTGAGTGGAGCTTGAAACTACATTACTGCAATGAAATGGCAATAATGAACCTGACTCGTTGCTACAACGAACAATTTTTCTTTACTCTTTTATATTTAACAATTTAAATAACATCCTATATTCGTAAAGTGTCATTCGTATTTTTATAAGCGACAAAAAACAAAGTCTCATTACACTGTCTGACAGTACATATTACACTTGAACTAGAAGATATACGTTGGAAACTATAGATGAAATGATGTTATTTGGAGTTTTTATTATTTGTTCATTTCCTCATTCTGTTGCCCCTTAAAAGAACTACAAAGTTCCAAACGACACAAATTTTCAAAAATTATTTTAAATACTTAATAGCACCCTATGATCACTTCATTCGAATGAGTGATTAGAAGCACTGCATCAAACAGCTTACATGACATATTCTTATAGGTGAAAGTCATTCATTTTTGAATTATAGTTTAGAAGGAAATTTCGCATTACACTGAAAGAAAAATCGTTCATTGCATAAACGAATCAGATTCGTTATTGCCATCTCGTTGCTGCAACGAAATATTACGTTTCCACAATAATCCGACACGTTACTACAACGATGTGAACGTTTATGGTATGAAACAGATTTTTCGTACTTTTCGTAGTTTCGTTCCTGCAATAATTAAATATTCGTTGATGCAACGAAAATACTCCCTTTCATTTCTTACATGGGAAAACATTAATTAATACAAAATTTCTGATTATAATCATTGTTTTTATACAAATCCATATTATTTTGTCAAAATTTATTAAAATTAATGAAGTTTGGAATGGAAGACTGCCTCAACAACTCATTCGTTGCAGCAACGAAATTGGTATCGTTGCAGCGACAATTTATTCCTTGGAGCAACAATCGGAGAAACACAAATTATGTGTTTTTCTAGAGTGTGTGTTTTTGGGATGTATTCGATAATAATTCTCATTCACGTTATTAGTTGTAGTTGAGCTGCTGTTGCGAATAATAGTCCACTGCCGGTGGTCACCATGGATGTAAATTATCTATACTGAAAGTAAAATGTTCGAGGCCGGGACGAATTTTGTTTTTGAAAATCAACTAACGTAGGCGTTCGTTGCTACAACGATAAAGTTTCGTTGCTGCAACGAAAATGTTTAATTTAATACCACGAATATTTTCGAAACCATATTGTTTCAGCAAAGAAACCGCGTTGTTGTAGCAACGAAACAGAGTTGTTGCAGCAACGAATCAGAGTTGTTGCACTAATGAATTAGAGCTGTTGCAGCAACGAAATAGCATTGTTGCAGCAACGAAACAGCATTGTTGCAGAAATGAAAGAACATTGTTGCAGCAAACGAAACAGTTGTTGCAGCATCGAACATATTCGTTGCGGAACTATAATTTCCATTAAATCAACATTCGTTGCATCAACGAAACTTTGTTCGTTGCAGCAACGAACGCCTGCGTTGGTTGACTTTCAATGACCAAATTCGTTGTTGCAACGTACATTTTTGTTCCGCTTACGTACGTTTTTCTTTCAGTATAGAGATCAAAAAACACAAATCATACAGCTTGACATGGATTGACGCATATATGTGTCAGTTAGAATGATAGTTTCTAAGTCTAAAATTCAAAAAATTAAAAGAAAGAGATATCCCAATTTTACTCTTTAGTTTGATCAGATCTTTATTTTTGACATTTTTAAAAAATGTACCCTTACAATGACATTTCTCATTTTATGCACACCAAATTTTCATTAGTGTTAGTTTGAAAGTGGTCTAAGTCACACTATATCCACTAATATTGATGTGTGGCGATAGAAGCAAACATTTTTTATTTATAATGTCCATCTTAGGCAATTCAAATAATTTGAATAACATATAAAATTCAATTATTTGAAAAGTAAAAAATAATTTGAATATAAACTTTCTAGACGAACAACAAATATTTATTTATGTATATAAAGGGTCCGCTATCTAACTTTTTTTTTCAACAATTCAACCGTTGGACTATTATTTGTGGGGTGCCCGAGGCAGCCATTTGAATGAAATTATTTTCCATTATTAACCGGAAGGATTGTACTTTCAAATAAAAAAAGAAATTTGAGAAAATATCCAGTAGTTTTTTATAGCATTTTCAAAAAAAAAAAGTTATTTGGCGGACCCGTATTTTTTTTTTTTTAATTTTTTTGAAATAAAATATTTTTGTTTTCTTTAATTTTTTGGTAAGGAAATATTACTTTTGCGAAACAAAAATTAAAATGTTGTGTGTTAAATTTGTTCAATTTTGAGAAGAATGAAAGTGGTCTAAGTCAGTACATCCTCTGAAAGTAGTGGTTCCATTAGAAGTACCAACGTTGTAGATTTTTGTTATAAAAGTTTGATATAGTAGTAGGATATTCTAAGAAAATAATTGTGTGCTTCGGTGAAAAAAAATATTTTTCAATTGATTCAAACATAAACCATTGCATATCTCAGAACGGATACAGTGTGACCTAGACCACTGTCATTCTAACTGACACATATATCCTTTGGAAATTAAAAGTCCTATAAAGAGGTACAAAGACCACCAAATGAAGAAGTACATAGTTTATGTCCCATACAATCTTCTAGTTTCATGCATATATTGGCTTGTTCAGGTCCAAAAAGTACTGTCGCACGAGCTCTCAGTGGTCTATTTAAAGAAAATTTGGAACACCAAAAAAATTATTCTCGTGTTTTATGGGCGTAGCTCACAAACGACTTGACACAGAAGCGAAATATTCTCCAAATCATTTTTCCAATCAATCCAAACCTTTTGTGGGGTGGTGCAACAGCAATTTTTTCGTTGCCAGTCTCTTATTGTGTTATCTTTCGACTATATTTAGTGTTAGTCATTGAATTTTATTAGTAAATTATATAAATCAAAAACAAGCCTCGGTGTGCTAAGCTTTATAAAATGGGACTGCAAATACCACTGGAATGACAACAATTTTAATTACACTTGAAAGTAACTTTTATGGCAGCCTATCACAGAATATCAGCCACAAGAGTTGTCAAAAATTCCAGAATGTGGCCATTTTAGTGTTGTGCCGATCGCACAACATCAGTTCAGCATTTCATAAAAATGTGCAGCCAGCGAAAGATTTAGATTTGAATAATTAAACCAATTAACCGACCCCAGCGTTGAAACACAATGCCTTCGTAAATGGCAAGAGTTCATGCAGCAAACTAAGCGGAAGCTTTGTCTTGCAAACTGAACGAACTGTGTTCGGCCAGCACCGGCAACAGTTGCAATCAATTTGAGCAATTTTTCTGGTTTTGGCCATTGAAAAAACAGCGCAATTTGAGGATTATTAAGTGGAGTAATGAGAATGAGAACGGACGTATAATTAAATTATATATGAGTGATTCGTAAATTGAGGTACGAGTATGAGGTACGTGAGTGTGGATGTTTGTATGTATGTGCCTATGGTAATATTGCAACACAGTCAACAATATATCGGGAATAAAAGTGGATAGACAACAATAACAACGGCAACAATGACCAAAGCAATGCTTATGTTGTGCTCACAGTGTGGCTCTGTATCGGGTGGCTGTGAATAAGATCGTTTCTTTTCGAAATGTCAAAAGCTTAGCACAGGTGTGATCATGTTGTCGACGTCGCTCCTTTAAACTCATAAAGCAACACTAACAACAAACTGTTGCAATAACAAATAACAACACCGACGACGACGGCGGCGGCGGCGGCGGTAAGAGGAACAACAAAAATAGTGCAACCAGGCCCCAATGCTGCTGCACAACCACTCCACGCGGGCATCAATGAAACTGGAAATTTGCCACTGTCGCAGCCTCTGCACCTCAGTATACACACATATATGCACCGACACACACCGGCAACCGACAACAGCTAACAGCTGCTCCTCAAAAGCCCATTTATTTAAAATCGTGCGAAATTGGGAGAACGACGACGACAACAACCAATAATTTGATCTGCATCGGAGACTTGGCAAATGTTGCTACATTTGCACTCGGCCGACCACATGGAAGGCTGTGATTTCCCTGGGTCGCCCATTGATGCTGCCAACCCAAGAGATCATTTCGCCTGCTGTAGTGACGACGCTTGGATGTGTGGCAACAACCAAACCAGATTTGTGCCGTTTCTTGGGCACCGACCGACCGACCGACAGATTGCATTGGAAACACATTTCATCCCATAACCACAAATGCGCATTTCCAAGCACAAACACAAACAGTTCGGAACAGGTTTCCTTGCTTGGCCAGGGATCTGGGTGGGGTCAGAGTGGAGCGGAACGTTCCGTGGGCCAGTCAGACAGTCAGTCAGTTTTGCTGCATGAATATGCGATACGACTCATATAGGCCGTCGTCGTATACAATCAATTGAATATGACTACGAGATGGGCGCGCGAGCCCGCTCCCGTTCGGTTAATCACTTTGCCTCCTGTTTAAACCTTTATTTTTTGTTTTCGTCTGCATCTTCTGGTTGTGGCAACTGGAATGGTGGTGTTGCTGTTGTCGTTATTGTGTGTGTTTGTGTGTGTGTTCGGTGCTTTCTCGTTTCCTTGTCAAGCGGTGCAAACATTGATTGGGGATGCAATAACCGACAGAGGACGAGTTTATTTAGCAGCCACATAACCGGGTATGCCCATGACCTAAACGTCTTTTAAGTGATGCTGATAATGGAAATTGTGAAAATATATTTTGAAATTGAAGTAAATAAGTCCATATAAACTATCGCTCCCGAATTTTAAATATTACTTTAAATCGTCATCAAATATACCGAATGAATGAGCAAAGAAAGAGAACCGATAGGTCATAACTTAGAAGTGTAAGATTTCCTAAATATCATTTAATTTACTTTAATTAATTCACCTCCATTGCTAAATGATATTATCCATTTCGTTATTCCTTTACTACTAAACCCGGATTTCGCCAAAAAACCGAGTTTTTGCAATCCCTAAGTGCTGGTTGCAGACAACAGCCCCACCGCAAACACCAACAGGAATAATATCATCGATATTATGCTGATGCTACAAGCAATCATGTACGGCGGTTGGATCGCCCGTCTCGTCCCGTCCAGATTCAGCACCAGCTGGGGAGACTTTACAACAACAAGAACAGGAGTAACGAAAACGAAACTACAGCATCGCATGGAATCGTCGAATGTACATCTGGTGGGCATCTGATCCGAGTGATGTAGGTAAGTGTATATGTCATTGCATATATTCATGTGTATGTGTGTGTTAGTATCATTATTCACTACCAGGGGCGGAATATATGAGGCCTTGATAGTATGGTCTTCCGAGAGATCCAATAGATTTTGCCAAGCAGATATAACAGAAGGCCTTATTGTAACCCTTAAACATTCGTAACTTGATTCATAAAACAGACATAAAACGTTGTGGTTATCTAAATAAACTTAAATTTAAAAATTTAAACTTATTATGGGTGTACGGGACAAAAAGGGATACAGATTGTACCAACTAAATTATTGTAGTTAGTATCGTGAAATTCGGCGTGTACATTTCTCCGACCATGTAGTCGCGCAACATAAATGGATTTTTCGAAATTTGTATATTTAAGCCATGAGAGGGGCAAAAAGGGATAAAAATGGTACCAACTAAAGTATTACAGCTAGAATCGTGAAATTTGGTATGTAAATTCGAAATTTTCTTGTAGGGGGTGAGCAACAAGGGATAAAAGTAGTACCAACTAAAGCTTTAGTCGTAAAATGTGGTGTGTAAGTTCCTCTGACAACGAGAAGAGCAAATCTAAACGAATTTTTCGAATTTTGTACTTATACACAATGAGCGGGATAAAAATAGTACCAACTAAAATATTTCAGCTATAGTCGTGAGATCTTGTGTTCAAATTTCTCTGACAACGTAGACTTGCAACATAAATGGATTTCTCGAAATTTGTACTTTTAAGGGGCGAGCGGGACAAAAAGGGATAAAAATGGTACCAACTTTAGTATTACAGCTAGAATCGTGAAATTTAGTGTGTAAATTCCTCTGACCATATAGAATCGCAGTAGTTTGATTTTACGAAATTTGTACTTTTAAGGGGTGCGCGGTACTAAAAAGGATAAAAATGCTGTACAATCCTTTAATTACGTAAACGCGGACATAAATGGATATTTCAAAATTTGTACTTAAAAGGGGGATACGGGACAACAAGGAATAAATGTGTTACCAAATAAAGTACATATTTTTAGGGGAAGCAAAACCACATGTTACCTATAGTGATTTTTCAAAATGTGCACTTTTTGGGAAAGAAGTGCAAAAAGTTATAAACTGGCTGGCTGAATCTAGAAACATGAGATCGAGGATATAAATGGTTGTAATATTTTGTTCAAAACTTGGTAGAAAATTATAAAAATTATACATACGAAATAGTTCAGCTAAAATAGTGCATATCGACAAGCACATTACTTTGACTGTGTGTGAGTGCTAGCTAATAGTAGGTTTCCAAATTACTATTTTAGATTTATCTATATCCACCAAAAGAATATTAAATAAATACTATCCAAAAACAGAGACGAATAAAATTAACAAATAACTGGCTTTTTCGCGTGCGAAGCAGCGGGTACTGCTAGTCCCTTTATAAAAGGTGACAACATTTTGGATATGACAGAACACGAGCTTTAATAATATGTACAAGACCATTGGCATGCCAGTAAATTCTTCTTACTTTCAAGGCATTGTATCTTCTGCAGACTTAGCAATTATTCAAGTATGAAGGGAAGACACATAACGACAAACTTAGCAGTATTAGCTCTTTATATGGGTTTCATTAGGGTACCATTTCTAAATTGTATAAAATGGAATTTTCCATCAGTGGATTTGTGGTGGAATTCCATCAATTGATTTTGTTTTTATTCAAATGAAAGAATCTGTATTGTAGAAATTGATGATTTTACATTTTATGCATATCTGGTGTACCGAAGATCTGTGTTTTGGACCCACGGCTATTTAATCTCTTTATAAATGATATAGAAAACCGCATCAAGTTCTCTGAAAAACTTTTATATCATCGCGTTAAAAATTTAATACATACGCACCAGTTGCAATCAGACATCATGGTTATCTAATAACGGCCTTTCATTCAGTTTGAATAAATGTATGGTACACACTGTTACGTTATCTTCATACATTTTTGATGATCAATTACTCGATAAGATTGATGAATTTGTTGATCTAGGTTTAACTTTTGGCTTATACTGTTAATACCACTGTGCAACATTTTTGAAGTCATTTCAAAATAACCATATACGGACACCGCTACATGATAAAAGACCAAAAAAAAGACCCGTGTTTTTTTTCCCCCAAAGTCATGCACTTTTTTTATGGGCCCCCAGAGATTTGAGGCCTCGGTGTAATTTTTGGAAAAAAGTGATCATATTCTCAGGCTCATATCTTGCAAACCGTTCGGAATTTTGATTTACTCTCTGAGGCAAAATTCTAGCTCTTGTCATAAAGAACAAAAATTGTGAACATATAAAATCAAAAAAACTTCATCTTCAAGGTCAAAATCGCAAAATCGCAAACTTAAAAAAATTCGCTTTTTTTAAACCTTTTTTCCCCTGTTCAGGTCCATAGGTAGCAAACCGCTGAAAATTCAGGGAAACAATCAACTACAAAAATGTACCTAAGATCTCAATAAACAACTTTCTAGAACATATGAACTTCCTAGGAATTATTCTTAACACCGTTAAGGTAGCGCTTAGGTAGCCGCAAACGAACGGTTTGCAAGATATGAGCCTGAGAATATGATCACTTTTTTCCAAAAATTACACCGAGGCCTCAAATCTCTGGGGGCCCATAAAAAAAAGTGCATGACTTTGGGGGGGGGAGAAAAAAACACGGGTCTTTTTTTTGGTCTTTTATCATGTAGCGGTGTCCGTATATGGTTATTTTTTTTCGTGTTGCACTGTGTACTTTTATTCATCGCAACTCAGACGAATTTAATGATCCCTTCCCCCGAAAAATCATCATCTTCTGTTAGGTCAGAATTAGAGTATAATTCACATATTTGGAGCCAGCGTTGAAAAGTTTCAGAAAAAATCTTAAGATTTAAGAAAACAGAAGACATATTTGTCCACTTTTGTCGATTCGCTGCTTAATATGAGCAGTGAAAGAACTATCTTCATAATATCTATGAGTTTGTATAACCTCAGTGAAAAATTTCGTAAAAAAGTTGCCAATGAAGCACTTCATAAAACGTATGAAAAATGTTTCATAGAACACACATGAATAAAGAGTTTCTGAAACATGTCATAGATATTGTGAAATGTAGTTCTTATTCAATGAACTTTTGTAAAATATTATTCGACTGAAGTTATAAATTTTCCACCATTGTGAGAACCTTTGCATATTCATATTCATTGTCTTTGACCTACTCTCGTCCGTCGCTTAGTGCAATAACAGAGACGGACGAGAGTAGTGAAACTAAGCTAGCTTTAAATTACATGTGTATTTATTTTCTTGTTTACCCTGATTGGAAAAACAAATTTGAAAAAAAAAAATAAATAAAATAATAAAGGCCTCGAGCTCAAAAAAAATCTATTCAAAATTTGTCCAAAATGCAAGATTCGTTACTTTTTAAGATCACACAGTTCAAAATACGAAACCAATATTGCCAAAAATGTGAAATTTTAAGAATTCGATTTGAACTGGGATATTGTGCTGGCTCAAGACCATTTTGCTTCTATATTTAATAGAATGCAAATTTATTTACAAATGGCATGGTGATCTTTTATTACTTGGCTGCAGACTAGCACGATCATGATTTCGACCATGTAAAAAGTCTTTTCAAGTGGCTTCACAGCGACTTTTCAACATCAAACCCGGCCTCTATAAGGAGATGATTGTCACAATCGAACGAGAAGCACAACTCACTTGCCGAATTTTCGTTTCAAAAATCGCACCAAGTAATAAAGCCCACATGCCATCTTACAAGCATCTCATTGAGTTGCATATGTAAGTATGTGTATATGCAGGTATAGTTACCCAGCAATAATTCTGCCGTGCCAACGCTCATTTGTTTTAGTTTTTTCGTTTGCATTTTTTTTGGTCTGTAATCAATATTTGATTTGAACTGGGATATTGTCCTGGCTCAAGACCATTTTGCTTCTATATTTAATAGAATGCAAATTTATTTACAAATGGCATGGTGACATTTATTTAATTTAAGAATTCGTAATTATGAACACAATGCAAAATATCCTTCCAATCCACTATGGTCCCCAATCCATATTTTTGGCAGAAATTCAAAAAAAAATAAATCAAAAATTGTTAAATGTGTATATATTTTCTTAATGGCAACACTCCAAGCTATCAAGAATATGTATTGGACAAAACTAGGTGGCAACACTGCAAGCCTGAGAGGCATTTAAAGTTTGCCGTTGAAACAAGTGGGATTAGTTCAAGTCTAAAGCAGTTATACAAAATACTTAAAATTAAGGCGTAAAAAGAAAATAATGAAGTGACTATATTATTGAAACTGATGGCCGGCGTAAGTAGTTGAAAAATATATTTAACATTCTGTGATTAATGTAGTCTTGTCAGTTGTCTTAAGAGTTGTAATTTTTTGATTCGTAGTGAGCATAATCTATAAATGTCGTGGACCAAAAGATATATGTATTACTCAACTTGACTCAAAGTGTAAATGTGAAAGTGTTCGTCTGAGTGTGTAGTCTATGGTAGAATTAATATCTCGTCAGCATTTTTCGGCAAACTCCTACAATTGCCACTTTATTTTAGCACAATTTTGATTAGACATAGTACATATATTTGATCATATCTCTGAATCAGATTTGTGTATGAGATCCATCAACATCTCATTTTAAAGGTATTGTAAGTAAAGGGTGTTTTTTATTGGGGTATAGAACTTTAAGTTGGCATCACTTTTTTAACTTTAAAAGTAACAAATTAATTCATACTGGAATAAGAACTATCGATTACTTTGACTTTGAAAGGTAGAGAAGCCAATGCATGCACATCGAGTCACTGTTTGGTGTGGGCTGTATTGAAAAATTGGGTTGATCGGATGACGTATTGCCGAGCCAGTTGTGGTAGTCATATGAATGATATTGTGTTCCATTGTTAAATGACAAACTTCAACTTGAAAATATAGCTGATTCCGAATATCCGTGCGGAAGTTATATGGGTTGTAATATAACATTGGAATATGAGATGTTTGAGTGGGAGGTACCATCTTCGAATTTAAACTAAGTTTTGGAAAAATATTACCATGTGCGTTTGCACATGGATTTAAATAGATTTCTTATCTCCTTTCGAGAGTTATCGTGTACTTGTGTAGACAAACGGACGGACATGACTCAAACAGCTTAAAAAGTCATGAAACGGATATGGTGCAAACATACCAAGGGCCTTAAGTAAGTCCTTCAATTCGTTAAACTTTTTTTCTGTCCCAAATGATATATGGCAGCACATTTAAAACATTTTGCACATTAAATCATCAGTCAAACAAAACGATTTTCAAAAAAATGGCAGGAACAAGCTGGACCTTTAAAGAATTTTGCACATTTAATCATTTAATTGTATTACGAAAAAATCTTGTCCTAATATTAAAACTAATGAGGTCTTGGGTATTACTTTTTTGTTCATAGTACAAGAAAATTTGTTTTCTATTTTTGCGCTCTATGAATGGAGAAATATGATACGATTTCAAGTTTTCTGAGCTTAAATAAATTTACGATATTTAGAAGACATCCGAATTCGGCATATGTTTGGTTTTTGCCGTAGCTGCTATTGTGTTAAGTCGCTTCCAAACATGAACTTAAATATGTAGTCTGAAAATGTGATAGTCTATATTATCCAATAGCTTAAAAGAAAGACGATTTGTTTGCAGCTCCTTTTGTCATAAAAGTTCAAGTTCGAATAAAGCTTCGTTATTATTTTTAGTTCTTCCGAAAATGAATTTAAATAGGCCTTCTGAGAAGTCATGTGTTGATGTAAAATGGAAATGAAATGCGAGACAACATCTTCCGGTTCCCCTGACAGGCCTGCATTTCGACCAACTCTGTCCGCCACTGCGCCACCATGCGTTGGACTGTGTGTGTGTGTGAGTGAGAGAATTGTGTATAAGTGAATGACTGTGGTCGATTTCAGTGTGATTTGCATCGTTTACAGGTTTTATTTGCCTGAACATGTGCGTGGCTGTGTATGGATGGATGTTGGCAAAATTTAAAAATGTTAGCATCGTTGTCCATGTTCCATGTTCCACGTCATTTTTGCCGTTGCCGCTGTAGTTGTTGTAATTTTATTCTTGTTTCGGTGATTTAATGCGATGCGTTGTTATATATTTTTCCGATTGCGTACATCGTACATCTGCTCCTTTTTGTTCGTTCGTTCCTTCAAAAGCACAAATCGAACAGACACACACACGCACACACTCAGCTGCAGATCCAAACGCTGTTGATGTGCTATTGAAAAATGAATTCACACACACACACGGATGCAGGCAGCGACAATCGATGTTGATGTGCTATTGAAAATTCAATTCATTCTCGCAGATTGCATTTAACGTCCTCGTCCTCGTAATGATGCTGCAACTGGCATTCTTGTTCGTTCGAACTGCCGCTGTTGGTACTGATGTCAGTCAGTGCAGTGCGTCCGTGTGTTTGTGCTTGTGCGGCCGCCACTAACATGTGGCCAACACCAGCACCCCAGTTGCGATGTCCGATGTGATCGTGTCTTCGCACATTGCAACAACACAGCAACGTGGCTGATGTTGATGCCGTGTGTGTGCGTTTGCTGCTGACCGACCTATACGACAGCAACAAGAAACAAGTTGCAACAACCAACAACCGCAAAACTAAGTGTAGCAAAACAGGCGACCGACAAAAAAAAGCAGCAACACCATTGGTTGTCGGTTGGTCACCGCGTATGCGTGTGCACACACTCACACATCTACGAGCACGTAATGAAATACATAAGTTTGTTTGTGAGCATCCATAAATAAAGCCTTCAGGCGACAATTGATCAAATTATTTCACTATACTCAATTATCAGTTGCATCGAGCAAAAAAAAACTGAACGCATAACGCTCAGCATTTATCAAAAGCCGTACGCCGCTGAGAATTTATCTATCCCTGGTTGGGTTAGTTCACTTTGTCTCCTCTGCTGAGTATTTTGAATTTTACACAAGAGCGGAAAGGGAAAGATGTGAAAGCTGTGTGTGGAATTAGGACCGTCCTCGCGAAACCAAAGTCAATCAACTTGGCCAAACTGAAATTTGTCGTTGTATATCAATAAAATCTTTCAAATGTAGAAAATTGACCAATTGGCCATTGCACAGTGGTTCAGATTCCATAGGCCAAAATTCAATAACTTTTGTTCTTGTAAATATTTTTTAGTTCTGTAAAAAATTGAACTTAGGCAAGAGCCCATGGAATATTTTGAGATTTCAACATTAAAAATTGGGCAATCGTATATATTTTAGAAATTAGCCCAAAAGTTGACCACTTTTTGTATTTTTCGATTTTAAGGAAAAGTTCCTCATAAATTACACAGGGCAACAGTGATTCTGCGGTGCGGTGTTTGTAAGGAAATTTTGGTGGATATGTTGATGAAGATCTAAGGCTATAATTTACTTTTTTTAAATTGACTCTGGTTCTCGAGATAAACCGTTATTTTAAAAATGAAGGAGGTTTGACCACATATTTTAGCATAACTAAGGAATAGTTTGTCCGATTTGGTTAAGTAAAAAATTAAAAATCCGCAGCTAAATTACCTTCAGGTTACACCTACAATGTTTTTTGATATAGTCAATAGTTTCGAAAATATTGAGAAACTTTTTCAAAAAAAATTTTTTTCGTGCAAAATTTAAAACTTTTTGCTATTTGTTAAATGCATATAAAATCAAAAAAGTCACAAATGCCAATTTTTTATCTTTAATTATAAACATAGATATGTTACAAATAAAAGTAGCCATATTTCAATAAAATCGATTAACAAGTTTTGGATTAATTCACAATTTAGTGATGGTATCTCATTGTGATAAATTATTGAAATGAACATTAATATCAGAAATATTCCATAGCTATAACAAACACGACACATAATTATAACAACTTAAGTAGGCCGAAAAGACGATATGTGACAGACAAGTGAATAAATACGTACATATGTCAAAAAAAAATCTAAGACCTCGTTAATCGTTGTGTTGAAAGTGAAAAGGTGAGACTTATCCACAATAAGATTAAAAAAATATTAAGAAATAATAAAGTTTCTCAATTTATAAGGCATTGCTTATGATGAACTCTTCACGTAAATCTTGTGCTAATAACCCTGACCATTTCTGCTACATATGTGGTAAATATTGTGCAGAAAAGCAACTAAATAATATTAATGCTTTTGTAAAACAAGCTTATAAGGCTTATTTTGGACAACAACTTGGACAACAAGACAAATGTTGGGTCCCACATAAAGTTTGTAAAACTTGTGTCGAGTCTCTTCGATATTGGAGCAAAGGAGGACGCAAAGGGCTTCCGTTTGGAATACCGATGACGTGGGCAGAGCCAAGAAGCCACCTTGATGATTGTTACTTTTGCGCTGTAAATGTAAAAGGCATGAACCGATATAAAAAGCGGTCTTGGTTGTACCCAAACGTTCAATCCGTTAAGCCACCAACGCTGCATAGTGAAAATTTACCAATACCGGTATTTACTTCATTATCATCCAAATATTCTAATGATGTTGAAATGATCATGGAGGAAAGATACCAAGGACGGTGGGATAGCCATATGATGGCAGACTACTGTTGGAACCTACAACGGGACTGTCCCAACAAAAAGTACCAAAGAAAATCCCATACAAAACGGTTTTCTTAACTCGTGTTTCTTATAATTATGGAATATTTCTGTTATTAATGTTCATTTAAAAAATTTATCACAATGAGATACCATCACTAAATTGTGAATTAATCCAAAACTTGTTAATCGATTTTATTGAAATATGGCTACTTTTATTTGTAACATATCTATGTTTATAATTAAAGATCAAAAATTGGCATTTGTAACTTTTTTGATTTTATATGCATTTAACAAATAGAAAAAAGTTTTCAATTTTCCATGAAAAAAAAATTTTTTTGGAAGAAGTTTTTGAATATTTTCGAAATTATTGACTTTATCAAAAAACATTGTAGGGGTAACTTGAATGTAATTTAGTTGCGGATTTTTAAATTTTTTTCTTAACCAAATCGGAAAAACTGTTCCTGAGTTATGCTAAAATATATGGTGAAAACTCCTTCATTTTTAAAACAGCGGTTTATCTCGAGAACCAGAGTCAATTCAAAAAAAGTGAATTATAGGATAAGAATATCACTATCTCATACAACTAAATTGACTCCAAAAAGTTGAACCGCAGAAAATAATCGAAATTTTGTCACCCTGTGTTATAGTTCAGAAAATAATAGATTTCTCATGGACTATAAGTTTATTCTGCAAAAAAGGCCTTTCCGAATTGTAGGGTCACTATTCTGCTCCAACATATAAAGTAGGTATGATCGGACTTATAGGTCTCTATTAGGTCTCGAACTTAACATTTTTATTTCTCATTGCTTAGTGTAATGCGATAATAGTAAATTGAATTTAATTTTAGGTGGATAGTAAACGAATAAAATTGATCGATGCTTAATTAAATTCCATAGGCAAATAAATTTCAAACTCATTAATATCAGATCGACAGCTATGTTGGTTAAGTCACTCTTGCTTTAAGCGAATCAAACCAATATAAAAATCTACAGATACGCGAGGTACCCAAGAGAAGGATAAACTGATAGAAGAGAAATGCATTTCCGCCCCAGAGTGGAATTAAGATCTACCCATGCAACGATGTAATAAAGGGTAGTTAAATTGTAAGGTCAAGTTTTTTTCTGCATTTCATTTGACATTTCTCAATTTCATACTAACTCAATTTGAACCATGGAATAATACACAATCGCGGCGGCCATTTGGCCGTTATTTAGTTCCACACATAATTGAATCATACCAATATTATCATAATAAAAAGAAATGACAACAATTTCCTAAATAATTTGTGTTTTATTCAAAATCAACATCGGCCCTTAAAATTTAACCAAACGAAACTTCTTCCATCCTAAAAACCTTCGGCTTTACACAAATTTTATGAATTTTGTTAAGTTATAGTTCCGTTATAAATATATACTTTCTCTTTAAACAGTTTCTTAAAAATTCCACCTTCAAATTTCTGCTATTCATATTACTATTTTTATTTCATATCGAGTATGAATTTAAGCCGACATCATTTGATATTATTTATTAAATTGTATCACGGTCTGAGCCTGAGTTGATTCCCTTGCTGCTCGAAAGTGTATCTAATTCTTATTTACACGAATATTTAAAATGTGATTTTGACATATGTGCCAGTCATCGTTACATGGCTTGCTGTGCCCAAACTCTTGTTACCAGTTTCTAAGAATTTTCAAATAATCTCATAAGTCGCAAGAACATAATTCCCGCCCCAATGTATTGTAACACAAATCCAAATCGCTTCCCATCCAAAAAATTACTGGCACATATACAATGTTACTTTTGTTATACTTATATGGATGGAATCATAAAAGTGATACGTTTTTGGTCCAAATGTACGTACAAAAAATTTTACATTTTTTCAAGTTTTTTCTTTTGGAATCGATGTTTCAAATTACCTAACCAAATATCCAAAATCTCTGCAAAAAATTGCACTGGTAATTTTTTAAACAACACAGTTTTCATAAAATATCACTTTACTTTTGACAAAAGTACTTGATTTTCGTTCTAACCTACTGTCAACAATTTCATGTTTTTCGTTGAATATCGGGAAATACGTTCATTAAAATGTGAGAACAAGAGCAAAAATCCTGTTCAGTTTCACAATTTTTAATTTTGCTAAATCTGCTTTCTACAATCGATGGTCATTGAACTTCGACTTCCTTACGTTTAAATTCGTAATTAATTAAAAGCCATGGATTTTACATTTGTCCTGTTGATTTTGTTTGTCTATAATAAAAATATATAAAAATTTACACCTTCCCCACCTAAATGTTTTGCTTCAGTGCTGAAATATTCGTGTTCTTAAATGAAGCATTGTAACAATTCATTGAATTATAAAAGATACTTACAAAAATCTTAAAATTGAAAAGACAGTGTTTCGCATTACACTAGCAAATTTCAAGGACGACACACTGCAGGCTATTATCGATTAATGGGAAATTGTTCCAGAACATGTTCGTAGGATGTTATACCGGATACAACGGCAAGTTGAAAAACAAATAAGGATTTAAAGATTTAAATCGCTTAAGCTGTTTGTATTAGAATTCAATTGTACTATGTTAACCCATCTCCCATCTTCAGAACTTCATTCCTGTTCGGCAATATGTACATTGATGTTGTTCTTGATAATTAAATGTTTAATCTGTGATTATGCTTATAATTCCAGAAATGAATATAATTTGACAGTTCAGAGATACAATTAACCGAGGGCGGTTTGTGCAGGTTGAATGAATAATATATGCTCAGCAAAATTGTGGAGCTGGGATTGAGAAAAGGAATTTTAAAGAAAGAAGGCTGCATTCGGTACCTATCAAACGACAACAGCTAGAAACACGAAATTCGGTGTGATGAGAATAGAGGGATACAAATGGTACCAATCAAACGACTAAAATAATGAAATTCGGTCTATACATTCCTCTGCTGGCGTAGACACGTGAAATAAAGGGATTTTTCAAAATTCTTACTTTATGGGGGTAAAATGGAAAAAGGGGATAAAATGGTACCAGCCAAATGACCGCAGCTATAGTCATGGAATTCGGTGTATACATTCCTCTGACTGCATTCAAAACACAACTTGAAAAAGTAGTTGCTTTCACTTTAAACGTGGTCATAACTAAGGTGACCATCCACCCCGCTTTTTGATGTCCAGTCCCGCTTACATTTTCCATCCCGCATAATCCCGCTTTCTTACAAAAAGTCCCACTTTTTCGTTTTACAATATTTTTGGTACAACATCGATTAAAAATTGTCAATTAAAAATTTGAAACCGATTCTAAATTTTGATTCTAGTTTTAAGAGAACATTATTAATATTATTTTAATCAATACTTTGATAATTCAATGTTGCGTTGTCCAATTGATTCATTTAAAACATGTATTAATAACCGGACGATATACGTATGAAACTTTAGGCCAAATGGAGTTAATTGGCGTTTTTAGTTTTTCATTTCCTCATACTGTTGTCCCTTCACAGGACTACAAAGTTCCGAAGGATATTATTTTTCAAAAAAATATTTTATATACTTGTTCGCACCCTATGATAACGACATTAGTGTCAAATTAAGGAGTAAAATATCTTTTAAACATACTTCAAATATCATGCTTCTATCTGTATTAGTTCAGCATTAATATCTATTTCAAGTTTACCTCTTAGTTTTTCTAGTTTATTCATATCTTGCTTTTTAAGAGACAAAACTTTTAATGGTTGTTAATACTTAACTAATACAGATAGAAGCTTGAAATGTAAAGTATTTTTAGCACACCGTATCTTCTATGATTTGACATATATACCGGTGTTATAGGGAACGAATAAGTATTAAAAATAATTTTTGAAATAATTTGAAAAATTTAAGTCCTTTTAAGGGGTAACAGGATAAGTAAATGAAAAACTAAAAACGCCAATTAACTCTATTTCGCCTATAATTTCAGATGTATATCATTTGGTTCAAGTGTAATATGGGCTGTCAGGCAGTGTAATGGCATGACATAGAATATCAAGCAGTTTATGAAAAGAAACCATAATTATACTAGTTGATATAAAATTATTTATTGCGAAATTTTAAATAATTTTAAAGAACATTTCGTAGCAAACTTCAAAAAATGTGCTTCATTACCCTAAATATTTTTTATTTATGTAGTTATTTTCAGTCCTTGTTAGGGAAAAACTTTATGACTCTCGACCAATTTTTACTGTTTACAATCCTAACTGTCTACGCAATCAAGCTATCAAGTTCATGATTCCTGATATAGCCGTTTGATTGGTACCATCTGTTTCCTTTTCCCATTGTGACCCTAAAAGTTCGAATTTGGAAAA
Source organism: Polietes domitor (assembly GCA_947397865.1). NCBI lineage: Eukaryota > Metazoa > Arthropoda > Insecta > Diptera > Muscidae > Polietes > Polietes domitor. The sequence goes on from OX377620.1 coordinate 5,551,890, forward strand.
ATTCTTTTTGTTTTGCACGCCCGCAAGATCAGTCAGTCGTATTCTAAATACAGCCATTTTAATTTATAATACAGTATAAAGCTTAGTTTTTTATATTTAAGTTTTTTTGTTTACATTTTCACGATCCCGGTTTTTGTTACAAAATCCCACCAAATCCCGCTTTTTGTCCAAAAAGTAATGGTCATAACTCCTGAAAAATGCTATATTTTTCAAAAATACGAATAGAACATTTTTATGAGAAGAATACATACACATATTTTCAAAACAATCGCAGCTATCGAGATCAAAAATCGTACCACTTGACATGGAATGAATCATATATAAAACGGATAAAAGTGACTATTTGTAAAATATGTAACATATGTTGAATACCATATTATATAGACTCAGACCCAAGGAACAGCTGGATTCCATAGAAATTCTTTTGATTTTTTAATAAAGATTTAATTAAACACCGCACTTTTAAATATTTAATAATCATATTGAAAACATGTTATACAAAACCATGAAAGAAGTAGTTAGTCGCATTGATTGATTAAATTTTATTCGATCTACATCACTTACAAATCATGATTTAGTGAAGTGTACAATTGTGCCGCATAGATCTTGTCACTTAAGACCATTGGTTTCCTCGCTATAGAATTAAATGCAGCCACGTTTCTATATCAATAAGCCCACATCCCTGCTTGAATTTATGTCAAATGGAATTTCGAAAAATAATCCGTAGACTGAAAGAAAAAGCTTCATCAAACTGTTGAATACACACCTTGCCCTGATTAAAGTTTTCTTCGTTTTTCAACCTACAACGCATTTGATGTAGAATTAGAGTGATCCAACTCGAGACCCAAAATCGGGGTTTCCATCTGAGACCGAACGTCGGGTTTCTTAAAATCGCGGTTTTTGGAAAACCGGGAAACCCGGAATTTTATGTCGGTCCCAACCGGTTTTTCATAGTGCAAAAAAGCATCTTTTTCGATGCGAATTTGTTTATAACATGTCACTTTTAATATTATTACTAGTCTCACAGAGCAATTAGATCATAAACGGTTTGATCCAAGGAAGAAATATTCTGTGAATCACCATTAAATCCTTGTAGGTAATATGGCGTTTACCTTAGGTCAAAGTTTTACACTGGTCCAAAGTTGGTACTTTTGGGTGTTTTTGTGAGGAGTTAGCTAATAACTTTGGAATACGTATTCATATCATGGGTTCCATCTGAATGGTTGATGATCGCCTCTTTGCGAATATAAGAGAAAAGTGAAAGGTTTTCTATTTCAAGTAGTCTAAATATACGCACAATCCTTGAATTCCATTTCAAACATATGATTTATTTTCTTTTTTATGTATTTTAGTTTATTTTATTCTCTACAAGATATCAGAATTGCAAATGATTATCTATTTCAGCAAGATATAATTTGTAGTTTTTACGGTGTTAAAAACTGCTCTAAACTTTTATTTCTCTATTATTAAAACATCGCCAAATGATTTTTTTAGCAAAATGACCAAAATGGTCCTCAGTGCGCTGAATCTGATTATGACATCAGAATTGGCTCAACATTTTGTGAAATTACCCTATCATGAATAATAGACTGTGTCACGTAAATAAATTGCAGCGGTCAGCCCCCAGAAATGAAAATTGGATTGTTTAATAATGATCTGCAAAATATTTCGTCACTGGGTCAAGCCATCTGTGAGCTAAACGCTCCTGAAAACACCTCTGAAAAGCATGTATTTTTTTGAGTTGGATTTTTGTCTAAAATTTTTTTCTGAATTAATAGACCTTTGGAATCACTTAAAATAATTTTTTTATTCTCATTACTCATAACTCATTATTTGTATTATTGGACGTCCATATTGTTTTTTATTGGTTTTCAAGGTGACAGCTAAAAACTCATATTTCTTGGAAACATTTTGTATGAGGTGTAATGAAAAATAAATAGGAGGATTCAATATCCTTCGAATGATGCCAAAATGATGAATAACGGACGATGAATTAAGTCACTGACTCCAAAATGTTCATACACTTTTTACGAAAATGAGCGCTGCGGTGTCAATTTTCCTTCCGATTTTCATCATTTAGGCATCATGCAAAAGGTATTGACTGCAGCTATTTATTTTTAATAAAATTCTACCACCAAATACAAAAAAGTTTTCAGTAGTCACTGTGAAAATCCACAAAAAAAATACTATAAACGTCCAATAATTGACCAATAAGTTTCTCTAAGACAAGAATAAAATTTTTAGTTAAAGTTATTTCAAGGGTCTATTATTTCAAAAAAAAAAAAACCTGACCGGTTTTTCATAAAAAGAAAGAAAAACCCGAAAAAACGGCATAGCATAGTACTCGGTTTTTTTATCACTCTATGTAGAATATCACATCAATATTTCTTCGATAGCATTACATTGATTCAGTGAATACTTGAAATTGTTCTGAAGTACATTTGACATTAATTAATAACTTCATTCCTTGAAAAAATTACTTCAATTTAATGGTAATCATCGATACAAATCAAAACATGATTCCAAATGATGAGATGTCAAAATAACATCGAACTGAAGCAAAATATACGTTAAACTTATGTAAAACAAGTAAGGAAAGGCTAAAGTCGGGCGGGCCGACTATATGATACCCTCCACTTTGTACCCCATTACAAATTAATTCGGGGAAAAAAGTGATATCGGAAACGATTTTTACTATATATGTGGGGTATAGAGCGGAAAAAGTCAAATCCGGAGCGAAATTTGTATTGGAACTATATATAAATCTGGACCGATCTGACTCACTTTCACCGTAGATGTTTCCAGTTAAAATACAAGGCGTTGTGCCAAATTTGAAAAAGGAGGTCTCTAGAGCGGAAAAAACAAATCGAGACCAAAAATTGTATGTGAGCTATATCTAATTCTGAACCAGTCTGGCCCACTTAGGTAGGCCATAAAAAGGTAGTTGGATAAAAAGGTTTTGTGCCAATTTGAAGAAAATCGGGTAAAATATGTGGTTTCTAGAGCGGAAAAAGTCAAATAGGGAATGACATTTGTATGCTATATCTAAATATGATCCGATCTTACCCGCTTTCACCATAGATATTGCTAGCTGGATTATACTTTGTTATGCCCAATTTGAGGAAAATCGTTTAAAAGGTGTGGTTTCTAGATCGAAAAAAGTCATATCGGGAGCGTCATTTTTACGGGAGCGTCATTTTAATCTGAACCGATGTGACCCACATTCACCACACATTTGGATTGTGTTGTGCCAAATTTAAAGAAAATCGTTTAAAATATGTGGTTTTTAAAGCGGAAAAATTCAAATTTGAAGCGGCATTTGTATGGGGACTATATCAAAATCTGAACCGATATTAACCACATTCACTATAGCGGTTTTTTGTTGGTTTAAAAAACGTTGTGCTCAATTTAAAGAAAATCGGTAAAAATACTTGAAAAATATGTTTTATATTTAAATCAAATCTCCCCTGAATGTTGGCCGCAATTTATTAATTAAGCTTGAGGGTAACCTTTCATGGTTCCATTTAATGATTTTTTTCTCAAATAATGATTCCATTTAATGGTGATAATGACCTTATCCGAGTAGGAATATTATTTCTTTTGCATTTTCAATTTAATGTGATAACAGTGCGTATGAGTAATATTATCCTTAATTAACATAACTCATACCCTACCACGAAAATTTCCCATTTTAGAGTAGTTCCATGAAATTGAAATTAATATTAGTCTATAATTGTTTATTTCATAGATTTAAATTAATCATAAAGTGAGCTAATCATATCGATGTAATATTAGTGTTCTCACCTTAATGGGATTGATGCAATAAATGTGTTCATTTGATCTATTAATACGTGTCCTTCAATTCGAGTGGAAAATGGGAATATGATATGTTAGTTTACCGGCCATATCACAACTCACTCGTACAAATTGGTCCAGTGTCTACGGTCCGTGCTCTCGTTGTACTGATAACTGCCTTCAAGCATTTTGTTCAGAACTTACCTCAAATCTGCATAGGAAACATAGAAGCCCAACAGATTTCTACTTTTCAACTTCAGATGTTCATTAAACCCGAGTACGGATCACAAGAAACGTTAGCCTGTGTGTGTGTGTGGGCAGGAATGGTACTAGAGTTTCGTTGGTAGGTGAGTGGTGGTTGGTGGGTGTGTTTGCTGGCCAGCCGGCCGATTGCGGTACAGACGTACAACGTAGAATAAAATAGCAACAACAATGGCAGGCAACATTAACACTGGGGACTAATTTTGTAAACATATTACCTACCCGGCGGAGTGTGCCTGTTCGTCAGAGGTAACCATCAAATTATGTATGTGAGTACAGTGAAACCTTTCCGTAGCGACCATCCATGATGGATATGAATGTGGTTCGTCTTTGGGAGGAGCCATATCTGCCGCGAAAATAAAACTTTTGCAAAAATATCCAATTTGTACTTTTTGTTTGCCGTGCTCTACAAAAAATATCCACTTTTAATCAAAAAAGCTAGATCTTTCAAAAATGTGGACACGCTTTACGTATTTTAACGATTTTTTAGGAAAATTATGTTTTTGGCTAAATAGCCGAAAAAATTTTCAAATTAGGTAACAGAATATTTTGTTATAGGTGGCACTTTAAGAAATGCTATTTTGATGAAAATCTATGAGTAAATGTAAAGGGTGTTTTTTATTGAGGTATAGAACTTCGAATTGAAATAAAACACAAGAAAATCGTTTTAATTTCCATCAATTTGGTTTTATTGGAAGGATAATTTTATGCCATTAATGTTTAAATAATCCAATGGTGTCAAATCACACGATCTTGGTGGCCAATTGACAGGTCCATTCCGCGAAATTATGCGCTCATCGAATGTTTCCTTCAATAATTCCAATTGCTGTGCACGGTGGCGAATCGATTCATTCGGGTCCTCTTCAACACTTTGCTCTACAGCGGCAATTGTTTCTTCGGTGCGCACTGTTCGACGTCTCTGCGGATGCGTATTATCACATAGAGTAAACGTAGTGCGAAAACGATCCATGGTTAACCGAATTAATTGCTCTGATGGACGATTATGTCGACCATAAAATGGTGAACTTCGCGAACTGAACCATTACTTTCGAAATAAATTTGCACGATTTGCAAGCGTTGTTCTTTTGTCAACCTGTTCATGATGAAATGGCAAACCAAACTAAATATTAATCACTTGACAGCTGACAAAATGGCGGCCAGTTAAAAAAGTGATGCCAACTTAAAGTTCTATACCCCAATAAAAAACACCCTTTATACGTAATGACCCTTATAATAGAAGGGATTTTGATTAAAATCGACCGTTATTTTTCTACGAAGTTATTGTTTATATGATTAAATCATACGTAAAGGTCACATTTATTTCTACAAAAAGTGTCATAACTTCTACAGTTATCCATAAATAAAAAAGCCTTGATTTCTTCGTTAGGATGTCAGGTATAATAAAATAAAACATAATTGTCAATAGCGTGTATAATATTCTCCGCGCTATTTAAGAATTTTTTTAAAGATTAATCGGTCACCCCCCAGAAATGAAGATTGGATTGTTTAATAATGATCTAAATCATATTTCATCGTCACTGTGTCAAGCCATCTGTGAGCTAAACGCGCCTGAAAACACCTCTAAAAATCATGTTTTCCCGTGTAAATTTTATTATGTTGCATTTTTGTCCAATTTTTTTTTCTGAATTGATAAACAGAATGAAAATTCGTATTCTTGTCTTAGAATAACGAAAAGTCAAATTATTGGACATTTATATTGAGTTTGAACATTTTGTAAGAGTAGTAATGAAAAATAAATAGAAAGAATCAATCAATACCTTTCGAATGAGGCCTAAATCATGAATATCGGACGAAAACTTACGTCACTGAAGCCAATTTTGTGAAATAATTTAATACAGGCAATGGTTTTCACAGCGAAAATGTTCAAACCTTGCTTCTAGCTGCATTCATTTGTTTGATACAATTTTTATCCCCATTTCTCATTTTACACCCTAAAAGTACGAATTTCGAAAAATTCTTTTATTTTATGTGTCTACACAATCAGATGAATATATACACCGAATTTCATTATTCTAGGTGTAGCCGTTTGGTTGGTACTATTTCTATCCCTCTATCTGTTGTCATTTGATAGGTACCATTTTTATCCCTTTTTGTCCCATTTCGCCCTCTACAAATAAAAGTCACTCTGTGGTGCCCTTTTATGCTATAAAGGGAATGCGCATTGCAAATAGCAAGTAAATACAAGCTAATATGTTCAAAAAACATGTTGGAATTAGGGTTTGCATCCCGGGATTTCCCGCGGGAAAATTTCCGGGAATTCACACAATTTTCGTTTCCCGTATCCCGGGAAATCCGCGGAAATTCAGTAACAAATTTTACATATTTCCTCGCATATTTTTTTCCATTATTTCCACAATAAAATTAAAAATGTTGTACAACAATTTAGATCACATAGCTTTTAATCAGGTATGTCAAATATTGCACTAGGTTCGGATGTAGACTCAAAATCCAAATCAATCCGAAAAGGATTTTTCCTGTCAAGGTCCATATGAAAAAAATAAAATCCGGGAAAATAGATTTTGGGCGTGTATCCGAACACCAAGAATAAAGAATTTAAAGTTTTCGAAGCGACATGACAAAGAACAAACATTTCATTTAATGCTCTACTCACTCGTTGCGAAATATATATTTATTTTACTTTAATAAAATGTGAATGTTTCATTGGAAAAAATAAGCTTAACCCATGGTAAACGATTTCCCGTGCTGTCCCGGGATCCCGGGGAATTGAAAAAATAATTCCCGTTTCCCGGGAAATAAAAAGTACGGGAAAATGCAAACCATAGCTGGAATACTCTAAATATTAGGGGTATTTTCAGTCCTTGTGGGGGAAAAATGTTTCCCTCTGGGCCGATTTCGCCCACTTTCAATCCCAACCGATGTGCAACCATAAGACACATTTAGGGAAAATTTGAACCTCCTAGCTCATTTCGTTCGGGAGCTAGCGTGCTTTCAACAGACAGACAGACGGACATGGCTATAGCGTCTTAGAATTTTACCACGACCCAGAATATATATAATTTGTATACCCTCCCCATCCTTAGGTGGAGGGTATACAAATGAATGTTTTCGAAGTCAAAATAATCGGTAGTTTAAATAAAAAATTAAAAAAAAAATATATAAAATACTAAATGATATTTTATGTAAATATTAATTGTGGTAAATTTTTCTCATTATGCCTGTTCGATTGGGCTTACTAGCTTACAATTAAGAGACTTGATAAGTTGGCAATGTTGCTACCTATTGGTTGTTTTTAAATGCATAAACAAGAAAAATATGGCAATACAACTAAGAGAGTAGTAAGCTACTTTATTGTTAAGCGAGTAAATTCCATACAAAAATTAAGCTAGTAAGCCCAATCGAACAGACCTAGTGTGTGGAAAGCTAAAGACGTTTCATTATAACTCTGTTACTGAATTAAACAGTGCACAAGAGTTTGATTTGAAAACACAATTAAAAATTTTAAAAATATAGTTCATTGTGAATAAGTGGTCATGGGGTACAATCGCCACTTTGCATTAAATACATTTAATATAAATAAATTTACAGGACTGATTTTCATGAGTTATTTAATTTTTATTTGCAAGTCTATGTGGTATACAAATTAAGTACAAATTGTTCTAAATAAGTTGATTGAATTATTTGTTTTATTAATATTCTCTAAACTATAATATTGGTAAATCACTATTAAAAAACAAGTAAGGAAAGGCTAAAGTCGGGCGGGGCCGACTATATAATACCCTACACCACTCCCTGCGTATGTACCTCGCTTTGATTACTAAACCCAGGTATTTCATAGGAGCAATTTTATGTAGTTCATATAAATTATACAGTTACTATAAATTCATCTTTAGTCATATTTAAGAATATGATTAATAATATGGTAATTGATCCAATTATCCGACAGACAAATACAAATTATACAGTAGTAATAGGATGAATCGGACCGACATTTCAAACGGGAGCCTATAATAACATTTTGGACGAGGTCCAAAACATGGGCCTATATATTTCTCATTCGCGGTAGGTATTCCTAGTTGAAAAATATCATGATCTGCAAAATTTGATGAAGATCCGATGTAAGATGTATTTCTAGAGCTGAAAGATCAGATCAGAATGGGGACCCATTTGGGTTATACCAAAGTATGGACATATGGGCATCTCCCAAACAAATAAGGAAAGGCTAACGACGGACGGACTTTCTATCTCATTACTATTCAATTCAGTAAATAAGTGAAATCGGGAAGGATTTTTGCATCCTGTAAATGTATGTGTTTGACAAAAAATGCTAAATCGGAAAGGACTTTTGTATGGGGGTATATTGAAACCTGGAACGATGTGACCCGCTTTCACCATGTATGTTTATTGGTGGAATATAATATGTAAAGTTTGGCCAAAATCGGATAAACATTCGGGAGCAACATTTGTATGAGGGCTATATCTAAATCAGAACCGATCTTACCCACTTTCACCATAGGTTTTGCCAATTTTAAAGAAAAACGGGTACAATATGTGGATTTTAGAGCGGACAAAGTCAAATCGGGAGCGACATTTGTATGGGGGCTATATCTAAATCTGAACCGATTATACCCACTTTCAGCATAGGTGTTTCTAGTTCGATTATAAAATGCGGAGCGAAATTTGTATGGGGGCTATATCTAAATCTGAATCGATTTCCTCCAAATTCAATACCGATGGTCCTTGGCCAGAAAAAATAACTTCTGCCAAGTTTCATGACAATTGGACAACAATTGCGACCTGTATAGTGCGAACAAGCTTAGATGGACAGCAGACGGACGGACAGACATCGTTAAATCGACTCAGCTGGTGATTCTAAGCCGATCGGTATACTTAAAGGTGGGTCTAGCTCGATTATTTATTGGTGTTACAAACATTTGGCGCGAAACTAACTTATAATACCCTAGTCCACGAAATGGTGTAGGGTATAAAAATCAGAAAAATGTTTAGTTTTATTTCTTAATAACTAACATACCAACGGAGAAAAAAACAATTCATATAATTCATCTTGTAGTCTAAAAGCACCAAAAAGAAAATAAAAGATTTAGCGTGCGAAATGGGGCAAAGAGGAATAAAAATGGTACCAATGACAACGACAATAGCTAGATACATGAAACTTGGATAAAGTTTTGGAGTTTTTCAAAGTTCGTACTTCTAAGGGATACAATTAGAAAAGAGGGATTAAAATGTTATCAGCCAAACCACTGAAGTTGAAATCTTGAAATGCGGTCTATAGGATTATTTTTCGAAATTTGTACTTTTAAGCGGAAAATAGGGCGAATGGGGATAAAGATGGTACCAACCAAACGGCTGCAACTATAATAATGAAATTCGGTATGTACATTTATTTGACTGCGGTAGACGCGAAAAATAAAGTGATCTTTCGATATTCGTACCTTCATTAAATTTGACACCAATCAAGTGAAAGATATAATATTATTACACTTCTATGTAATGTCGACAGCCTCTAATCTGCCGGTATGCTGTGGAATGCTGTTTGGTCCTGATGATATTAACGCCTTAACGCTTGTTTGTTTTGATTTCATCAGTATTTATCAGTATTTAAAAAAATATTTTTTTTATTAAGAAATAATGATCTACAAACAGTTGAAACAACAGGTTTTCAACAATTTCTGAGTTATGTAAGAACAGTTTCCCGATTGTTTCGACAACCAGTAATCGAAATTGAGTTACCATTGAGTTGTGCAATCACCACTACACACTATGATGCATTATTGAAAGGTTTCACTGTGTGGGCCAACATACGGAACATCGCATTGTTATGTTTATGAATAAAATTTACATTTGATTTAAAGCGAGAGGGACATCAAGTGAGTGCGACTGGAGGGAGAGACCCTAAAAAGCGACCAAAAGACAACCAGCAGAAAACGGACGAATGGGATGGATGATGCAAACTCACACACACTGGGTAAGTTGAGTCTGTGGATCAACGATGAAAAGTGGGAGTCATTCGAACGAATGTGAACATGAGGATGGATGCCGCCATCAACAGCCAAACACAGGCACACGGCCAAACAGCTACACACACACAGTGTGTTCTTGCTGTGGCTGTGCGGTGCTTGTCATGACGAAAGAAAGAAAGAGCAGAAGTGGGTTTTTGGGTTATGATGACCCATGAACAATTTTCTGAAACATATTTCCAGTTTACACGAATCATCAGCGCCAGCATCTGGAATGGAAGAGGTACGTCCGTACTACGAACATACTTTGTTGTGTAGCTACACGTGTAACTCATGTTAGGGTTTCTTTCTTTCTCTGCCTGAGCTTCTCTGCTATGTAGCTACATAGCTTGTATTTGACATTTTGATTAGGACTCGGTCATGTTTGCAACATGTTAATTACAATTCAAAACATCACAAATACACACAGGCACACACTGAGTTCACCAGACAAACTGAAATAAGATAAAAACTAAACAAAGTCAAGTGAAAGGTGGGAGAGTGAGCACTGAGCGATGAGCTGGCTGAGCCAACATTAAATACATAATAAAGACAGCAGCTGTTCCAGCCACCGACAAATATGAATTCACAAAGAACCTCGGTTGTTTAATCAAAATCAAGAAAAATCAATGATGGACCCCGCTTGCGATGGTGTGAAGGGGTTTGTGGTGCCTGCTGGCTACGGCCGAGACTCTTCTTGTGAGCGCATACGACCAAAACACATATTTTATTTGTTCACAACTCATTGTGCTTAAGAGCGACGAGTAGACTCTTGCTCTTAAATTTCAAGAGATTTCTCTTCTTTGCAGACTGAAGCGGTCTGGTAATTTAAGAGAACTTGTGCAACTTTGCAGACTGTCACAAGAGAAACCCTCGCTACTCTTAGATAAGCGGTGATGCTCTCACCACTCTTTGTCTGATAGCTACTCTCGCATTGCTCTTTTAGGTTGACTACAGCTCTGACTCTTTGCAGTTGGACACAATGAACCGCTACAAAATGACAAATTTACAGCTGTTCTGTTCCAACTCAGGGTATCCGCGTGTATGTACTGTGTGTTTGTGTGCGTTGTCCTCAACGAAAGTCCACACCATAGTATTTACATATTAACCCTCTTTTTATGCCAATGAACCGTCATGCGGAGATAGACGGACACACGCACAGACAGACAGACGGATTTCGTCAACTTTCCGTTTGCCATGGATTCGCGTGGACAAGTGTGCGGGTGTGGGTGTGAGTGGATGTGTGTGTGCCTTGTACACTGGGGGTTCGATTTCGTTGGTGTGCGTGCCGTGCCATAAAATTCGATTCCGCTCTATTATCATTATTATTATTATTGCTGATGGTGGTGTTGTTGTTTGTGTTGGTGCTGCTGCTGCCGCTGTTGTTGTTATGCCGGCTAAATGCTGATTTAATTGAAGTTTTCAAAACAATTTAGTAACAAATTAACATAAATTAATGAAAATCATTCGATTCGATTGTTGTGTTCTATTCCATTCGCCTTCAACATTTCCAGTTAATAAAAAGTGTGCCGCCAATTTAGAAGAAAGAAAGATAGAAAACAAAACAACAACAGTCTTCGCCCGCACTTTAAATTTTGAATTTTGATTAAGCGAAACAATAGCAGCATTTTAATTGACAATTCCCACTTTCATAAATTATTAGCATTGCGCTACACAATCGAACTATATTATTACTCATACGAGGCAAGCGAACATTTTAAATTGTTATAACAAGGAGTTCCCATACATTTTTGATTTCTAAATAACTGGGAATTGTTGCCATCACTTTTTTTAAATTCTAGTTCAAGTGAACCTGTTTGAGTAAAATTCGAGTCATAAAGTGGGGGAAATAATTATGGCATTCCTAAATGGATTTTTATGAAATTTCTCACTCCTCCGAATCCTGAGTAAAATATATGTTCCACTTCATTTACTCTACTCCAGTTTAGTTAAAATATCTTTAAAATTAGCAAATTTAACTAAGTGTGAGTTAGGTTAGCTTGGTTCAAACTCATAATAATTACAATGGATTGCAGATTTAACGACAATCGTTATACCGAGTACTGATTACACTATTCAACAACAATTTTGTTCAATGACTGACATTTTCTTGTCATTACAAACTCGACAAACATACTACATTTTTGTGGATATTTTTTTAGAGTAAATTCCATTTTTCGTAGAAGGTGTTTTTAGTATTTGTACTATTATTTTGTCAACATAAGTCTGATCATTTTTCAGTTATATGTTAAGCAGAAGGTAGGTATAAGGGCTATAAATCTTCTGAAAGTCACTTGGAAGCAGAAACAATCGCCAGAAACTTGAGAACATTAAAAAAACTTTTTTTGACACGAAAAACCCATAAAAATTAATAAAAATATTTTTTAATATTTTATTTCTTTTTTCAATTACTACATTTTTTATTATTTTTCAAATAAGCATTATTTTCCTAGTTATGATAATAGCAGAGAATTGGAAGAATCTTATTTTTTATATTGTTATGTTTATACACTCCACGAGAGTATTATGTCTTTGTGCATTTGTTTGTAACACCCAAAAGGAAGAGAGATAGACCCATTGTTAATTATAACGATCGACTTAGAATCACTTTTTGAATCGATTTAGCGATGTCCGTCTGTCTGTCTGTCTGTCCGTCCGTCCAATTTGGACCAGGTCATATTAGCCTATGATAAGGAAACATACAAAAATTCTTCCCCTTTTCAATTTTTTAACGAATTGAATTGTATTCGGATAGAAAGTGGAGTGTATTATATAGTCGGCCCCGCCCGACTTTAGCCTTTCCTTACTTGTTTTTTTTTTTTTGAAAAATTATTTTTTCTAAATTTTTCGCGACTGTTTCTGAACAAGAAAATTGTAATTTTAGTAAACATTTAAATAAATATCCATAACATTTTTTTTGATACAAAAAATATATTTTTTGGTACTTTTAATAATTATTAATTTAAAAAAGAACAAATCATCAAATCAGATCTCATATCATCCAAAACTAGCTACTTCAACGATAAAATGTGATAGGAAGTTGAATCATTTCAGAAATTACTTATTCAACTCATGTATGTATATAATTTTTACAGCACTTGGACAGTGATGATTTTGAAACCCATTTGGTTGTTTAACAAAATTATTATATCGTACTTTCCTTAATGGACGCTTATTAAAAGAAGCTTTGTTTTATTGGCCAAAACTCAACGTTCCAGTGATATATAGGGGAAAGTGCAATATCCGAGGCCCCGCTATCTGGCAATATTTTTATAAAAGGCCTCAACATAAGAAGACGATTGGTGGTGATGTTAGCGATATTCCGCTTAGTTATGGCGTTATCGAACGTAGACGTGTAAAAAATGATAGAAGAAAAATACAAATATATAAAAAAGTAATGCTTTCCTCGACATAAAATCCGGGCAAATTTCCTTTATATACAATACTTTAAAAATTGCAGAATTTAAGAACTAAAAAATCAAAAAAATACCCTTTGATTCTGTCTTTCTAATATTTTTAACAAATAGATCAACGTTAATAACGATACAATTGCATTGACCTGCTAAATACTGATTTTTTTCACATTGCGGGTGGTGATCAATTTAAGAATAACAATTTCTAATATTCCAAATATATTGTCCTTTTAGAAATATTCGGAATAAAAATGTTTACGAATTTATTTTTTTCATATTCCAATCATCATTTTGTTGGGGTATATATATTCTGAGTCGTGGTAAAACTCTAACAAGGACTGAAAAAAAAAATTGGAAAAGAGGGATCAAATTGGTACCAACCAAACCGCTGAAGTTGAAATGAAATTCGGTGTGTACATGCATCTGACTGTGAAGATGCGGTATGAAAAGTATTTATACACTCCACGAGAGTATTATGTCTTTGTGCATTTGTTTGTAACACCCAAAAGGAAGTATACCGATCGACTTAGAATCATTTTCTGAGTCGATTTAGCAATGTCCGTCTGTCTGTCTGTCCATCTATTGTTGTAATCAAATTACAGGTCGCAATTATATTCCGATCTTACCAAAAATTAGCAAAAAAGGTTTTGTGGATCACGGACGAACGCTACTTAATTTGAGGTTAAAGTTTTAATCGGTTCAGATTTATATATATCCCCCATACAAATGTCGCTCCCGATTTGACACTTTCCGCTCTAGAAACCACATATTGTACCCGATTATCTTTAAATTTGACACAACATCTTTTAATCCAACTAGAAAAACTTATGCAAAAATTGGCTAAGATCGGTTCAGATTTAGATATAGCCCCATACAAAACTCGCTCACGATTTGACATTTTCCGCTCTAGAAACCCCATATTTTACTCGATAATCTTTAAATTTGGCACAACATCTTATAACCCAACTAGAAACACGTATGCAGAAATTAGGAATGATCGGTTCAGATTTAGATATAGCTCCCATACAAATGTCGCTCCCGATTTGAGTTTTGCCGCTCAAGAAACCACACATTGTACCCGATTTTCTTTAAATTTGGCACAACAGCTTATAATACGAGTAAAAAAACCTATGGTGAAAGTGGGTAAGATAGGTTCTGATTTAGATATAGCCCGAATACAAATGTTGCTCCCAAATGTTTAACCGATTTTGGCCAAACTATACATATTATATTTCACCTATTTCGTTCCAGATTTCAATATACCCCCATACAAATGTCCATTTTTTGTCAAACACATACATTTACAGGATACAAAAATTCTTCCCGTTTTCACTTTTTCACCGAATTAAATTGTATTCGGAAAGAAGGTGGAGTCTATCATAGAGTCGGCCCAGCCCGACTTTAGCCTTTCCTGTTTTTGTTTTTTTTTTTTTCAAAATATGAACTTTTATGGAAATGGGGCGAATGGTGATAAAAACGGTACCAGCCAAACTGTGGTGACGCGAAAAATAAAGAGATCTTTCGATATTCGTACCATCAGGATCTAAATGGGATTAAATTTGGCAACAACAGGGTCAAGATGTAAGAAGGACCAAGCAATCTACTCTAGCTAAAATCATGAAATTAGGTGTGTATATTCCACTCTGTAACGTATTTGACCCCTGCGGGTCAAATTTTGAAAAATCACACGTTGACCCTTTTAGAGTTCGAGTCCAAATGTCGGTCCAAAGGTCCAAAGTTAGTGGGGGTCGGTCATACATTTGGACTCGATTATGGCACTCGAAATGGGTCAAAGTAGGATTTTTCAAAAATTCCGGGACATCAGAATTCGTTTTAGAGGTATGGTTCCTTCGACAAAGTTTCGTATTTTGATCCCTACAATACGATTTTCCTTGTTTGTAGAGCAATTTCTTTGCCTCCATACGAATCGACCCGGCCTACTGTATATGCATATTGCATGCTAAGTTATTCTATATGTGTATAAATAACAATTTTATTGAAGTATAACCAAATACATCTCTACCACCGACAGAAATGCTTAATATGTTGTCATCCTAATAATTTAGTGTTGCCACCATTCACAACTAACCAGTTAATGCTAGCACAGTCAAATATAGCCAATTTATAGTCAATTTAGCACCATTTGAGCCTTACATCACGTTGGTATGGTCATAGCAGGCTTGTATCATCCACATACATTATGAGTTTTCCTTATAATTTAAGATTCGAAATATCATTAATAAATAATTATATATGTGAATAATAAAGATCAGATAGACTTCCATGTCCATTTCCTAAAGAAAACGATTGGGATTGAGTTCACAAATTTATACAGTGGTGCAGTCAAAACGTGTTTGTGAAATGAACTTTAGCTTATGGTAGACCTAAGCTGTTGATTGCATGAAGTGAAAAGCTATTAAATATTCTTCGGGAAAATAAATAATAACATAATTCAAATTATGAAATAATTACATATTACAAATAAATAATTGCATAATTTAAATTAAGTAATTATAAAATATTTAAGGGAAGCAGTCTTTAGGATACAATAATTTATTTAGAATTCCATTCTGTGTAATTTAGAATATGCAAATAAAAGGGTAGCTCTAGTTACAATCCCACTTTGTTTTGAGAAGTAATCCCCTTCATTAAATTTCACAATATCATAACTCGATGTTTTATAGAATATTCTTGTAGAATTTTTCTGTCGTAAACCATGTGCGTACAACATGTTTAAAGCCAGCATTTTATAGCGTGCAATATTTTTCAGACAAATCCCCTTGTTTGTCATTCTTTAAACAGATAACCCATTATTCCTAATAATTTACGCAATGTTTGAAGACTGAAAAGTGCTATAAACCAGACATAAATTATTATGAATAACTATTTTAGACATGCGCTGCCTACCACTTTTTGCCACACAAACCAGATTTTATGTCTTACTATATAGTATAAGGTACTAATTTTCCCCTACAGGTGAATATGTTTATGTTTACGTTCCGAGAGGTAATACGTATTTTAGTTCCATCATAAAATATATAATATAATATATTAAAATATATAAATATAATAAAATATTAAAATTACATTTACCAAATTCTATATTCAGGCTGGAATGTTTGAATTTGTATTGAATATTTCATATGATTTAACCCGGAAAATATAAATAGTCAACTCATGCATCAACTTGAGCCACTCTAGATGTTTTTGGGAGAAATATGATATCTTGTGCTAAACTTAACCTACTTCAGCTAAAAGGTGTGGTTACTATAGTGACAAAAGACAAATCGGGATCGACGTATTTTTGGGGCTACATCATAATATGAACATTTTTGGTGGCAAATTTCATCATAATTGGTTTAAATATGTGAGTTATGTAGTAGAAAGGGCCTAGCTTATGGTATATATTCCAACAGTTCCCTATGACGTTAAGTACTTGTTTTCTTTCATATGAAAACATTCTAAAATCTTCACTCATAACACTGTCCAACAAATTAAGACTTTTTGATTGGGGCAGAACCGAGGCATGTTGAGTAGATCATTTTTACAGTGGGTCAAAGTATTACTTTTTTAGAATAATACTAAGCGATATAAGTGTTATAAGTGAATGTCTAAGAGAATTCTTATTGTCCGAACAATATTGTGGAATTTGTGTGGAAGATCTCAACCCTCTAGCTCTTCTCTTTATGGGACAATTTGATCCTTTTGCGGAAAATCAAAAAGAGTGAAAAATGGTAAATGTTGGCCGTAAAGTCAAAATTTTTGATAAGTGGCAGTAGAAAAACCAGCGTAACTTTTTATCATATAGAGAAAGCCAAAACATTTTTATGGCATATGATTGCTGACTAAATAGGAAATAGTTGTGACAAAAGAGTTTCAGAAAACCAGATGGAGAAACTATATATGATATGACTGACTATATATTAGAGTGGCTTCAAAATAAAAGTAGTGGATGTTCCCGACTAAAATGAAAGATTGGTTTGTTTTATGAGTTCTCCCAAAATGTTACGCTTTTATTATTGTCCATTCGTGAGCTGGACGCGTTCAAAATAACCTGTATAAATCAGGTTTTTCTTCAATGAAATGTACGGTGAGAATGGTATTTAAAAAAAGCTGCTAGAAAAAAGTGGTCCGAGCCTTATCAAACCATATTAAAAACTTGAATTTTTCCCAGAATAGATTTTGTGCAATTTTTGTTGCATTTTTTTATAAAAACCGCAATAACTTCCATATTTTTAGTTCGATTTGTGTTTTTGTTGGATCATTGAAGAGGTATTGATGACCAATTTCAATTTTTAGAACTTCATAACCCATTAAGGGCCGACAATTTTTTTCTTACTGTTGGTTCTCAGTTGGTTAAATGTGATGTAAAAACTGAAATATGGGGTAATTTGCATCGTAAACACATTCTAGTCTTACAAAAAGCTAATTTTTGAAAATTAACATCTGCAATTTTGGTCTTTCAATGCATAAATTGGGAGGAAAACTTCACTAAGATGTTACAATAAAACCGTGCGACATGCTTTCCCTCCCAAGTACGAGATTATATAGAAGTGAAGCTATAGGTCACTAATAGGAAAATCATACTCAGTTTTTTATTTCGTGGTCGTTTGTCTTTTTTACAGGACTTTTAATTTCCAAAGGATGTAAATGTTTCAATGATTTAGTTTCATACTTTTGCGTATCATACAATATACGATATGGGTATCAAATGAATGAGAAGAAAATCTGCTAAATATACTTTTAATTTCATGCGTCTATCTATGTTAATTTAGCATTAGCAACCATTTAAATTTTTATAAAGTTTATGTTGATTATTCATGTTTTATTTTTTAAGGGAGAAATGGTTGAATTGAAATGGTTGAATTTCTTTCCAAAAATTACCTTTATTTAAGACTAGAATGTGTTTACGATGCAAATAACAGTTTTTACTTCACATTTAACCCATTGAGTAATAACAGTATGAATACAAATTGCGGCCCTTAATGGGTTAGAAAATTCTTAAACTTGCAATTGGTTATCAATACCTCTCCAACGAGCCCCTTCAAACACAAATCGAACTAGAAATGTGGAAGTTATTGCGGTTTTTATAAAAAATGTATCAAAAATTGCACTAAAATAGTATAAATCTGTCCTTTATATTGGGTCATATTGCAAGTTTTTAATATGGTTTGATAAGGCTCCGGTCGGATTTTAATTTCTAGCCGTTTTTTTTCTCAATACCATTCTCATGGTGAATTTTATACAAGAAAAACCTGATTTATTGAGGTTATTTTGAACGCGTCCAGCTCACGAATGGACAATGATAAACGCGAAATATTTTGGGAGAACACATAAAACAAACCATTCTTTCATTTTAGTCGGGAACATCAACAACATTTTTTCTTTCCTCACAAAAGAAGCCACTCTACTATATATATACAAGTGGCATTGGTTCTTAATACACATACAAAAATGCAGTCAGATCCATTGCATAGATCGCGAGAAATTCACAAACCATAAATTTCGTGTATACAAATCATAAATATTCAATTCGTGTACTACGAATTTCATGACTCTAGCTCCTGTCATTTGGGTGGTACAATTTGTATCCCTTTTTCTATTTTAACGCCAAAAATTAAGGATTTCGAAAAATCCCTTTATTTTACGTGTCTGCGCAATCGGAGGAATGTATACACCGAATTTCATTATTCTAGGTACAGCCGTTTGGTTGTTACCATTTTTATCCCCATATTCCCATTTTACCCTTAAAAGTACGAATTTGGAAAAAAATCTTTTGTATGTATCTACTCAATTAGAGGAATGTACCCACCAAATGTCGTGTTTCTAGCTGTTATCGTTTGGTAGGTTCCATTACACTGTGCAACATTTTTGAAGTCATTTCAAAATAACCATATACGGACACCGCTACATGATAAAAGACCAAAAAAAAAAGACCAGTGTTTTTTTTTTCCAAAGTCATGCACTTTTTTTATGGGCCCCCAGAGATTTGAGGCCTCGGTGTAATTTTTGGAAAAAAGTAATCATATTCTCAGGCTCATATCTTGCAAACCGTTCGGAATTTTGATTTACTCTCTGAGGCAAAGTTCTAGCTCTTGTCATAAAGAACAAAAATTGTGAACATATAAAATCAAAAAAACTTCATCTTCAAGGTCAAAATCGCAAAAAATCGATTTCTTTTAACCTTTTTTCCCCTGTTCAGGTCCATAGGTAGCAAACCGCTGAAAATTCAGGGAAACAATCAACTACAAAAATGTACCTAAGATCTCAATAAACAACTTTTTAGAACATATGAACTTCCTAGGAATTATTCTTAACACCGTTTAGGTAGCGCTTATGTAGCCGCAAAATTGAAAAATTTTCCAAAAATTAGATTTTTTTCCTTTTTTTCAGAGAGTAAATCAAAATTCCGAACGGTTTGCAAGAAATGAGCCTGAGAATATGATCACTTTTTTCCAAAAATTACACCGAGGCCTCAAATCTCTGGGGGCCCATAAAAAAAAGTGCATGACTATGGGGGGGAAAAAAACACGGGTCTTTTTTTTTTGGTCTTTTATCATGTAGCGGTGTCCGTATATGGTTATTTTTTTTCGTGTTGCACTGTGTTATTATCAATTTTTTGCCCCATTCGCCCCCCTACGAATAAGAATCGCTTTATGGGTATTTTCAGTCCTTGTGAGGGAAATATTTCGCTCAGTTGCAATCCCAATCGATCTATACGACGCATTTATGGGAAATTTGGACGTCCTAGCTCCTGTCGTTTAGATGCTAGCCAGCTTTAAACAGACGGACGGACGAACGAATATGGCTAGATCGTCTTAGATTTTTTGACGATTAAGAATATATATACTTTCTAGGGTCTCAGATTGATATTTCAAGGTGTTACAAACGGAATGACAAAGTTAGTATACCCCCATACTGGAGGTGGAGGATATTGCAAATAAAAAAGCAAAAATTATAAAATAATAATGGGTGTTAACCCTTGATGGACGGTGCGTTCAACATAACCATAGTATTTGTTTTGTATAAGTAGGTGTGTAATTTTGCTATTTAAGCGTGAAGAGCTCTATTTACAACTTTGCCGACCCCATTTGAATTTTCCCACAATTTTTTCATAGATCGTTTTATTTCTCAAATGTCCTTTTTGAAATTGACTTATAAAGAGAGGACCCACTGTAAAAAGATCAGCTGGACTACTAGATAATTCTACTCAACCCTGCCTTTCCAAAAGTGCTGCTGGACAGAGTAATTAGTGTGAAATATCACATTCGGTATTTTGCAGATTTTTCGTTATGAATTAATTTTCTTTTTTATTTCTGATCATTTTCGGTCCACCTTTTGGCTTTGGGCGATTTTTCCTTTTATCTAAGTCGGGTCGCCACTGATATGACTTCCTACGTTTTGTCGTAGCATTAGCAGCTTTTCACTTGAAATCCATGTGCCGTGTTTTGACATGATGATGTTTCTATTGACTGAATACATGTCTGCGCCCCAATTTTAGAAATAACTAGTTACATACAAGTTTAAAAGTTTTTTGACAATTACAGTCGAACTTCAGGGATTTGAAAAATTGCTATAATTGAGCCAACTGACTGACAGTGACCACCCAACAGCGTTTTCCATCCACAAGGGAGGATATTGTCATGTTATTTAAATTCAGTCTACACTCCCCTGAGGAATGTGTGATAATTCACACATTAGTGATTCATGCCTCGTTTCGATACTTTGTTCGTTGTTTTGAAACAATTCAATATCCTTAAAATAGAACCGGTTCAGCGGAAGTGAGAATGGGTGAGGGGGGATTAAAAGAAATCACACAATTCGGATATGTTTACAAGACGGAAACAAGAAAGAAGCCCTGCTGCAGGCCTGTGAATGTGTTACATTCGGCAGAAAGCAATGTTATGCAAAATTACGGAAATACAAAAATAAAAATTTCTTGAAAATGTAATGTTTACACTTCTGTATTTGTATTCAAGGAATTGTGTATTTTCGCACATAAAGGATATAATAACGTATATCACTTTAGTGTGTACAATAACAAAAAGTCAGAGGTTTCCACGTTTTAATAATTTTGGAAGAATCACTTTTTGAATCGATTTAGCAATGCCCGTCTGCCCGTCCGTCCGTCTGTCTGTCTCTCTGTCCATCTATTCTTGTAATCAGAGTACAGGTCGCAGTTGAAGCCAGAACTAACAGAAACTTTGCACAATGAAGTTTTTCGGTATAAGGACGAATGTTATTTAATTTGTATCGGTTCAGATTTAGATATAGCCCACATACGAATTTCACTACCAATTTGACTCTTTTCACACTAGATACCACATATTTTAACAGGTTTCCTTCAAAATTGGCAAAACATCTTATATTTCAACTAGAAACACCTGTAGCGAAAATGTGTTAGATCGGTTCAGATTTGTATATAGCTCTCATACAAATTTAGCTCCTAATTTGACTTTTTCCGCCCATATCTTAACAGATCTTCTTCAAATTTGTGTAAATTATCCTATATTTCAACTAGAAATAACTATGGTGAAAATAGGTTAGATCGGTTCATATATGTATAAAGCTCCCATACAAATTTCGCTCCCGACTAGACTTTTTTTCGCCCTAGAAACCACATATTTTCACCGATCTTCTGAAAATTTGGCACAACGCCTTTTATTTGAACTGGAGACATCTGTTGACAAAGTGGGTCAGATCTGTTCAGATTTATATACAGCTCGCATAAAAATTTCGTTAACAATTTTATTCTTTCCACTCAAGAAAACACATATTTTAACAGATCTTCTTCAAATTTGGCAAAATATCTTATATTTCAGCTAGAAAGACCTATGGTGAAAATGGGTCAAATCGGTTCAGATTTATATGTAACTCCCATACAAATTTCCATACCTTGACTTTTTCCGCCCACCAAGTATTTTTTTTTTTAAATTTTCCATAGCACGTTATACTTTAACTAGAAGCACCTATAGCGAAAGTTAGTCACTTCGGTCCATAGTTGGATGTAGCCATCAATTTGACAAAGTGGGTCAGGTCACATCATGATTTACTGAATTGTGTTATATTCGGGTAGAAAGTGGAGTGTTTCACATAGTCGGCCCCGCCCGACTTTAGCCTTTCCTTATTTATATTTGTACTGCTTACATTTTAAATAAAAATACCAATTATATTCATTTTTTCCAATGTAAAAAAATCATGGGCGTTATTAAGAACATTTGCCAAATTTCTCTGTTTTCAACAGCTCGTCCGTCAACAGCACCATTTCCGTGAGTAGTTGCAAAAAAATTTCACTCAAAGGGATCGCCAAGTTGTACCAACCATTTGTGGAGCAATTGATTTCCTCGGGGGAGTGAGCAATACCACCCCCCGCCAACCCAGATGAAACTAAGGGTATTCATCAATGTATTAAAAAATCGATGGGGACTAAAACTTCGTCAGCCCCCCAGAACCCTCTTGCTACGTCTATGGTAACAACAAAGAATTCGAAATTGTTGTTGCTCTGCTCATTATTATAGGCGAAGAATAGATTAAAGGAGCGAAGAGATAAGAAAAGGTTTAATGTTATTTTTTGAGAGAACTCAAATCGTGACGCACGCTACAAAAATTAATATACTACATTTCTTTTCTTTAATTGTAGAATTGTAGTTTTTTATTTAATTTTATAAATTTTATTAATTTAATTTAATTTAAAATTATAGACGACTTGCTAAAAATATGTTTTTTCTGCTCTTTTTTCCGTGACGCACGCTACAACGCAGGAACCTGGCATTTCACACCTAATTTTAGTGCATCCAAAATAGTAAAAACTATTTTTTTTTACCAAAATTGAAGAGAATTGACGTTAAATTTGACCATGTATGTTAACATTTAAGTAATGTTAACACTAACGTAACAAATGTTACTTTTTTGGATTACATTAAGAGAGCTGAGGTAGTGTAGGATTTGGTAACCGTTTTTGTATTAATGATCATTGAAAAACTTTTTTTATATATTTATAAAATTTTACATCTAATCTAATGTACCATGAAAAAATAATTTTGGATTCATTGGAAACATTTTTGGTTGATGGGACTTGCCCATATGTACTTTTTAATATCAAATGGAATTTTAGAATTTCAATTGGTGTCTTTTGAATTTTAAACGGATTTGTTTAATTTCCATTGATGTCTTTTCAATTACAATTGAAAATGGTGTAGCTGTAGCTGTTGTGTACCGCACAAAAGTTCCCGCTAGTTGCCTTCATACCGCTCTAGCATATATGCTCCACTTTCTGCGTTTCCATTGCTCCGCAGATTCTAACTAAATGTGTGGCAACCCTCTCGCAATTCTTCTCTCGCCGCAAATGTAAATGTTCTATGTTTAACAAATATTTTGTCATGTTATTAGGCAACAGCCAAGTAATGACAATGAAATTCCATTAAATTTGGCGAGAAGGCCATTAGACGTAGTTTGCCAGTGAAACGCGGGGGCAGGGAGGTTAGGGTAGGGCGAAATGTTTGTCGTCTTGGCTCTACAAGTTTTCATGGGTCTTCTTTAATTATGATAAAATACTTCTTAAATTATATAAAACATAATTTTTAATTAAAATGATACTCAATTTCATTTAAAATGAATACCAAAGGCACCACAGCTCAAATATTCATGAAATTCGTGCGTTCGTTCGTTCGGTCGGGGTCCATAGCTTCATCATCAACTCAAGGCACACTCAAGTTCACACATCAGCATCACACACACACACGCGCACACGTACAAATGTATAACACACACATACGCAACACTCAACATTATTAACAATTAAAAGGCATATTTCCCTATTAAATAACCGAACCGAACGAGCCACTTAAGTAATTTTATCTAATTTAACTATCAATGATCATCCCATAGCGTGGAGTGTGGATGGGTTCGGGATTGGGTCATTAATAAATATTATTGTTATTAGCAGCAGCTATTTCTTAATTAACACACTCCGTTTCGCACAACATCCAGGGGGGAAACGAATTCATTTTTTCTTCACTGAATTATTATTGAAATATTTCATTGGTATGTTAGCTCCAGCATATGCTTCATAAGGACTGCAATGCCACTCAATCTCAGTCTTAATTGCACTGTTTATCTTCGTGCTCAGCCGTCAAATGTGAATGTGTGTGTGCATGAATGCCAGTCCAGTCCCGTAATCTGTTGCATGCCGCATTTCATCACGAACTGCGTGTGTGTACGTGGGTGCACGGTGCACACTGATTGTAAGTGCACTTTTGTGAGGCATTATTTGCTCGGATTCTCATTTTAATTGTCTGTAATCGTATTAACAAAACTTAACTCACCACCACCTTGCCAACCATCATCATCATCACAGTCATTGCTCCATGTTTGCTTAAAAACTACAGAAGATTTACGAATTGGATAAGCCGACTTTCTTGTACACTTTTCCTCGGTCAGAACTATCTATTGACATGTTCCATTTTTTGTAATCTCCAACTTAGGAGGGATTTCATTCCATTTTCAAGACCTAGAAATATCCAAGTGAGACCATATGAATTATAAATATTATTGATGGTAATAAAGTTGTAATTCCAGGGCGATCCAAACATGTCCTTCTGTCCCTTAATGTCTTCCAAAATTAAAACAAGTAAGGAAAAACTAAAGTAGGGCGGGGCCGACTGTATGATTCACTCCACTTTCTATCCAAATACAATTCAACTCGGTAAAAAGTGAAAACGGGAAGAATTTTTGTATGTTTCCTAATAATAGGCTAATATGACCTGGTCCAATTTGTCAAATCGGAAATATTTATATCGGTGCTATATTCAAACATGGAATATAGTGACTAACTTGCACAATATGTTCATCCAGTTCAAATATAACGTGCTAGCCACATTTTGTGAAAATTCGTGCTTTCTGGTGCGGAAAAAGTCTATCCGAAATTTGTATTGGAAATTTTTGGGGCGAAATTTGTATGGGAGCTATATGTAAATCTGAACCGATGACCCATTTTTCATGGGTGTTTCCAGTTGAAAATTGAGATATTTTGAAAGATTTGAAGATGATCTGTTAAAATATGTGGTTTATAGAGTGGAAAAAGTGAAATCGGGAGTGAAATTTGTGTGGGGGCAATATCTAAATCTGAACCGATTTAATCCATTTTCAACACAGATGTGTCTAGTAGAATTATAAGGTAATGCAAGGTAATTTGAAGCAAATCAAGTGAAATATGTGGTCTCTAGAGCGGAAAAAATCAAATCGAGAGCGAAATTTGTATGGGAGCTATATATAAATCTGAACCAATCTAACACATTGTTACCACAGGTGTTTCTAGTTGAAATATAAGATGTTATGCCAATTTTAAAGAAAAAACATAATACTTTCGTGGAGTGTATAAATATTTAAATTATGACAGCGTGTCCTCTCCGTAGTCTATATGCAAGATTCCAACACGATGCCTCTGAGTGTTTCGACGGACCTTTAACATTGAAACTGTATTTATTTATTAATGTGAATTCTACGTTTAATTTACCACAGCACTGCTATCACTCACTCTTGATACGTTCTTTCTATTTTAGTTTAGAAGGTCTCTGGTACGTTTTTTGTTATATTGAGGTCTGGTTTGTCTGGATATTTGACAAGTGTCTAAGTTTTTCAATTTAACAGATATATTCACGCACCAACTCCGTGGCGAGGGTACTTAAAGTAGATCCCATCCCCGCCAATTGGTCTGCTCGCACGTTCACATAAAAATCCCTGTGTCCAGGGATACATACTAGAGTAATAGAGAGTTCAGTCTGGACAGCTCATCAATGCACTGACCTGTTAATGTAGATGTTATGCGGTTAAATGTAAGATCAAAATGGCAGCTTGGTTGTCTACAAAGCATCCTGTTTACTAAAGAGGAAAGTTTACTGCATGCTTCCTTATCAGGATGAGCATGATTGGCCAGCTATTCCTTAGAAGTAAGCGGAACCAACTCCACAATCAATTTTGGAGCCGTCCGTGCTTACTTCAGTCTCATATTCGACAACTGGATATCCCTTCTCTCAATCCATTCTTGAAAGGAATTCGATCTTGAATGTCTTTGCGAATGTAGTTTGATTAAATATTTTGTTTCAAAATTATTTAACACAGTTCTGTACCACGTACTTTTTGAGAGTCCGTCTAACTTGAGACTTCCATTTCAGAGTTATTTTACGAATGCATTAACCCATTTTGACCCAGTGTTCGATTAATCGAATAGTAAACAGTAAGAAACGGCGAAAAATAAAATTTTCTGGGTTTTAATGGGTTAAATACTCGGTTCTTGGGCTTTTTAAGATATTTGTGCATTATCTAAACGAAAGGAATTAGTAGGTCCAATTTTTTCAAGAATAAATGGAATAGCTGTAGCCCGGTTGTGATTGAAAACAGGTGAAATCGATACAGAGTGATTTTTTCTATAACTTGTATAGGAAATTCCCCCCATAAATCTCTAATATCGGGTGACTCATCGTGAGGCTTTTTTGACAGATCACGTATGACTCACATCAAACTGCCATGCCATTTTTGATCACTATCGTTTGGAAAGTCATCATGGAATGACTCACACCACAACAGCGTCTCCACATCGTTCAAAGAAAGAAGACCGTGGTCAAAATTCGTCATCGTTCTCAGCAGCTTAGCTTTTCGTCGGCTATAAAAAGTACTGATCGGGTTTCATTGGAAAGGTTCAACTTTTCCATTTAATAATGGAAAAAATCTGTTGAAAATTGATAATTAGTTATTGAAGATTTTATTGATACAAAATTTTTGTATGGGCGATAACCGCACTAATTGTGTGGTGTTGTGTTGGTTTTGGAAAATTAGATTCCCCATTTTCCGCGCTAATGTTCTCAAAAATTGTAAAAATAACTTTTTCAATATTTTCTTCGATATGTCGTGATGTTGGGAAAAACTAAGTGGATTTTTTGAGCTCACAATACTAGACATACTAAAAATGTGTTGTAATTCCCGGTTTCGATATCGATATAAGATATCGTGAAGGCCGAACTCTTCGCCGTTTGCGATTTTGACATCTAGAAAACTATGTTTATGCAATTAAACAAGATTTGGAATCTGTGGATAATCAGTTATTCGACGGATCTCCGACAACAAACTTATGGGTTGTCGTATATTCTACAAAAATCAAGTATACATTTGTGTGGGAGGTACCAGAAGGGACGTGACAATTTCTCCCATTTTCGAACTTAAATTAAGTTTGGGAAAAATATTACCACGTGGAAAGTTTGAAGTGATTCCTTATCTCCTTTCGAGAGCCAGAAATATGGACAACTTAAAAAGTCGTGAAACGGATTTTGTCCAAACATACATAGGGTCTTAAGTCACTCAGTCAATGCGTTACACTTTTTTTCTGTCCCAAATGATATATACTTTCCTACGCTGTGAGTGAGGAAACACTGTCCAACAAACTAAGACAATTTGATTGGAACAGAATAACGTCATGGTGAGTAGACCATTTAGAATAAACTTGAAGTCTCGCTGGTCCGAGTTTCTTTTTACAGTGTGTCAATTTTTTCATTACTAAGTGAAAAATACTGAAAGTTAATGTCTGAGAAAATGCTTATTGTCAGTACTATATTGTGGAATTTTATGAGGATCATTTTTGTGCAAGATCTTAAAAAAAAAACTCCTTTCAAAGAAAATGAAAGATTTACCGGATAATTTCAGTGGGGGTTACCAAAGACACCAAACTTGTAAATAAAACTCTTCACGCTCAAAGTGTTTTGGAAGATGGTACAAGTGTTTTGGAAGATCGCTTCTTTTCGACAAAAAATTTGGCAATTTCTGTAGAGCACGGTAAACAAAAATTACAAATTGGATATTTTTGGAAAATTTTCATTTTAGTTAGATATGGCTCCCTTTGACCAGGACAATATCCCAAATCCCAAATCAAACATTGATTACACACCAAAAAATACAAACGAAAAAACTAAAACAAATGAGCGTTGGCACGGCAGAAGTATTGCTGGGTAACTATACCTGCATATACACATACATACTTACATATGCAACTCAATGAGATGCTTGTAAGATGGCATGTGTACTTTATTACTTGGTGCAATTTTTAAACGCAAATGAGTTGTTCTTCTCGTTCGTTTGTGAGAATCATATCCTTATAGAGGCCAGGTTTGATGTTGAAAAGTCGCTGCGAAGCCACTTGAAAAGACTTTTGACATGGTCGAAATCATGATCGTGGCAGTCTGCAGCCAAGTAATAAATGTCACCATGTCATTTGTAAATAAATTTGCATTCTATTAAATATAGAAGCAAAATGGTCTTGAGCCAGGACAATATTCCAGTTCAAATCAAAAAATGAAAACTTTAAACAACTATCAAAAGAAACTCAGACCAGCTGATCAATAAGTTTATTGTACAAGAATGATCTTCTCAACAGGCTCTTTCAAAAATATTCATATAATGACGTACAAAATAAATGAATATATGTTAGGAATGGTTGAAGCTTACACCCTACACTAATCTCTACTATAAATAAAGGATTTTGAATTCCAAAACTCGCTGATGAAGTCGCATTGGTATCCATTTTCACACTTCCGAGTCTGTTGGGATGATATTAAGTGTTCTTATAATGCGTGGACATGTTTATTGTATTTTATTGAAGCTGAATTCGTCCTTAAATATTAATTAATTTGAAGTATCCTTTTCTGCCCAGAAAAAAATGAAAACGAAATTTTTTTTAAGATTTAGTTGTTTGCACCGTACTGCCAATAATTGCTGATATTCGGGGTATTTCAACAATAAATACTAAAAATTATATTCATAATTTACAATACATTTTAAAAATAATTATTATGAATATGCAAGTAAAACTTCAGTCCGATACAAAAAAACGGAGTAAATCATAAATGCTCATAAATGCTTCTTCAAGCGTTTTTCAATGTAATGCATTAGAAATTTTTGTTTGGTAATGGAAAGGAGGAGATCGACACTCAGCTATACACACTTTAGCCACATGTTTATTGCATATCCGGTGTAGAGATAACTCATCAGTGGCGCTTCTGTATAAAGTACTATGGATATGTCCCTTGAAATGTGAGTTTAAAAAAGGAATTCAAAATATCCAGGAGTATGTAGACCAAAAATCGCTTTATATTCCCCGGCACCAAAAAAGTCTGTCTTACAAATATCTTCATTTCCAAAATCTACGCCATCGAACAAATATTATTACTTTCCGACTTGTGTTATTGAATTCATGTGAATTTAGCTGACTCTTCTGATGTTTAAAATGTATCGTGTATGGATGTATGTGTGTCCTCATACCCTACACTGGGATTACTTCGCATTGTCTAATTCCTTCTGTTGGCTTTAGTTTTGAAATGAAATTCTCATACGTTTCCGGAAATCAATAAACGCATTACCTTTGCTCAAAAAGAGAATTTAATAAAACAGCCAAACCAACCACATTCTGTTCCCGACCAAAACCCATTCGAATGGCATCGACCGAGCACAGCCTTCGCCTTCGCAAGATGTGACACTCCTCTCTCTGTGGCCGCATGCCCGGGTTCACCATGGCGTACATCCATCCGTGTGTCTTAAGGAAATTAAATGTTTACCCATAATATTAAATTAACAAACCGACTGTATCTGTTAGTTTTGCTCATAGCTCCCATTAAATGGAGTCCCAGTTGAATATGAAATCCATATGCGGTTGGAACGGCACACACTTCCCAGCCATTCATTTCGGTCTGTCAGCCAACCAGCCATCCAGCCATTCAGTCAGTCAGCCAGTGAGGCTGTGTGTATGTGTGTGTGTGTAGGAATATATCTATTTTATGGTTTAGCATTATCCTTTAGACACACACACATATGTGTACATATGTGTTTGTCTCTGAAAGTATGAGAGCGGATGAAGGATATATGGTTCATATGAATATGCTGGCATTTGCGTTCGAGTAGTGTGGCCGTGTGTGTGTATATGGGTTAGTGTGACTGTATGCGAATGTGTGTTTGTGTGCAATAGCACGATGGCAAGTAAACTTTCGAAATGTCCTCATATTTCTTTATTATTTAACGTTGGTTGACTTGATGCTCTTCATTTAATGAAAGTTAATTTAAGCAAACACTTAATACACAAATGTTTTTCTTTCTTCTTTCCCTCATGTACATATACATATGCATGTACATTAGGGCGTACCTCAAAAAAAAAGTTCGCCGTACACCTTCGAATATGAAGTATTATTGAAAGGTAGTTTCAAAAAAAATTTTTTTATTTTTTTATGCCGAACGTAGGGGTCGCGCTTTTACATTTTTCTATATAACTTGTATTTATAAACGGATTTTAAAGTGTGATACATCGATGTTTTTGTCTCGACGAGGCCGATTTTTTTGTCTTTGAAGTCATTGAGCTCAAGCACCCCCTTCTGGTACTTACCCATCATTTCTCAGTTGCTACTACCCTAATGTACCACTCTAATAATCGAAAATTAAAGCTCGCATAAAATCATGAATCATGTTTGAGCTCAATGACTTCAAAGACAAAAAAATCGGACAAAAACATCGATGTATCACACTTTAAAATCCGTTTATAAATGCAGAAGTTATATAGAAAAATGTAAAAGCGCGACCCCTACGTTCGGCATAAAAAAATAAAAAAAATTTTTTTGAAACTACCTTTCAATAATACTTCATATTCGAAGGTGTACGGCGAACTTTTTTTTTTTTACTTGTAACCTGGTACGCTCTAATGTACATGTGTATGAATGTTCATATATATATTTTCTTTAACAATTTCTTTTCGTTTTGCTGTGCTCTTTTTTCGGGAGGGGGAAATTAATATTTATTAGTGTACAATAAACAGACACATATGCACACTAACTCACAAAAGGAAGGACGTGTAAATAGTCTGGTGAGATGCGGGAGTCGATCGATAGATCGCAACACATTGTGGTTGTTTTATTTTTAGAAGCTACAAGAAATTGTATTGCAAATTTAAGATGTCACTTGGAGTGGATATTTATGGCTTTGCAGGAATAGACAATATTGTTGATTAAATTTTAGGTATTAACAATTAGTACTTTTGGTGGGGAACTAACTGGTACTAGGACTAAAATGTGGGTACA
The DNA here is from genome assembly GCA_947397865.1 of Polietes domitor. Taxonomy (NCBI): domain Eukaryota; kingdom Metazoa; phylum Arthropoda; class Insecta; order Diptera; family Muscidae; genus Polietes; species Polietes domitor. Next base: position 5,583,459 of record OX377620.1, read on the forward strand.
TTACTTGTAATGTGTAAGCCTTTTGAAGAAATAGAGTATTCCACAGTAATACTTACATTACAAAGTTGTGTAAAGAAATTTATATGTTTCTACTAGTTGCAGATCGATTATAATTGAAAGTGGTCTGATTCGGTCCAGAGCGAAACATTTCCTTCTTCAGGACTAAAAACACCACCTAGCATGTAAAGTGTTTAATCATTAAATGCTCGTGTTATATTCATTCCCTTGCAGCGTGAACTTGAACCAAAAAGTTATTTTTGCAAAATGCATATTTGTATGGCGTGAAATGGGACATTAAAAGTATACCAATCAAACGACAGCAGCTAGAAACGTGAAATTCGGTTTATAAATACCGAATTAATAGCTAGACTTATAGAATAAGTGGAAATTTCGAAATTCGTACTTTTAAGGGATAAAATGTGAAAAGTGGAATACAAATACGGCTGAAGTTATAATCATTGAATTCAGTGTTTACATTCCATTGACTGGCTAGACTGGATCAGGGTATATTGTGTTCTGATTTTTTTTTCTAAATTCAGTCTAAAATAAGAGTAAAATAGGATAAATGTTTTCTATAAAGATTTTTTTAAATTCCTTTAGGAAACCCGCGTGACGTTTTATCATATGGAGAAATAGCAGTATCCGCTGCTTCGCACGCGAGAAAGCCAGTTATTTTTATTAGTTTTATTCGTCTCTATTTTTGGATAGTATTTACTTACATATTTTCTCTTGGTGGATATATTTCACGATTCTAGCCATAATACTTTAGTATGTACCATTTTTATGCCGCTCACACCTTATAAGAACAAAATTCGAAAAATAAATTCATTTTGATAGCGCTTCTACCCGGTCAGTGGAATTTACGTACTAAATTTCACGATTCTAGCTGTAGTACTTAAGTTGGTGCCATATTTATCCCTTTTTGTCCAGCTCGCCCATTAAAAGTACACATTTCGGAAAATCCATTCATGTTGCACATCTACGTTGCCAGAGGAATTTACACATCAAATTTGACGACAACAGCTGCAATATTTTAGTTGGTACTATTTTTATCCCGATCTCTCTTTATAAGTAAAAATTTCGACAAATTCATTTAGATTTGCGCTTCTACTTTGTCGGAGGAATTTACACTCAAAATTTCACGACTATAGCTGCAATACTTTAGTTGGTACTATTTCTATCCCATTTTATCCTGCTCACCCCCTATATGTACAAATTTCGAAAAAATCCATTTAGAATGCGCTTCTACGTTGTCAGAATTTTACACTCCAAATTTCACTGCAATACTTTAGTTAGTACCATTTTTATCCCTTTTAGTTCCGCTCACACCTTAAAAGTACAAAAATGCATTTATATTGCGCTCCTATTTGGTGAGAGGAATTTATATACCAAATTTCACGATTCTAGCTATAATAATTTACTTGGTACCATTTTTATCCCTTTTGTCCCGCTCACCTATTAAATGTACAAATTTCGAAAAATCCATTTATGTTGCCCGTCTACGTAGTCGGATGAATTTAGTTGGTACCATTTTTATCCCTTTTTGTCCCGCTCACCCCTTATAAGTACAAATTTGGAAAAATCCATTTTAATTTCAAGTCTACGTTGTCAGAGAAATGTAGATAGCGATTTTCACGATTCTAGCTACAATACTTAAATTGGTACCATTTTTATCCCTTTCCTCCCTTAAAAGTACAAATTTCGAAAAAATCCCTATTTGTACCTCGTCTGCATGGCCATTGCAAGGAACTCAACGAATTTCATGTTTCTAGCTACTGCCGTTTAGTCATGACGAAAGTTCGATGTTTATCCCTTTTTGTCCCATTTCACCCCCTCAAAGTACGAATTTCGTAAAACCCTTTCTGAGTCGACGTCTACGTCATATTTGGGAACTACTCTGAACATTTCATGACCCTGGCTTCAGCCGTTTGGTCTGGTATCTGGTCAATGATAAGTCAGTCAGTAACGCAACTCTTTTACATATATAGATATAGATAATAAAATATTTTTTGACATATTATTACTGACTAGGGAATATTTGTGATAGAATAGTTTCAGAAACCCAGATAGAAAAAGTTCAAATAAATGTAATTGCAACCGCGAATTGTGGATTTTTACAACAGTTGCAGTTTTTTCGCAACTGACTACGTAACAAGCGACATTTCTGCATACACATGTAAAAAATCAGCCGGATCCGTTGGATAGATCGCGAAAGAATTACAAAACAAAAATGTCATGCACATAAATCATTTTAGCCATATCTCGCGCGAAAATGATGGTTTGGAAAAATATCTAATTTGTATCTTTTTATATCGAGCTCTGCCGAAATACCCATAATTTTCGCAGAAAAAGATCGATCTTCCAAAAAACGTAGATGAGTTTTGACCCCAGTGATTTATTGTATAAGTTGGCTAGTAGTTTCGCCATTTAAGCGTGAAGAGCTTTATTTATAATTTTTGACATCCATTGAAATTTTCCGACAATTTTTTTTAGAACATTTTAGTCTCTAAATGTCTTTTTGAGAGAACTTTTATGATTTCCTAGAGTCAAATTGAGAGCAGCTAGAGCGTTAAGATCTACCACAAAAATGATCCTCATAAAATTCCACAATATAGTTCTGACAATAAGAATTCTCTCAGACATTAACTTACATCACCTTCCTCGCTTAATATAACGCTCCCTTCGACCAAAAAATGAAAACGTTGATACACTATAAAAATAATCTCAGAGCAGTTGTACTATAAGTTTATTGTCCAAAACTGATCTATTCAACCTGCCCTTTCAGAATTTAAAATGGTCCAATCAAAAAGCCTTAATTTGTTGGGCTGTGTTATTTTTGTTGCGTTTTAATTTTAACTGAAAATTTTTGTGGTAGCCGACATTTTCTAAAATATTTCAATAATTGCTCTTATTCTAAACTATATTTATTTTTGAAAGGATTATTAATATATTGCAAGTGCTTTAAACAACACTATTAAATACAAATTATGTCAAGATTTATTTTATATTTTTAAAATCAGCAGATAATGAGGATAAGGACATTTCCTGGGATACGGATTTTTGTTGTTACTTTTACACTTTCTCGGAAGATAATAGTTTTTAAAACCTGTCCCATGTATGTATTTATGGCCTGAGAAAACACGCTCGAAAATTGCAACTACTTTGTGGCACAAGTCAAACAGGACAAAAAAAATCATGACTTCGATTTTGCTGAAAATCTCATGAAATACTTTACTTTAAAATATAGAAAATCTCTCTGACAAGTGCATATATTAAAGTCCTTGTATTTTATAATCGATTTAACAGTTTTAATGTATACATCTTATTTGAAAGGTCTTCACGAGTCTCTAATTCTATTAAATAATAATGTGCGACAGTCCAAAAACTTTACTATTTTTCTGGTAGGTATTGTCAAGTAGAAATTGAAAATTGTCTGACACACGGAAAGTCTTGAGTTACGGAAAAAAATCTTTTCTTTCGTACCTTTACATACTTCTAACCCTGTAACTTAATTGGTTACACTGCCCGACAGTCCATACTGCACTTGAACAAGGTGATATACATCTGAAACTATAGGTGTACTGTGAGTTAATTGGCGTTTTTAGTTTTTCAATTTTCAAGAATTATTGTTAATACTTATTCCCACAATATGACACCGGTATGAATATCAAATCAAAGAAGAGGATATGTGCTAAAAATACTTCAAATTCTATCTAATACAAGCTTCTATCTGTATTAGTTTAGTAATAACATCCATTTAAAGCTTTGTCTCTTAAAAAAAAAAATGAATAAACTAGAAAAACTATGGGGCAAACTTGAAATATATGTTAATGCTGAACTAATATAGATAGATAGCATGATAGTTGAAGTATACTTAATAAATATTCTTCTCTTTCATTTGACTCTAATACCATTACCAGAGTATATATAGAATAACCAAGCATATAAAATATTTTTTTTTGAAAATTATATCCTTATGAAATTTGTAGTCCTGTCAAGGGGCAACAGCACGAGGAAATGAAAAACTAAAAACGCCAAGGAACTCAACTACATCCTATAGCTTAATACGTATATCGTCCGGTTCAAGTTTAACGACTGTTTTAATTGTTGTACGGTGTTATCAACCGATTTTCACTTTCTCGTCCGATTTAAAAGGAAGAAACCTGAGGCTTTCGATTGATAGCCTATCTGTGTGCTTGAGGGCAATGTTTTTGCACATTGGTAACCGTAGCAAACAACTAGGGTTTGCATTTTCCCGTACTTTTTATTTCCCGGGAAACGGGAATTATTTTTTTCGATTTCCCGGGATCCCGGGACAGCACGGGAAATCGTCAACATACTGTTTACCATGAGTTAAGCTTATTTTTTCCAATGAAACATTCACATTTATTAAAGTAAAATAATTATATATTTTACAACGAACCTGTTACAGAATTCATATAATAAAGCGTAATGTGAGATCAATGCAAACGTCTTTTCAAGTTTCAAAATTAATTAACGATCAGATATATCTTATTTTATTGGAAAATGTGGACGCGACGGAGAACGATCGTTCACATTAATAGTGAGTAGAGCATTAAATGAAATGTTTTTTCTTTGTACTGTCGCTTCGAAAACTTTAAATTCTTTATTTTTGGCGTTCAGATACACGCCCAAAATCTATTTATCCCACATTTTAATTTTTTTCATATGGAGCTTGACAGGAAAAATCCGAAAAAGTGGATTTTGAGTCTACATTCGAACGCAGCTTAAAAATAATTTGACAAACCTGATTAAAAGCTATGTGATCTAAATTTTACACAACATTTTTAATTTTATTGTGGAAATGATGGAAAAAATATGCGAAGAAATATGTAAAATTTTCTACTGAATTCCCGCGGGATTCCCGTACGAATTTCCCGGGATACGAGAAATGAAAGATGTGCGAATTCCCGGGAATTTTCCTGCGGGAAATCCCGGGATGCAAACCCTACAAATAACACAATTAGTAAAACGCCGCATTGTTTTTAAAAATCCGTTAGTACTTACTGAGCTGTTAAAGTTTTTATTAATTGTAAATTTTTGCAAAAATACAAGTTTGGTCATTCCAGTTCACATCTCTTATTTTTTTGCCCCGATTTTCAAAAATTTTTACATCAATAGTTTTCCCTCCAAAGATACTAAAATAATTCTAAATATGTTTTCTGGAAATTTTAAGCAAGAAATTCAATGGGTTGCATTTACTAAATATTCAATACAACCTTATAAACAAAATATGTATACATATATTAGAAATTATTAACATTATATTTAACCCTAGGATGGTCAATGACTCTTGGGCTACTAAATGCTCATTGTGGTCCAGCCAGACCACGAGAGAAAAATGAATATATAATTACAAAAGAATGAGCTGAATTATTCTCAGCAGATCTACCAGAACAAGTATATGTATGAAATATAGTTAATACAATTGTCGTTTCTGCTCAATATTCTTCTTGTAAAATATGTAAAATTTTTTAACTTCGATTCGAACTGGGATATTGTCCTGGCTCAAGGCCATTTTGCTTCTATATTCAATAGAATGCAAATTTATTTACAAATGGCATGGTGACATTTATTACTTGGCTGCAGACTACCACGATCATGATTTCGACCATGTCAAAAGTCTTTTCAAGTGACTTCGCAGCGACTTTTCGACATCAAACCCGGCCTCTATAAGGAGATGATTCTCACAAACGAACGAGAAGCACAACTCACTTGCCGAATTTGCGTTTAAAAAATCGCACCAAGTAATAAAGCACACATGCCATCTTACAAGCATCTCATTGAGTTGCATATGTAACTATGTATGTGTATATGCAGGTATAGTTACCCAGCAATACTTCTGCCGTGCCAACGCTCATTTTTTAACTTTCTAAAGAAAAACCAATATAAAAGAAAATAAATATAAACATAGCTGAGATTTTTATTTTATTATTTTGCTGCAAAACCGTGCCAAATCTTGGTTTTACCCAAATGGAGGTGGCATTTACCGAAGCATATGACACTGTAGAAAAGAGGACATTGTCGCATGTCAGCATTTCATTCACGAAAGTATTGGCACTCACCTTTAATTGTGACATTGTCGCCTTCTCATGGCGAAACAAACTGAGCTCAATTGTTAATAACGCTGGGAGGTTTGGCCAAATTCAAAAACCTTCTATATCCAAGACAAGAAATCTCACTCTTTGTCTGTTATTACCGGCGCATCGTTGGGCAATAACAGCGAATGTTACTGTTAAAGCCATGTTAGCCTTTTACAGCAAAATAAAATAAGAAAATGTATATATTTGGTTGATTGCTAAATTTTTGAAATATATTTGAATTTCATAGCAAAAACTTATAAACACAGTAAATTAACGACAAACAATTGTACTTTGCAGAAGCAAATGTTATTGCAAGTTAACAGACAAAGAGCGAGATTTCCCCTCTTGTATATTTATGCTCCTTGGCCAAATTTGAACCTCTCAAAAACATCCGATATTTTGAAAGCTTCTATAATTGATTGGAATTTTAAATTTGTTTAAATAAAGGATTTTTGAATAAATGATTTCTGTATATGGGAACTGGCCGTCATGATGTCAGCTTATAATTATATAAATGAAATGCATGAGGTCCACATCATATATACCCAGATGAAATGAGCTTTTGGCAACAAATACGTCTGTCGATTATACTTAAAATTCAGTATTAACTTCAGAAATTAAAAACTTCTCCGTTTCTTTCGGATGTTGTCCATTCGTCCCAAATGGTCACCATCACCATAAACTGTAAATCGTACTCAAACACAAATTTAGTCAGCCAGCCTCCTTTTCCACTACCTCTCCACACATTTCGTTCCATTACGTTCCCAAGATTAGCTGACTTATAAGCATTACCTAGTCCTTGGCTGGACACAGCATACCTCCTTCGTATATGTGCATGTTATACGAATATCCTGCATACACATACATAATAGTAGCTGGGGTAGTAGCTACAGAATATATGATATGCAAAGAAACACTAAATGCTCAGTCCTGTTCCAAGAAGTGGCCCAGAGGAGGATGAGGCACGAGGCATGGCCCAGCCAAAAACAATATCGTTCTGTTTTTATTTAAATAAGAAAATGCTATCATAACACACTATTTACAAATGAAATCATTCATTCCAAATAGCAAACATCCATTTGCACGCACTCACACATACACAAACACACGTTCACACTCCCACACACACACATCTATGGCCATATCTAGGAGTATGGATAATACGCACACTTACAAACAGAAAGGCACATGATCTCATCATACATCCATACATAGATATCGTTGGATTTGCGAATGGCGGCTGGCGTGTACGAAGGTGGTGCTGTGGTGCGTGTGCATCTCGAAGGCAACGCTAACGCATAAATGTGTCTCTGGCTCTGTCTGTTGGTTAATGTCTGGGGTAATTCCTATTTGGGAGCCCGACATACGAAAGGGAATGAACGAATGACTGACTGAATGAATGGGAAGATTAAATCCGTTTCCTTAATTATGGCTCCACTCGTTTGCATTCCATTTGCTTGCTTCGTTTCTATTTCACCTTAAACACAACACACCAGCCAGCCAACCAACCAGCCAGCATTCACACACTTCCACGAAATAAATTATGAGTGGCATACTTCAGTTGCTCTCCCTTAAGCCCTCCATGATATACGCTTTTCCCGGAATGACATTTCCATATGCACAAACGTATCCACGTACACATGTGATTGGCGACTACAGAGTTGTAACTCAAGACAGGCCTTTTATTTGGAAAATTGACTGGAAAGAATAGCAGATGTGTGGATTGCAAAGAAATATTCAGAGTTCAAAATACTCCCATGTTTTTAATATTTAAACTTGGGTTTCCAAAATTGCCCTAATGTAAGGATATCACTTAGTTTACGATTTTGTACTACTAGAAAATAAAATTGGGAATTTTTGACTTATGACGTTCTTCTCGCATATTGCGTGCGATATATACAATTAGAATCATTAATACGAGGATGGATCGAACACTTTATGACGTGTGCGCAAGCTTTAAGCTGGGAATTGAGTTATTCACATAATCCTTTTGGGAGGGTGGACATGCAACAATAAAATTACTAAAGTTCTGATATAGACTGCGGCGCATAAATTATACAACACTTTCCCTGATTCACCTATCCCTGAATGTTTTAATAGATTTTTATTTGTCTCGTACACTTTTGGTTTAGTATTTTGACACTCAAGGAGCGAAAAAAATCCTTTAATACACGGAGCAAATTAAGTGCGTTCATTGAAGGAAATATAATGTTGCGTTTGATAACAAATCAATTTCAAATTTGAAATAGATGATCTACATAAATGTTATATGGCTTTAATGTAAAGGAAGTTATGAAAACACTATTTAAGGATAAATCAAGCAGATCACGAACCTGTAACCCTCAAACAAAAATGAAAACAATATCAACTCTTTGGGAATTCCGAGTTAAGTAAACAATGTAATTCTGAGTGATAAAAGCTTTAATGAACCACGATAAAAATGATTATTAATAAATAACCCGTATGAAGGTAACAATGAATTTAATAAAACCTTCTATGGGGTGTTTCTATATTTGTAGAGCTCGACAGTAGAAGATCTATGGTAGTGGTATATGCGGACAATATGGTGACACTGATGTCGGGTCTGTTTACGTCAATGATAATCATGTGAGGTGCCTTGGAATCACTAAATTCGTGGGCCGCCAGCTGTGCCCTTGGATTGCATCATAGTAAAACTGATATACTTGACCAAAGAGCCCAAGATTCCAACCTTTATACGGGGTAGAGTTCGTCCTTGACTCGACGATATGCTAGTAGCGAAAGGTTGAACATCAGGTCTACTATTGTCTATTACTCTTGTCGCAAAAAGTTTTACTAGACTCTGGGGACTTAAGTGTTAAGGATGTATACAACAATAATACGATTCCCGCGGGATAATTCCCGGGAATTCACATATTTTTCATTTCCCGTATCCCGGGAAATTCGTACGGGAATCCCGCGGGAATTTTGTAGAAATTTTTACATATTTTTTCCATCATTTCCACAATGAAAATGTTGTTCAATAATTTAGCTCATAGCGATTTTAATTTGGTATGTCCACCAAAATTCACTTTTTCGGGTAATGGAACGCCCAAAATAAATGAGGTCAGTCGTTTAAAAATATTTTAAACAATGCTATAGAAAACGCAAGTAACAATATTGTATTAAAAAAGTCAAGATAGCTGTCTAAAAAGAATATATAGTTTTCAAGGCGACAGGACAAAGAACAGACCACTTAAACATTTTTAATGCTCTACTGACTACATATGTAGAATGTGAACGAACGTTCTCCGTCGCGTCCACGTTTCCCTATAAAATAAGAAATATCTGATGACGTCGTAAATGCATTGTCTGCTCTTAATTCAAACAGTTAAACAAAATTTTGACTGCAAATATTTAATTAATTTTGAAACTTGAAAAGATGTTTGAGTTAAATTCTGTAACAGGTTCGTTGCGAAATACATTTTTATTTTACTGTACTGGGAAGCTCATGACCATCTATATTTAAAATCTATTTACAAATGGCATGGTAACATTTATTACTTGGCTGCAGACTACTACTATCAGATGGCTTCGCAGCGACTTTTCAACAACGTACCCGGCCTCTTTAAGTAAATGATTTTCACAAACGAATGAGAAGCGCAGCTCACTTGCAGAATACCCGCTCGAAAAATCGCACACATCCCACCTTAATAAAATGTGAATGTTTCATTGCAAAAAATAAGCTTAACTCATGGTAAACGATATATTGACGATTTTCGTGCTGTCCCGGGATCCCGGGAAATTGAAAAAAAAATCCCGTTTCCCGGGAAATAAAAAGTACGGGAAAATGCAAACCCTAATATTTAGGGCACATTTTGAAGATTGCTGTCTCATATTCACTTTCTGATTACAATTGCAGTATTATCTTTATAAAGAGTGATTTTTTTGAGGTTAGGATTTTCATGCATTAGTATTTGACAGATCACGTGGGATTTCAGACATGGTGTCAAAGAGAAAGATGCTCAGTATGCTTTGACATTTCATCATGAATAGACTTACTAACGAGCAACGCTTGCAAATCATTGAATTTTATTACCAAAATCAGTGTTCGGTTCGAAATGTGTTTCGCGCTTTACGTCCGATTTATGGTCTACATAATCGACCAAGTGAGCAAACAATTAATGCGATTGTGACCAAGTTTCGCACTCAGTTTACTTTATTGGACATTAAACCAACCACACGAATGCGTACAGAAGAGAATATTGCGTCTGTTTCTGAGAGTGTTGCTGAAGACCGTGAAAAGTCGATTCGTCGCCGTTCGCAGCAATTGGGTTTGTGTTATTCGACCACATGGAAGATTTTACGCAAAGATCTTGGTGTAAAACCGTATAAAATACAGCTCGTGCAAGAACTGAAGCCAAACGATCTGCCACAACGTCGAATTTTCAGTGAATGGACCCTAGAAAAGTTGGCAGAAAATTCGCTTTTTTATCGACAAATTTTGTTCAGCGATGAGGCTCATTTCTGGTTGAATGGCTACGTAAATAAACAAAATTGCCGCATTTGGAGTGAAGAGCAACCAGAAGCCGTTCAAGAACTGCCCATGCATCCCGAAAAATGCACTGTTTGGTGTGGTTTGTACGCTGGTGGAATCATTGGAACGTATTTTTTCAAAGATGCTGTTGGACGCAACGTTACGGTGAATGGCGATCGCTATCGTTCGATGCTAACAAACTTTTTGTTGCCAAAAATGGAAGAACTGAACTTGGTTGACATGTGGTTTCAACAAGATGGCGCTACATGCCACACAGCTCGCGATTCTATGGCCATTTTGAGGGAAAACTTCGGAGAACAATTCATCTCAAGAAATGGACCGGTAAGTTGGCCACCAAGATCATGCGATTTGACGCCTTTAGACTATTTTTTGTGGGGCTACGTCAAGTCTAAAGTCTACAGAAATAAGCCAGCAACTATTCCAGCTTTGGAAGACAACATTTCCGAAGAAATTCGGGCTATTCCGGCCGAAATGCTCGAAAAAGTTGCCCAAAATTGGACTTTCCGAATGGACCACCTAAGACGCAGCCGCGGTCAACATTTAAATGAAATTATCTTCAAAAAGTAAATGTCATGGACCAATCTAACGTTTCAAATAAAGAACCGATGAGATTTTGCAAATTTTATGTTTTTTTTTAAAAAAAAGTTATCAAGCTCTTAAAAAATCACCCTTTATATAGCAATGGACTGTTATTATTACACAGTACGACAAAATCAATTTTTTTTGAGTACACATGAGAAATGTTAACAGAATATGAAAATAGGCTTAAAATAAAGAAATACGTGTCTCGGCGTTTTGCTGTAGCACGTCAGAATTTTGAGAAAATCGATTTTAAAGATTCGAAGGATCGTGGAGGTTCCCTTGTAACGTAGTACTATTATAAAAAGTTCTATAAAAACAGAATGGGTGACCCGATTTAAGTGCTTGAGCCAGTTTTGAAAAGGGAATTAAATTTGGATTTGTTTTTATTAAAAAAAAACATTTTTTTCCGCTAGATGGCGCTTTAATTTTCATGTAAAATTAAAAAATATCCAAAAATGTAATGTAATTCAATGTAATGTAAATGTAATGTAAAAATACAAAAATTAATATCCGAAAATGTAATGTAATTCAAAGTAAGGTAAATGTAATGTAAAAATACAAAAATTAAAATGATATCTTAACTATTAATTTCGTAAATTTTTTGGATATTTTTTAATTTTACATGAAAATTAAAGCGCCATCTAGCGGAAAAAAATGTTTTTTTAATAAAAACAAATCCAAATTTAATTCCCTTTTCAAAACTGGCTCAAGCACTTAAATCGGTTCACCCATTCTGTTTTTATAGAACTTTTTATAATAGTACTACGTTACAAGGGAACCTCCACGATCCTTCGAATCTTTAAAATCGATTTTCTCAAAATTCTGACGTGCTACAGCAAATCGCCGAGACACGTATTTCTTTATTTTAAGCCTATTTTCATATTCTGTTAACATTTCTCATGTGTACCAACCACTGTCGTACTGTGTTATAATAATGAAACAATAGAATTTATTTAAAGCAGTGCGCATGTATTAATGTGCATAAAAATATATATAAGATTCGACACGGCCGAACTTAACGCCGCCAGTGTGACCGGCTTATGATATATTATCCATACAATAATCGATATCACTCTTTTACCCGAAATCAATTTAATGGGGCAGAAAGCATCAGGTATCATATAGTCGGTCCCGTCCGACTTTAGCCTTACCTTACTTGTTTACTATTATACACTCCACGAGAGTATATGTGTTAGTGTATTTGTTTGTAACACCCAAAAGGAAGCGAGATAAACCCATTGCTAAGTACACCGATCGACTTAGAATCACTTTTTGAATCGATTTAGCAATGTCAGTCTGTCTGTCCATCTATTATTGTAATCACGATACAGGTCCGATTCTAACGAAACTTTGCACAACGAAGTTTTTCGGGATAAAAACAAATTTGAAGAAAATCGGTTCAGACTTAGATATAGCCCCCATACGAATTTCACTCCCGATTTGACTCTTTGCACGCTAGATGCCACATATTTTAACAGATTTTCTTCAAATTTGGCAAAACATCTTATTGATTTATATATTTCAGATTTATATATTTCTCCCACACAAATTTTGCTCCCAATTTGACTATTTCCGCTCTAGAAACTACATATTTCATCAGATTGTCTTCAAATTTGACAAAACTTCTTATATTTAAACTAGGAACACCTGTGGTGAAAATAGGTCAGATCGGTTCAGATTTATACATAGCTCCCATTCAAATTCCGCTCCCGAATTGAATTTTTCTGCTCTAGAAACCACACATTTTAACAGATCTTCTTCAAATTTGGCAAAATATCTTATGTTTCCACTAGAAACACGCATTGTGAAAACGGGTCAGAACGGTTCAGATTTATATATAGCTCCCATACAAATTTCCCTCGCAGCTTGACTTTTTCCTTCCCAGAAATCACGTATTTTCAGAGAATTTCTTCAAATTGAGCATAACACGTTATACTTGAACTAGAAGAACCTATTGTGTGACCCACTTACACAATAGATCAAACATCATTCCATGTTTGGTTATAGCACCGATACAAATATTCATCTCGATTTGACAAATTGGGGCAGGATATATTATCCTATGAGTAGGACTTACAAAAATCCTTCCCGTTTTAATTTTTTTGTCGGATAGAAAGTGGAGTGTATCATATAGTCGACCCCGCCCGACGATAGCCATTCCTTACTTGTTTTATTATAAATTTTTTTATTTAATCAAAAATCAATACAATTTAATATTTATAACTATAAGTATGTCCCAATGTATAGGACACATAAACACATTGATAATAAAATTCCATAAAAATAAATAGTACGAATGTATATATTTATTTCATTTTATTAATTTTGTCTTTCTCTGTCATAGAAAAATCCACTTGTTTTGATGATTCAGCATTTATTTCAGCATTTTTAATATGGAAAGGAGATAGTGAAGCTAATCAGGATTTATCCATATTTATAAGAGTTGTTTAGTATTTAAATCGGGGACAGCAAATAAAATTACTTTATGAAGACCTTTTCTTACCCAGTATGCACACTGAAGGATCGCACAACATTTACAACATTTTGTTTTTGTCGGTCCTTTCTATCGTACTGCTTTAAAGTATGCCGAGCATTGATCAATTCTATGGAAGTACTTCCGCCAGTATATAAATAAAGATGCACAAAAATATAATACGAGGAAATCCCGAATGATATACGCCCGCCATTTGTCGGCTCGTTTACATATTTTCTAAATTAGCCTCGTATAAATTTGTTTTTACAAAACCAAGCAACCAACACACATGCATGCGTCCTGAGGCGGTAGTGTCAAATGCTAAAGAACATTTGTCTCTTTTTCCGTATTAAATTTCGTACATACACACACATGTACTATGTATGTGTATATGAATCTGTGGATGCAAGTATTTATGTGTCGTTCGCCTTTCATACTTTTCCTTCATTTATATTTATATGTGAATAGGTGTGTGGGTGTGTGTATGCTTCCCCTCACACATACACATACATAGATACTTTTAAACTACTGCCTGTAAGTGTTATTATTTTACCCCAGACATTAATTTAATATGTTTTATTTTTCTTTTTTTTCTTGCTGTGGACAATCTTACTCTGGTGGCACTCTCGTACGACATCTACTTCGCCTGGTGCTGGTTGGCTTGCTGGCTGGTATGTATTTCATAAAACTTTGTGACTTTCTTAAATATTTAAAATACATATTTAACGCACACACACTCACGCACATTCACACAGATAGTCATACACTGACATAAATATCTCGAAACTCCGTTGAAAGTGAATTAAGGCAGAGAAAGTCGCCGTCTCCGTTGCCGCATTCGGGGAATGTGTGTTTAAATGGGCGAGCTCTGATGGAAGTGGAAAACTATTAAAAAAATAAATCCTTTTCTAATCTCAAATGTACACAGGGACCATTCATACATATTTCCATGAAAATTTCCTTGAAATAAATTTTAATAAACTTCTTTTTGCTGTAATAACAAACAGCATCAGCAGCAGTAACGCCAACTACAGTCGAAGATATTAAAAAAGATATTCGTGGAAATGTTGTCGTACTTGATGGGGGGTATAGTATGGAAAGTTTGGGAAAATATTTATTAAATTCGGCGTGTACATCCCTCGTAAAATAGAGGAATTTTTCAAAATTCGTATAATTCGGAAACAATTGGATAAGAGGGATAAAAATGCCACCAATCAAACAGCTGAAGTTGAAATCATGAAATTCGTTGAATACATTCGTCTGACTATGAAGATGCGAAACAAAAATATCTTTTTCGAAATTTGTACTATTAAGCGGAAAATAGGGCAAATTAAGATATAAATAGTACCAACCAAACGGCTGCAGCTATACTAATGAAATTCGGTTTGTACATTTCAAAGAAAGAGATCTTTTTATATTCGTTCCTTCGGGATCTTAATGGGCGGCTAAAGCTAGAATTATGATATTCAGTAAAATAGAGAGTGAAACTGGTTCCAAGCAAACGCTTGTATCTAAAATCATGAAATTAGGTGAGTATATTCAAGTCGGTAACATGTTGGATCTTCAATAATAGAACTTTTCCTACCAAAATAGTACAGACATTAACCCGTTTTGACCCAGTGTTCGATTAATCGAACAGTGTACTAATATGGTAGTGTACTTCTATGTAAAGTTGACAGCCACTAATCTGCCGATACTACTATGGAATGCACTCTGTGGTGGAGGGTATATAAGATTCGGTCCGGTCGAACATAACGTCTTTTTAATTGTTATATTTTCATTTCTCGTTGGTACCTTTAATATTTGTACTCACAATTTAGCTTTTATATTCAATTTAATGTAATTATGATGGCTACATATGTTGCGAATTACACTTTCACATAGAAACAGTGGTTTAAGAATAGTCTCGCAAAAATTGCGAAACAATTCATTATTATTTATACCCTCAAGCACTAAGTATGTCATTTCGTTTGTAACACCTTGAAATTGGATCGTTGGATATTTCTAAAATTCGACTTCGTTCTTGAAACCTTCACGTGTGTCCTACATTTCCCACAATTTCCATACCACCTACGCAGCAGCTCAGCAGCATCATAACTACTAAAGTTCAGCTCAAGACGACGACACTGAATGGCTTCAATTCAGCTGAAAAGACAACGTCACAAATAAATAGATGGATGCAAAGGAAACCGAACTGTAAATTTTTATTCTTTCCTCCGGCAGCAGTAGCAACCACCAGCCACCACGAGACGAAACGATACCACCGACCGACAACATTTGATTGTGGAACCATAAAATTATTTTAAACTACAGATAAAAAACGGGATAGGGGAACAATAACTCTTCGTCAACAAATAAAAAATGCGAGAAAATAGAACGGACGGAATACCACCAACAGCCGCAACAATCAACAGAACCAGCACCAGAACAAGCATCAGTACCAACCAGTACCAGAAGAAAAACTCATTTTGATCGTTATTTACAAAATCGTAAAATTTCAAGTCGTAAAACTGCCGCCTTGTGTGTAATTGCTGCTGCTGAAGCCGCTGCTCCTGCGATGAGTTGGGAGCTGTTGCCTGATACAGCCATCGAGCGGCGTCTCATCCAAACTTTTGTGAACTCTGAATTCGAAGGACTGTCATGCCCTGCCACTCACATACAAAATGGCCCCTCCACGGCCTGCTCCAATTTGTGTTGCTGCCTGTTCAAGGAGTAAAGTTAACGATTTTTTGTTTGTGTTTCCAAAACAAATTCTTCATTCGGACGAAATTATGGGAATTTTTTAAAGCCTCAGCCAGCAAACAAACCACTCCTCCACCTGCCTCCAGCAGGCCAGGCCAGGGCAGCGCAACACACTTGAAGAGTGTAAAATTTGTTTTGACGTTGATAAATTATTATTAAGTAATTTTCGAGAAACCCCCACAGAAAGTACCCTGAGAAAAAACAAAGCAACACAAAAATCAATAATGTTTTTTTTTCGTTATGCCCGCTGCTGCTGTTGTTACTGTTGCTGCTACTCGGCTAATGCGTCAAACAGGTGCTGAAAATGATATGGATGGAGGGAGGCCCATTTAATGGCATTAGAAGGAGCTGCCGGCTTTCACTCTAATCTGAAATTCGATAACCATACCATGTACAGCGAAGTGAAATGCTAAGGTCATTTGAATTCGAAAATACGTACACATATATTTAGATGTATATTAGGTCGGATAGAGAGACTTTAGGGTTGTGAAGCAAAATGAAGAAAATACTTTATAGTCAATAAGGCTGTTTTTCTTTAAGACTGGGTAACTATGCTGCGATAACAAAAATCTAAATAAAATGTTAAATTTTCACTGAAAATAAAAAATTCTTTTTTAAAATTGTCGTCAAAAGCAATATCAATGTGTGTGAAAACAAATTATGAAAAAATAATTTTTTGTTACAAATTTTGGACTTAGCCTGGATAATTATCCAGTGTAAGTCAAAATGATTGTTAAAGTCAACACAAAATATTTTTTGAAAAATTTGTTTTCACACACACATTGATATTGCTTTTGGCGACAATTTTAAAAAAGAATTTTTTATTTGGAGCAAAAAATTAATTTTTTATTAACGTTTTTGTTATCGCAGCTTGTTATCCCGGCTTAAAGAAAAACAGCCCTCATATAAATAAAACTTTGGTGACAACAACATTACTCTAGAAGGACCACAAAATATTAAATTTCCTTCAGGTGGATGAAATACAAATTATTTCTTGGTCTAAATAAAACATAATTGGTTTATAATAGCCAAGATAAATCTAATTTTTATTCTTGCATACATTAATGTTGTTTCCTTCCGCTGGTTTAAAATAAATTAATAATTGATTACACCAAAATAAAAAATAAGAAATTTGTGTCCGAGACCTAAATATTTTTATACTGTTTTTTTCTAAAATTCCTATATTTGGAAATATAGGTCAGATTACAGCCGCTTAAATGTTTAATTTAATGTACTTATGTTGGCTACAGGCATCGCAAATTTCATTTAAAAATATTTTTTTTCGGATTTTTTTTGTTGGTACGAAAAACTATAAAATAAACTCGGTAAAAATAAAGGGTGATTTTTTAAAAGCTATAGGAAAGTTTTTCAAAAAAAAAACACATAAAATTCAGAAAAATGCATTAAGTCTTTATTTGAATCGATAGTACGGTCCATATAATTTAATGTTTGAAGATTATTTCATGCACATTGACCTTGACTGCGCCTCAAATTGTCCATCCGCATAGTCCAATTTTGGCATTTCCACGTTTTTGAGTAACAGAGGCCCAATTGCTGCGAACGGCAACGAATCGATAATTGATGGTCATCATTAACACTGGCCGATACAGCTGCGATATTTTCTTCAGTTCGCACTCTACGTAAGCGTGTTGGTGGTTTTCAATAGCTAACATTCAAGCAAAGAAAACAATCTCTATGGGTAAAAGACCTATGGATAAATGGAGAAGTTATGACACTGTTCGTAGACCCAAAAGATTTTGTAATATTGGATAGATAGTACGAAAAATCCGCTTACAAGTTATATAACACAATATTTTGTAATAGCTAAGATCTTAAGGTATATTTAAAGAAACTGTAGAAGTTATGACCCTTATTGACAATTTTCATTTGCAAATAATTTTAAATCGCAAATAACCGCTTGGAAAATGTATAGTATATCTTTTAACCCCATATGTTGACTTCTCACTCGGAAAGTATTACTACATCCCTGTGATAATTAAATTCATTCCATTTCCATTTTAGTAAAATATCGCAAATTTTGGAACATCTCTTCCCCAGTTTGTGAATTTGGTATTCCAAATTCAGACATTTTAGAGAGACATTGGTACCGTACAAGAAATAGAGTCATAGGTAATAAAGAGATTATGACATTATTGCGCCTTTAATAATTTCTGTGTATTATTTATTTACTTTGAGGTCCAGTAACGGTTTCACTATACAACAAAAAAGTAAAATAAAAAATATCTTTTGTGTGAACACAAAAGTTTTTTATGAATATTTTTTACTAAAATTAAAATTTTCGTCCTAGGTACCTTTATTATATGTAATCTCGTTTGGATATATTGGTCCGATTGCACCCGCTGTTGTCTAAAAAAGTTGTGAATTGCACTTTCACATAGAAACATTGGTTTAGGAACAGAATCCAAAAATTTGGAAAAGAATTATGTTTTTTTTTTTAAAAAAATCAATTTTTGATGGCACGAAAAAAATCATAAATAATTGAAAAAAAATCGGAGAAAAGTATATTTTAATAGCTGGCGTTATAACAAAAAAAATATATGTTCAAAATTAAAAATGTAGAATTTATGAATTAAACAAATTTGTTTTTTTTTTATTTTTGTTTAAATGGCGCGAAAAGTCCCATTACAAATTATATAAAACAATATATTGTTTTAGGTCGTAATACAGGTGGTTCGATTAAAATTTTTAAATTAGAATCGGCTATAAAAGTACTGATTTTTTCTTCAAATTTCTGGTTTTTATAGGAAAGGTTTAACTTTGTCATTTAATAATGGAACACAATATCATTCATATGACTATCACGACTGGCTCGCCAATAACTCATCCGATCAACCCAATTTTCAGTACATTTTCGATTGTTCCTGCTTGAACTCTACAATGGCAACTGCGATTTCGTGTTTCAATACTTCAATTGTCTCTGGATGGTTTGCGTAACAGTTATCCTTAATGACTCCCCACAGAAAATAATCCAAATAGCAGCTCCGAGGAGGCGGATTTTCAAAAAGAGTGCATAAATATCGATGGTCGCGTTGGCTGTGTGACTGTGGCCCGGTCTTGTTGACACCAAATGTCGTCCATGCCATTATCCTCAATTTTTAGAAACAAAAATTCTTTGAGGATGGCACGGTAACGCTCACGCACTCATTTTCGAAGAAATGCCGTCAACCCAAAATCGACACCAAACAGTGGCTCGTTGTTGATGCATTTACTTCTCAATAGTCGCGTCTGAGTTCTCTAAACCCCATATGCAGCAATTTTGCTAACTGACATAGCCACCGAGTTGAAAATGAGTTTCATCTGAAAACACGATTTTTCGGTAAAATTCCTCATATCCTGCCAAACAATCTTCAGCCCATTGGGCGAAGCGAAAACGCGTCAGATGGTCAGAAGCTTCAATTGTTGGACCACTTGAACTTTGTAAGCCTTCATACCGAGGTCTTTATGTTCTTGTCACAGAAGTGCGAGAAATGTTCAGTTTCTTAGAACGATGACGAGTTGATGTAGATGGACATTCTCAGCCACATCAGCAATGTTTTCGGTTGAACGCAGTGCACGAGAACGTACACGGGTTGGTTTGTCCAATAACAATCCATTTCCAAATTTTGTCCGAGCGAAATTAAAAATAAAAATGAATGTTATTCTACCTTTCAAAGCTAAAGTAATCGGTAGTTCAAATTTAAAATTTTAAATGGGCCACCATGTAGCTTCGCCCAAAATTGGTAATTTAGTAAAAAATTTAAAAAAATACCATACAAACATTTTTAATATCGTTTTCGAGTTATAAATCCTAAATACATCAAAAAATGTTATACACACCTTTCAACGAAATGTTGTATAGTGTTTCCCCGGCTTTGCTTATAGATTTTCTTCTCTGGGACATGTCCGACAACGCTTGACGTTTACAACTTTGTATGACGTTATTTTCACTCCAATTGCGGAACAAATATGGTGTTATTGCACTTTCGTGCAAAAGCCATATGTTATGACCTTATTGAAAATATAATTTCAGAATTTCGTTATGATATCTTGTAAATTTTCAGTGTGATTTTTTTTTATTAAAAGTATATTTTTTACGTAATTTTTAGTTGTACTGGTAATGAAGCAAAAAAGTGATTTCCTTTTAATTGTTTGGTTCTTCTTCACAATTTCTTGATATGAGCAGAAGTGGATACAGCCTAATGTCTACTCATAGAGATACAAGTGTGTATGTAAGCAGGAATGCAGACCTATTTACTGAAAAAATGTGTCAGAATGAGATTTAAAGGTACAGACACATGTCTACAATGGTCTGTTTTTTTGTATTGGTTGTGTACACGACTATCTTCAGTGAGATTACTCAGTTATTGGGGAGCATACTATCAACGGAGGCGTTTGAAATTTACCCAAAATGGGTATTGATTGCATTAGACGTAAAAATAGTCTTCAATAAATTTCTGCTTCATACATTTTGACTTTAAACACGATATTAAACCTGATCTAAGTAAAAAACTGAAGAAAATTTAACAATAATTTTTACCTTGAATTGAGTTTATATTTGTTATTGAAGTTGATGTGATTTTAGTTCCTACGAGTTTAATTATTAGAATACAGATAATTTTTACATAAAATAAGGAAAGTCTACTAAAATAATATGTAGTTCATTTTAGTTCTAACCCCAA
The DNA here is from genome assembly GCA_947397865.1 of Polietes domitor. Lineage (NCBI taxonomy): Eukaryota > Metazoa > Arthropoda > Insecta > Diptera > Muscidae > Polietes > Polietes domitor. Next base: position 5,604,555 of record OX377620.1, read on the forward strand.
GTAGATTTTTAATTTCAGAATCAGACGATCGGAGGAAATATTTATTTCATTAATATAAAATAAATAATAACCAATATTGTAATATAAAATAAATGCATAACCAATGAATAACTAAATAAGAAACAGCACGTTTGAAAACCCAACTAAAAGAGACAAAGTTGCAGGCCGACAGAGAAAAATACAATCTTATCTTATTAAGATCGACCATATATATGATCGACATCACCTGATTCACGTATGACATCCACATGCAGATGGCGCTATTGTTTATTTTTAGAAATCTATGTGAAACCTAGGACGAACTTCGCCATTTTAGATTCACAGTTTTGTAATTATTTTGCTACCACTACTAAAAAATTCTGTGAGGCTTGTGATAACATAAAAAGTAGTATATCATAAACAAATTCGCATCGAAAAAGATGCACTATTAAAACCCGGGTCCATTGATACTAAAACATATGGGTTTAGTAATCAAATCTTGTATAGGTGTAGGGTATTATCTAGCCGGCCCGGCCCGACTTCAGCCTTTCCTTAATTTTTTATCATTTCTTATTATTTTATCGAATTTAGCTATTAGAAGTAATACATATTTGATATTTAAAAAAATAAGGAAAATTTTAAAATATTTCTGTTCTTTAACCTTTAAAAAAATCATTATTTTTTTTCAAATTCTTTGACATATACACATTGTTTTCTTCGTTATAATGTTAGCTATAATATAATATATATATTAAATCAATTTTCACTTGTAATATAATTCTAAAATTAGAGTAAAAGTATTAAAGGTACATTCGACGAAAATTTATGGCCGGGTAACTAAAAAGTATTACTGGGCCACTAAAAAAAGCATTGTTGGGTAACTATACCTGTATTTTTACATATGCAACTCAATGAGATGCTTGCAAGTTGGGATGTGTGCATTTTTATTTTGGAGCTATTTTTAAACGGATATTCAGCAAGTTGGCCTTGAGCCAGGAAATAACCCAGTTCAAATCAAATTAAAAAAAATATTCATAAGTTTGAGTTTTCAAGAAGAACATAATTTTTGGAAACAGAATATTCATAATTATTTGTGTTCATGATTTTATAATACTTTATCTATTTTAGTCATAACCAGTGTGTCTTAATTATTGTTTTTGGAATTTCATCAATAATGTAATTTATCCCCATCCGAACTGTGAACTATGTAAAGGGAAATCTTTATTTCATTAGTGTAATATAAAATAAATGCATAACCAATGAATAACAAAATAAGAAGCAGCACATTTGTAAAACCAACTAAAAAGACATAATTGCAGGTCGACAGAGAAAAATATAATCTTATCTTATTAAGATTGATCACAAATATGTAGTCGAAATGTGACCAAGAACCCCAAATAAATGCTAAAGTTTGGATATTCAAATGGAAGGAAATTGAAAAATGGTTTCGTTCGTTAGTGGTTTTTGGTCAGACCTAAACACTTTCTTCTCTGGGAAAGTTGATTCTGCTAAACAAATTTCTTTTTTTAGCATATCTAAAACGGGCTACACAGTGTTGTATTTAAGATTTTCTCCCCTGGGATATGTCCAAAGCCGGTTACACAGCGTGCTTTAAGAATTTCACCTGGCTATGTCGACTGCTGTGTAAAATGACCTACTCCGTTGCCCGCATCCGGTCAGAATTAAAGATTTTATTTTCTTTTGAACTGGGATATTGTCGTGGTTCAAGACCATTTTGCTTCTATAGAATGCAAATTTATTTACAAATGGCATGGTGACATTTATTACTTGGCTGCAGACTACCACGATCATGATTTCGACCATGTCAAAAGTCTTTTCATGTGGCTTCGCAGCGACTTTTCAACATCAAACACGGCCTCTATAAGGAGATGATTCTCACAAACGAACGAGAAGCACAACTCACTTGCCGATTTTTTTTATTTTCTTTGATATGTTCAAAGCTACGCAGGATAATAGTTTTCTGTATAACGATTTAGTCCTATAAAATCAAATATATTTTTAAATTTCTGTAACAAATGTAATATAATAAATATTATGTAACAAATATTATTTAAAGAGAATGTGAAAAAGTCTAAAATCTCAATGGTCTAAAAGTCTAAAAATGAATAGTGTATCACAAGTTAGTTTCACGCCAAAGAAATAATCGAGCTAGACCCACATTTAAGTATACCGATCGGATTACCCACTTAGTCCATTTAACAATGTACGTCTGTCCGCCCGTCCGTCTGCTGGCCATCTAAAGTACTCTACAGGTCGCAATTGTTGTCCAATTGTCATGAAATTTGGAAGAAGTTTTTTTCGGGTTTTTCTAGAAACAGTTAAAAATAGGGAAATTATTCATTACATGGTAATTCCACAAAACATATTGTACATACTCGTTCTTGGGGATAGTACAATTCTGATGTAATAATCAGATTCAGCGCACTGAAATCTACTCCAAACATTCCTGTCTGAATTAGATTGGGGAACATTTTGGCACATTGCTAAAAAATCATTTGGAGATGTTTTAATAATATTTTTTTTTTAATTATATATGTATATAGGGAAACCTCATCATTACTTTTCGTCCTATTTCTTCCCAAAGTATCAGTTTAGAGAAGGTTTTAACACCGTAAAAACTACAAATTATATCTTGCTGAAATAGATAATCATTTTGAAAAACACCCATTCAGAGATTCTGATATCTTGTAGAGAATAAAATAACCTAAAATACATAAAAATAAATCATATGTTTGAAATTAAATTCAAGGATTATGTGTATTTTTAGACATTATGAAATACATTTTTTACTTTTCTCTTATATTCGCAAAGGGGAGTTCATCAACCTTTCAGACGATTCCAATGATATCAATGCGTTATTATACCAATAACGAAGCTATCTCCTCACCAAACGCCCAAAAGTACCAACTTTGGACCAATGTAAACCACATACAACGTTGACATGGCGTTTACCTTATGCCAACGTTTTACTTACCACGAGGAGTATATTATACGTATAAGGCTCACCCAGAAATGAATACTGGATTTCTTAATGACGATTTACAAAATTGTTGACGATCGTCCATATGATCGACACCAGCTGATGATGGCAAGTGAATGATCGACCATATGAACCACATCACCTGATGCACGTATGACATCCACATGCAGATGGCGCTATTGTTTTTTTTTTGAAATCTATGTGAAACCTAGGACGAACTTCGCAATTTTAGACTCACAGTTATGCTGTGTTCGTAAAGTTTTGTAATTATTTTGCTACCACTACAAAAAAATGCTGTGAGGCTTGTGATAACATAAAAAGTAGTATATCATAAACAAATTCGCATCGAAAAAGATGCACTATTAAAACCCAGGTTTCCCGGTTTTTCAAAGACGCGATTTTAAGAAACCTGACGGTCTCAGATGAAAAACCCCGGTTGACCCGGTCTTCGGTCTCGCGTTTGATTATCGTTAAGATCTGATGCTTATTATACTTTTATACATATAATAGGATATAAAATCGGTCTATTGATACTAAAACATATGGGTTTAGTAATCAAATCTTGTATAGGTGTAGGGTATTATATAGCCAGCCCGGCCCGACTTCATCCTTTCCTTAATTTAATTATCATTTTTTTATTATTTTATCGAATTTAGCTATTAGAAGTAATACGTATTTGATATTTAAAAAAATAAGGAAAATTTTAAAATATTTCTGTTTTTTAACCATTAAAAAAATCATTATTTTTTTAAAATTTTTTGACATATACACACTGTTTTCTTCGTTATAATGTTAGCTATAATATAATATATATATATATATAAAGAGTGATTTTTTTGAGGTTAGGATTTTCATGCATTAGTATTTGACAGATCACGTGGGATTTCAGACATGGTGTCAAAGAGAAAGATGCTCAGTATGCTTTGACATTTCATCATGAATCGTCTTACAAACGAACAACGCTTGCAAATTATTGAATTTTATTATCAAAATGCGTGCTCTGTTAAGAAAGTTCATTGCGCGCTTCCATTTTATGGTCAGTTTAATCGACCCACTGAAGCGGCTATTCGGGCTATTGTGACTAAATTTCGCACCAAATTTACATTGTTGGACATTAAACCACCAACACGCTTACGTAGAGTGCGAACTGAAGAAAATATCGCAGCTGTATCGGCCAGTGTTAATGATGACCACCAATTTTCGATTCGTCGCCGTTCGCACCAATTGGGTCTCTGTTACTCAAAAACGTGGAAATGCCAAAATTGGACTAAGCGGATGGACCACCTAAGACGCAGCCGCGGTCAACATTTAAATGAAATTATCTTCAAAAAGTAAATGTCATGGACCAATCTAACGTTTCAAATAAAGAACCGATGACATTTTGCAAATTTTATGCGTTTTTTTAAAAAAAAAGTTATCAAGCTCTTAAAAAATCACCCTTTATATTAAATCAATTTTCATTTGTAGTCATCATTTTTCCAATAATTATTATTCCATAAATTCTAAAATTAGAGTAAAAGTATTATAGGTACATTCGACGAAAATGTTATGACCGGGTAACTAAAAAGTATTACTGGGCCACTAAAAAAGCATTGTTGGGTAACTATACCTGCATTTTTACATATGCAACTCAATGAGATGCTTGCAAGTTGGCATGTGTGCATTTTTATTTTGGAGCTATTTTTAAACGGATATTCAGCAAGTGCGTTGAGCTACTCATTTGTTTGTGAGAAGCATTTACTCAAATAGGCAGGGTATGTTGCATTCTATAAAATATACATGCAAAATGGCCTTCAGCCAGGAAATAACAAATCAAATAAAAAAACCAGTAAGGAAAGGCTAAAGTCGGGTCGGGCAGACTCTATGATACACTCCACTTTCAATCTGAATACAATTCAATTCGGTGAAAAAGTGAAAACGGGAAGGTTTTTTGTATCCTGTAAATGTATGTGTTTGACAAAAAAATTTATATCGGAAAGGACATTTGTATGAGGATATATTGAAACCTGGAACGAAATAAGTGAAATATAATATGTATGGTTTGGCCAAAATCGGTTGAACATTTGGGATCAACATTTGAATTTGGGCTATATTTAAATCTGAACCGATCTTGCCAACTTTCACCATAGTTTTGTTTAGTTAGATTATAAGATGTTGTGCGAAATTTAAAGAAAATCGAGCACAATATGTGGCTTTTAAAGCGGCAAAAGTCAAATCGGGAGCGACATTTGTATGGGGGCTATATCTAAATCTGAACCGATCTAGCCCGCTTTGGCCACAGGTGTTTCTAGTTAGATTATAAGTTGTTGTGCCAAATTTAAAGAAAATCGATTAGAATATATGGCATTTAAAGCGGAAAAAGTCAAATCGGGAGCGACATTTATATGGGGGCTATATCTAAATCTGAACCGATCTTACCCAATTTCTGCATAGTGTTTCTAGTTGGATTATAAGATGTTGTCCCAAATTTAAAGAAAATCGGGTACAATATATGGTTTTTAGAGCGCAAAATTCAAATCGGGAGCGACATTTGTATGGGGCCTATATCTAAATCTGAACCGATCTTACTCACTTTCTGCGTAGGTGTTTCTAGTTAGATTATAAGATGTTGTGCCAAATTTAAAGAAAATCGATTAGAATATGTGGCATTTAAAGCGGAAAAAGTCAAATCGGGAGCGACATTTATATGGGGCTATATCTAAATCTGAACCGATCTTACCCAATTTCTGCATAGTGTTTCTAGTTGGATTATAAGATGTTGTCCCAAATTTAAAGAAAATCGGGTACAATATATGGTTTTTAGAGCGCAAAATTCAAATCGGGAGCGACATTTGTATGGGGCCTACATCTAAATCTGAACCGATCTAGCCCGCTTTAGCCACAGGTGTTTCTAGTTAGATTATAAGATGTTGTGCCAAAGTGAAAGAAAATCGAGTGCAATATGAGGCATTTGAAGCGGAAAAAGTCAAATCGGGAGCGACATTTGTATATATAAATCTGAACCGATCTGACCGATATTCACCATGGGTGTTTCTAGTGGAAATATAAGATGTTTTACCAAATCTGAATACAATCTGATACATTATGTGGTTTCTAGAGCGGAAAAAGTCAAATCGGGAGAGAAATTTGTATGTGAGCTATATATAAATCTGAACCGATCTAACACATTTTTACCACAGGTGTTTCTAGTTACAATATAAGATGTTTTGCCAATTTTAAAGAAAATCTATTGTAATATGTGGTATCTAGAGTGAAAAGAGTCAAATCGGGAGTGAAATTCGTATGGGGCTATATCTAAATCTGAACCGATTTTCTTCAAATTAAATAGCGTTCGTCCTTATCCCGAAAAACATCGTTGTGCAAAGTTTCATTTGGTTCTGTCTACAATTGCGACCTGTATCGTGATTACAAGAATAGATGGACGGACAGACAGACGGGCATTGCTAAATCGACTCAGAAAGTGATTCTAAGACGATCGGTATAATTAACAATGGGTCTATCTCGTTTCCTTTTGGGTGTTACAAACAAATGCACAAAGACATAATACTCTCGTGGAGTGTATAAAAATATTCATAAAAATCAGCATCATTGAGGTATACAAACAATAACTTTTATTTTTTGTTATGCGGAAAAATCGTCCATCGAATTGTTTTATTGATTCTCGGATTGTTTTTACTAAAACAAACAATTTTCATTGAATTCTTGATTTTTTTTAATTTTTGCTATTCCCAAGTGACAACATCGCTAGATTTTATCGTAAATTTGAAGAACATAATTTTTGGAAACAGAATATTCATAATTATTTGTGTTCATGATTTTATAATACTTTATCTATTTTAGTCATAACCAGTTTGTCTTAATTATTGTTTTTGGAATTTCATCAATAATGTAATTTATCCCCATCCGAACTGTGAACTATGTAAAGGGTTTTGTATTCCTTTTTCTTCGTGCTCCTGCTCCACTTAACCGCCGACTCACATGCCACTAAATTTTTCCAATTAACATTTTCCATTTGGTTGCGTTTAATCTCCGATCAGAAATTGTTCATCCGTGACGGGGCGAGCAGTCAAATTTGACACATGTGACACGAATCGCATCGGATATCAGACATTGTTATCAGCTTTTATCCGTACACAAATATCGATTAATCCGCTGCCGTTGCCGTCTCTGTCTCCGCTTCAGTTACATTTATTTTATTTTCACTTTCATTCTCACTCTCCTCTTCTCTCTCTCTTGACTGTGGGTAATGACATTTAATTTGCTTTCGTTCGCCATTGTCGTCATTGTCTTGGCTATCATTTTTATAGTCGCACCCATCGGATACGAGGTGCATTTTAAGTGGATCAATTTGTTTGAGACATCTTCACAATATACATTTTTTATAAGAGTACTTATCAGCACAGAGTTTGATAAGGACACATGCAATAAGGATGCAATCCTTATGATGATGTGGTCATGTTGTTTTGCCTGCTGATTTTTCACGCGTTCAAATAAGTCCAAGAACTCTGATGGCAGTCTTGCTCAGAATTCGTGTATAACAACTTCAAGAAGAACTCTGTGTGGTGGACTACTAGCAGACTTCCCATGTATAGAAAAGGAATAATAACTCCGCTCCACAAAATGCAATTTGACTGTCAGCCTTCATTGAGGAAAGGTTCGTTAATGTAATGGAAAGGTTCGTTAATGCCTTTCTAAAGTCGTGCTGATCTGACTTCCAGTTTATTCTGTAGGGTACTTACAAACCGGCACGACCTCATCTATCGTCGCTGTTATATATATTTTATTTATTAAGTGTTTTTAGTTTCTTTCTGTTGATGTTTCTTTTTAAAAGTCAATTGTTCTATTTTGATACAATTTCTTTTATTATCGTTTCAGGAGGGTCATGATGGGAGGCATTGCCGGTGAGGTTGACGGCGGATGATTGCGTCGTACACTGAAACATACATATATCATTGACATGAATAATAGTCGAGTCTAGTTAAAGCTTTTATGTGCTATTTTCTCCGCTCGTACAATAAATTAAAGTACGTCTGGATGAGTGGATATTTTATATGTTACTCAGCTGGCTGCAGCAATGGCCAAAATCAGCTTTGCAGTTGTAAACGTTGTCGTCGGAATGAACCCATAACTAGTGTCTACCGAACAAACCCACAGCCATATACTTTCGTTCTTGAGAGCTTAAAAGAGTAACGTACCTGACACCTCCCAAGGTATACGAATCACTGGTTCACACAGCAAACATTTTGCTTCAAGAAATCACTTGTTCCACATTTCATTCCGAGTTAGTCTATCCATGAGTTAAATTGACAATTGCGCTGCCATATCATTATCGGGAAATGATACCTCTAAAAACACGGATCAAGCGAACTAAAAATGATTTTTATTTAAGGAAGTAGAGTGATTCCAAAACAAATCGACACAAAAAACAGCCTTTTGGGCCCGATCCCTTTTGAATAATATAAAATTTGACATTTTGTTCCTCTCGTTTCTGATTTTTTTTGTTTTGATTTTGTTTGTATTTTATTACTTGTCAAAGTTGGCAATTTACAGTGTTTGTGTTACAAACTACTTTGTAAGAATGCATCATCGGATATGGGATCAGGAGATATAATTATTTTTGTTGTTGGTCTCATGAGGACCAACTTCCAAAAAATGTTGCTGTACCTTTCCAGCGGCCCTTTTAAACACAGTTCGTTAAAAAAATGCATTAAAAATAGAAATAATAAAAAATATTTTAAATAATCTATAAGGTACTTTTTTATTAGCAAATTTTAAGAAAATATGAAAAAATAAATAAATAATATATACTTTTTTAATTTGTCCGACTTGAGGTCATGTAATTAAAAAACAACGATGTTGTGTTTTTATTATTTTTTTTTGAAAACCACTTCGTCAATCATCTTCTGGGGTGTCACTATAAAACAAATATTTTTACATTAAATACACAAAAACACTTAACAAATATTTTATGACAATAATTACATTTATTAGTATTACGTATAAATCACATTACTTTCTTATATTTTTAAATTTAATAATTTTCTATTGAACTACAGTCGACCCTGGGTAAGTGGGAGCATGGGGGAATGGCCATTTACAACCATTTTCTGTTGTCCCACTTAAAGAGGTATAGCCAGCGACGTTTTGAGAGCTTTAGGCATCTCTCAAAACGATGTATCAGACGTATGTATCAATTCTTTTAGTAACGTTTCGCCTATTGGAACAACAAAATTTTAGCCATGTCGCTAAACGATTTTCCAATTCTTGGAAGTCGGATTTGTTTAATCTTTTTACTTTACCACGTCCTTCAAATTAAGCATTATATATCGATTCGCTCTTTTAAAGTATACGAGTTATGGTTAATCTTGGAACGTCGAAGGCTCTCCGAAGTTCAATTTGACTCTACACACGCCTATACGAAAGTTTATTTTATTAAACTATCGCTTGCAACATTCGTTCTGCTCAAAAAATTAAAATAGAAAAAAAACGATTACAATGACAAAGAAATGTCTCTCCTAGTATGAAATCCCACTAACAGAAGAAAAACTTTTGGGAACCTCGACTTATAGAGGTCCACAATGAAAGTGAAATCCCGCTCATAGAGCTAAACGAGTAAAATATCCCATTTGCAAAGGTAAATTCCGAAATACTCAATCCCACTTAAAGAGATTTTTTGTGTGAAGGTTCCACTAATAGAGGATTCAGGCCCCACTTATCCATGCAGGGCCCACTTATCCAGGTACGACTGTAATCACAATTTGCTGTAAATTCATCAAGAAAAATATTTTTTATATCCTCCTTATGACAAAATTCTTTATTTTCAATCCACTTTGTTGTCTATAATTTTTTATTTTTGATAATCTAATGCAGCTTTGTTGGCCTTATGGAAACTTTAATTTAAAAGGAAAATTTTTGTTACATTTCACATAGAATTAGTCTATATCTACATTAAATACACATTGATCGAAATCAGATTCAGTAACCTTTATAAACCTCAATCCTGTTATTTCATTAACCAAAAAGTACTAAAAAGAAAATATATTACAAAATTACATGGTCAGTTTGCTTCCTTTGCGGTACTTTGAAATTAACAAAGGAAATTTGTACATCATATGTGGATAGGTCCACCAATGATCTAAGCACTCAGCTGGATTAAATTGTAAATTTAAAGTCGTTCAGTAATATACCTTGTGATATAGATGCAAAGATATATAGCTACACTCAGGCAAAAGGGATGAGTTAAAATGAACTAAACTTTAGCAAATTTGAACTTCATATAGCGCTAAAACAATATTCATGACAAGTTTAAGTTCAAACATTTCCTGGAAAGTAGTACATGCTTGAACTTGATTCTATTTAGTTCAATTTTCCTCAAAACTCAAACTGAGGAAAAAAACTGTAAGATTACCCTCAAACCAAGTACATTTTTAATAAATCTGAGTAAATTTTTCTTACAACCAAGTAAATTTTTACTTAAACCAAGAAATTTTTACTAAAACTAAGTAAAATTTTCCTAACATTTTCCTAAAACTAATTATTTTTTTCTAAACAATTTCAAGTGATATTTTATAAGTTCATTAATATGTACATATAAAGAGTGATTTTTTTGAGGTTAGGATTTTCATGCATTAGTATTTGACAGATCACGTGGGATTTCAGACATGGTGTCAAAGAGAAAGATGCTCAATATGCTTTGACATTTCATCATGAATAGACTTACTAACGAGCAACGCTTGCAAATCATTGAATTTTATTATCAAAATGCGTGCTCTGTTAAAAAAGTTCATCGCGCGCTTCCATTTTATGGTCAGTTTGATCGACGCACTGAAGCGGCTATTCGGGCTATTGTGACTAAATTTCGTACCAAATTTACATTATTGGACATTAAACCACCAACACGCTTACGTAGAGTGCGAACTGAAGAAAATATCGCAGCTGTATCGGCCAGTGTTAATGATGACCATCAATTATCGATTCGTCGCCGTTCGCAGCAATTGGGCCTCTGTTACTCAAAAACGTGGAAATGCCAAAATTGGACTTTCCGAATGGACCACCTAAGACGCAGCCGCGGTCAACATTTAAATGAAATTATCTTCAAAAAGTAAATGTCATGGACCAATCTAACGTTTCAAATAAAGAACCGATGAGATTTTGCAAATTTTATGCGTTTTTTTTAAAAAAAAAAGTTATCAAGCTCTTAAAAAATCTCCCTTTATGTATGAAGAACTCGGCATAAATTTCAGTAAACACATTAACTTAATTTTAAGAAACAACATTATAATGTTTGTAAGTAAATTTACTGCACTATTTATAGTAAATGAACTATGTACTATAACTTTTAAATAAGGAAACTTAACTCATTCATAGTTAATTTTCCCACTTTTAAGAATTTTTTTTACTGCAGTGGAGTAAAATTGTTGAACTAAATTGGAGTATGAATTTTACTCAAATTTAGAAATGTCATTTTCTGAGAGTACACTTCACTCTTATTAATTTACTTTATTTAGGTGAAGAATTGTTCGATTTGTCGGTTGATCGAATAATTCTGGAAGCCAATTGGAAAATCCCTATTTTCCAATAATGTAAATGTTGAATATGTCAATGTTATTTTTTTTAATCAAAAATGTTTTCAGTCAAAAATTCTTTTTCTTGCTTTCATTTGGAAAATGAATGTTTAATCAGTTCTTGTAATTGGAAATTCAGAATAAATGTTCAGAATATGAACAAATGATACACTGTTATTAACAGCAGCGATTGTCTGCTGCCTATCAGCAGACAATTTTCTGCTATTACAGCAGTTTTTCTGTCATAACAGCAGTTTTTCAGCAAACTTGCATCAGCAGTAACACTGCCAAAGTGTTTGCGTTCTGTTAAAAATGGCTACTGTTAATTAAATTATAAAAATAGATAAAAAATAAGTTTTTATAATTTAAATTCCTTTCAGATTGACGGCGTATACGAATTTAGCTCGAATTTCGGTTTTATATTAGCTTGGGACAATATTCGTATCATAAAAGAGACAATCACAACATCTTTCAGTGGTAATACATTCCATTATAATAACATTTATTCTAAAAAGTGTTGTTAATAAAATAGTTAACTGGCTATATTGTTCTGTACATATGCTTAAAGTTTCAAGAAAGCGTTTATTCTTTATTGCTATAAACAGCAAACAGCTGTTTGCTATTTCAACAGATACAAGTCTGCTATCTCTTTTTCAGCAGAAAATCTGCTCTTACATAAGACTTTCACAGTGCAACACGAAAAAAATAACCATATACGGACACCGCTACATGATAAAAGACCAAAAAAAAAGACCCGTGTTTTTTTTTCCCCCCAAAGTCATGCACTTTTTTTTATGGGCCCCCAGAGATTTGAGGCCTCGGTGTAATTTTTGGAAAAAAGTGATCATATTCTCAGGCTCATATCTTGCAAACCGTTCGGAATTTTGATTTACTCTCTGAGGCAAAGTTCTAGCTCTTGTCATAAAGAACAAAAATTGTGAACATATAAAATCAAAAAAACTTCATCTTCAAGGTCAAAACTTAAAAAACTTCAAAAATGTTGCACAGTGTTTCTGCTTACTTTTACTGACAAATTCCTTTTAGTGTAGAAATGAGCATTTAATTTAATGCAGGACGCCAACATTATCCAAATTATAAAGGGTGATTCATCGAAAGGTTTGATTTATAATGTAAAATAAAACCCATACATTTTAAAGTGAAAGTAAAATTTCGGTTATCGGTTAAAAGAACAATTTGTGGCATTTACTGGTTGAAAATGATATCATATAAATGTTGACCAAGGTTTCGAATTCGACAAGGCAGGCTGCTGAGAACGACGACGAATCTATTCGCAGCTACTGAACAATTTGGAGACGCTATTGTGGTGTGAGTCTTTTCATGATGATTTGCCAAACGATTCTGAACAAAATTGATATGGGTCATGATCTGCCAAAAAACCTATTAAAAATCAAACCTCACGAAGAATCACCCGATACATTACCAGCGGTAGTACTTGCATAAAACGATTCCGAATCTTGAACATATGGGGAGTCTCCTTGCAGAACATGTAGCTGAAAATATATTGTAGAAGAAATAGAAGAAAATAAATTTAAAATAGAAGAAAATAGTTCACTTACTAAAAATAGGGTAATAATTCCACATGGAAATATTTATTTGTATCAAGCAAAAATTCATACGACGCGATTTTCCTCATAAGAACGAGACTATATATGCCACCAGTAGCGTACTCAGTTTTTTATTTCGATTTTACAGGGCTTTTAATTTCCAAAGGAAATTAAAAGCCGTACTTTTCGTACTTTTACGGGTCGGGTCGTATGACATGAAATTTTGCAGAAATATTTCATATGTAATTTGTATATGAATTTCGAATTATTCGTTTGATTTGATTTATTGGGAAACATTTCCGCTGTCCTAGTTGAATGAGAAAATACTCAGCAACATTTTCTTCAAGTTGAGTACATATTTACTTAGTATGAGGTAAAATTGAATTAGAACCAATTTATAAGCAAGTCCAAGGAAAAATTGGAACTTGATGTGAGAAAAAATCGTGACAAGGCCACCATGATTCTGAAATTTCCGTCCGGCCGGATCTAATTCCCTTTTTTACGATCATCTCATAAATAAACCATACTTATTTATGTATGTGCTTATAGCAATTATAATCTGAAGAACTCTGAATGCAAAAAAAAGAACGCTCCGGCACTTAAGGCTGTAATTGATTTTAGATATACTCAGATGACGACAATGTCCTCGTAAAATATTATTCGAGTCGTAAAATGTTTTACTGGGTATCGTTGAGATGTGTTTTTTGATGGCAATGCCTTGCGACGACTATCGCTGTTTTTCGTATTCTTATTATTTCACTTTTCTTCTGCTGCCATGCATATTTTTTCATATAAAAGTCGGTCGTTTTTATTTTTTTCCTATTTCCCTTTTTGCTAGTTTATTTTTTTATTAACAACATACGGGTTTATTTAACCGAAGCTCCTCTTCCAGCTCTCATCTATTTACGAGATATTATAATAAACAACAACAAAAGCAGCGGCGAAGAACAATCCGAACGAACGGAATGAAAGCAAAAAAGGACACATACGTTTGTAAGGGGTTTAGTGGTGTTGGTGTGTAACAAGAAGGACAACACTCTCGCTGGTTCGTATGCGAGGAGCCAAAATGGAAATATGAAAAACATAATAACGCACAAGGACTCCCACATCAATGAATATACTCGTATGTATGTATGTAGATACTTATCCGTGAGTGTAGGGGACGAGTGTGTATGAGTTTGGTACCAACGAGATATGAGATATGGACACACACATACAGTCATCCATCCATGTGTATTTGGAAGTACGAAAGTGTGTGTGTTTAATGTGGTTGTGTGTGTGCTTGTTTGCTTCTTGTTTATTTGGTATGTGAAAATATCACGCAATAAGAAAATTCTCTGATAAAAACCAGTTGGAAAACAACAACAAATTTAATAATATGACAAAAATAAAAACAAACAAAACACATTACAAACCATTTAATTCAAACGTATTCCTGTGGACATGTAGCACCCGTACGAGGATAGTATGCCTAGATAGGCAAAAATTATACTATTTAATTACTAAACCACGGATTTCTATGCAAATCCCACTTGAAACCACATTTGCATAAAATATGCATACCGCTATGCAAAATATGTAACATAAAACTGGATTCATTTTTTAAATGTTTTGTCGTATTTTATTTTATCATGAACATCATTTGTTTGGGGTCGGCATGCAAAGAAAACCATCTTTTTAAAATATGATCTTAAATAAAAATGGGTTGGGATCGACGGATTTTTCATATATTTGTTGTTAATATTCGAAAAGTGAGATGTGGTTCTCATTAATTTGGGAACATTTTAGACTTAGAGAGTTGTTGCAACATCGATGTAAATCCTTCGGATGAAAGTCGTCATTGGTCGTTAGGTATGTAGTGAACATCCCATAATTTAATTTAATAATTTATTTATTTAGTATTTCTATAGGGCCTACTTATGCGCACTGTGAAATGGTGATGCTTCATTATTAGACTATTAATAGTCCTCTGCTATATAAATATAGGGTCAGCAAATAACTTTTTTGTTTTGAAAATTCTATAAAAAACTACTGAATATTTTCTCAAATTTCTTTTTTATTTGAAAGTACAATCCTTCCGGTTAATAATGGAAAATAATTTAATTCAAATGGCTGCCTCGGGCACCCCACAAATAATAGTCCAACGGTTGAATTGTTGAAAAAAAAGTTAGATGGCGGACTCTATATAAAACTTCAAGAGTAATCAAAAATTGAAAATGAGGTAGCAATTTTCAAAAAGTTCTCCATAATTTTAGTTGTATTGTCAGTCATTACTAGGCAGAAACAATTTCCCTCAGGGCCGATTTTCCCATTTTCTATTTCTGGATTCCAGCTACAATCCAAATGTCCGTACCATTTTGATAGGAAAAATACTAATATTGAAGATCCAATATGTTTCGCGTTCACAGTAGAATGTACACACCTAATTTTACAATTTTGCTTGATACCAGTTTTATGATTTTTTTTCATTTTTGCGTCTACGCAGCCAGACGAATTTCATGATTATAGCTACAGCCGCTTGATTGGTGCCAAACTTAGTCCCATTTCTTTATTTTTCGCGTCTACGATTTTGTTGGTACCATTTTCATCCCCATTCGCCCCAATTTGGACATAAAAGTAAAAATTTTTACACACCGAATTTCATGATTTCAATTTCAACGCTTTGATTGGTACCATTTTTATTCCTCTTTTTCAATTGTATCCCTTAGAAGTACGAATTTCGAAAAATCCTTCCATTTTACGCAATTAGACGGATTTACACAACAAATTTGGTACAATTTTTATTTCCTTTTTGTCCCAAAAATACGAATTTTGCAAAATCTCTATATTTTAAATATCTTCGCAATTATTGGGATGTAAATTCCTAATTTCATGTTTCTAGTAGTTGTTGTATCGTTGGTACCATTTTATTCCGCTTCATCTCATTTCGTTCTCTAAAACTTTTATTTATTGTTTGGTGTTTTTACTATATAAGAGAAATGCACGCAACGAATTTCAAGTGCATATAAAGCAGAAATTAAAAATATTCGACATTGTCTAAATATTGGGGGTAGGGTTGTCAGATATGGCGATTTCTCGCCAAACGTGGCGAATTTTAAATATGTTTGACAACTTTATTTTCGATTTGGCGACATGGCGATTTTTGGTGATTTATAAAATAGTTGGCGACTTTCTTGGCTAATTTTAGAAAATTTTAAATCTGTCCTCCGATTTTATTATATTGGCGTTTGCAGAAAAATATATTACAACTTGTATGCAAGTCATATATATGTGTTCATACCAAGCCGAACACTTTTTAAATTACCATTTCCGATTTCTTTGCAACTTAGTAGGATAACTGCATAAAATATTTGATTTATAGAGGACGAAACAAACAGATTTTTTAAAGATATGACCATTTGAGAATCAGTAAAATGAAGATAAAAGGTTCGAGGTAGGAACATTGAAAATGGTGTTGTGTGAAAACGCGTAGGTACAATTCAAAGAATGGAGGCTTATTTGAAAGATAATTATATTGTGTTATCTGTTGTTTTTTTCTTAAAAATTAAAAAAAGACATTTTAGAGTTGAGAAAAAATAATAATTAAAAAACTGTAATAAATGTAGACGACCCAAAAAGCTATTTTTGAACGTATGTATGTATTGATTTTTCCATTTCCATTTAAAATACCTGAAATAATATTTATGAGACATTGGTCATTGAAAACGGGAGTACTTCTCCCAACTGAACTCAATATTAGAAACTGCTTCGTAAAGGAAAAAAGGTATATATTTTAATGTTAATTGTTTTTAACCAGTAATCCCTGCATTGAATTGTATTCTCCGTTATGAATTGCCTAAACTAGGT
Source organism: Polietes domitor (assembly GCA_947397865.1). Taxonomy (NCBI): domain Eukaryota; kingdom Metazoa; phylum Arthropoda; class Insecta; order Diptera; family Muscidae; genus Polietes; species Polietes domitor. The sequence goes on from OX377620.1 coordinate 5,621,510, forward strand.
CACGGTATAAGAAAATTTCTAACTTTTATTAAGAATAATAAATACCAATAAAATATGTTTTAATTCTTTATCATGAAATGTTGGAAATATTCAATTCAAATATAATATCTGAATTCCATACAATTTTTACAAGAACTAAATATAAAATAAATATAAATTTGTCGATTTTTTAACAAAAACTGAATTTGTTTCAATTTGGCGGTTTTTGGCGATTTCTGACAATTGATTTGGCGATGGTATTTTTAGTCCTTGTTAGGGAACATTTTTCCCATAAGACACATTGAACCCCTGATCTCATTTCGTTCGGTTGCTAGCGTGCTTTCAACAGATAGACAGACAGGCGGACAGACAGACAGACGAACATGGCTTGATTGTCTTAGAATTTTACAAAGGCCCTGAATATATGTACTTTATGGAGTCTCCGACTCATATTTTAAGGCGTTACAAACGGAATGACAAAGTGAATATACATACCCCCAACCTTAGGTGGAGGGTATAAAAAATAAGAACTATTTGCTAGTGGTGTATTTAAAACAAATTTTGGAAAACATGATTCGAAAGTAGAGATGGGGCCATTTGACATTAATATTGTTGCGCTTTAACAATAGGGCTGTTTTTCTTTAAGCCGGGATAACAAGCTGCGATAACAAAAACGCTAAGAAAAAATTAATTTTTTGCTCAAAATAAAAAAAAATATTTTTTCACATTGTCGCCAACTATATACAATATAAATATATGTATCAAAAGAAATTTTCAAAAAAATATATTGTGTCGACTTTATTGGACTTAGCCTCGATATCCAAAGTCAACAATTTTTAACACCAAATTATTTTTTTTTTTTCAAAATTTGTTTTCACACACACATTGATATTGCTTTTGGCGACAATTTTAAAAAAGAATTTTTTAATTGGAGTGAAATTTTAACATTTTATTTAGATTTTTGTTATCGCAGCTTAGTTATCCAGTCTTAAAGAAAAACAGCCATAATATATTTACACTTTAATAACCTTCCCAATCTTAAAAGAAAGTAAGAAAATCTAAATATTGATTTATTTTTGATTTACTAATCCTAACATGAGTTAAAATAAAATAAAAATTAATGAATTAGAATAATGTAATGAGCTTCATGTCTGTAGCCATTCTAAAGTAAGGATGAAGGTTTAACGCCGGACACATTCCTTCCATAAAAATTAAACTCAAATCGGATGGGACATTTCCATAACATAAACTCCTATTAATAGACTGTTGCCATTTGTGGATTCATGAAAAAAGCGAAGACATACAGATTTTTGCTTTATCTATAAATTTTTCTAGATGAAAGATAAAGTAATACTGGGTAGATATACAAAACCATATACTAATTTGGGCATATGTTATGGACACGATGAGCAGAGTTACAAGCCGTCCAAGAATTATCGGCGGCGGCGCTACCAAAAATGGGTCGGCGGCGGCGGCTTTCGGCTGATTTGCCGGCTCGTTCTGTCACTCGATCACCCCTATTTATTTGACAATTTTGGGAACATGGAAGGAGCAATTTGTATTGGTTTTTAATACCTATTCTTTTTTGGCAAATAGTTCAATATTCGTTAATATGATCCAGTACTAGCCAATGTTCCCATAATTTAACCCATTTTGACCCAGTGTTCGATTAATTGAACAGTGAACAATAAGAAACGTCAAAAGAATAATTTGGCTGGGATCTGATGGGTTAATATTATTATCCCATACAAATATTTTCTGGGAGTTGGAATCCATTGCCAAAATTTATAATATGGACGAATTTAATACAAATTTTTGCAATTGCAGCTTTTCATGTGAGGCATATTTGACCAGACATATTGAATATAATAATCCTTCCAAAGAATAGTAAAGCTCCACCTACTTAGACACTGAAGAAACACAATATAATGTTCATGATCCAAAAGTGTCGGAACAGTGCAAATGGTATTGTAATCGGAGGATAGTGCAACTTCATGTCCTAAATATAGATGTGTGTGACGACGAATATCATCGTTGCGAGATTTGTGGCTTTGTGTCATACACAAGAGTACCCAAAGAAAAACATCTTCAGCTTAAATGTAACCATGAAAGGAAGCATAAGTGTACATTTATGATAAAGCCTTAAAACACAACTTTGCGGAGTTAGAACTCCGTCAAATCTCGTCGGCGTGGTTGAAGTCGATGTGAGCCGATGAAATCGGCGGCGACTAGGCTCGTGTAGAAACATGCGGCGGCTTGTCGGCTTAAAATCGGTCGGCTTGTATATCTGACGATGAGAGGATAGATGTTTGTAGGTGAAATATAACATGCTATGTCAAATTTGAACCAAATCGGCTATACTATATGTTTGCGAAAGCGGCAAAAGTCAAATCGGACTAGAACCAATTTGCTTAAAATTTAAAAAATATATATATTTGTATGACGTACATATGTATTTGGAAAATGTCATAGAAATCGGAGAGCAGAGCCAAAATTTGAGTGATTCTTTAACATGGAATTTGTTCAGCTGCAAATGTTTGGTGTGGCTTATGGGCCGGCGGCATCATTGGACTTCAACGACGATGAACACATGCTGTTCGATAATCTCGCACTAAATGAAAGAATTGGACTTGATTGATTGACTAAGGTTCCAATAAATATCATAATTTGCCTAAGAAAATATTAAGTTTTTCTAGAATGTTACTATACTTCTCAGCAAAGTCCACAGCCTTTAATCTCCCTGTAATACTGTGCAATGCACTCAACGGTAGAGAGTATATAAGATTCAGCCCGGACGAACTTGACACCCTTTTTCCTATTTTTAATCTTATCTGGTTTATTTGTAGTATTCAAATGACTCAATTTTGGTATTTCCTTTGTTAACTCTTTTCTTTTCTCATACCCATAAAAAAATGCTCCCGTTAACACATTTTTTTGCTGCGACTCTTTATACCACCTTCGTTTGGGACGGAAATGAGCTTCACAAAACATATACACCGACTATTAGTCATTATGAATTTTTAATGAAAACCAACAAAATATTCATGATGTGGTCAAAAAAGCTAAAACAAGAATTGACTTTTTGGCGTTTGTTTGTTTTATTTACGTGCCCGGGTATTGGCACTGGGAGGGTTAGGATGTTGTGGAAGAATCGTTTCTTTTCAATTCCTGCAGCAGCAGTAGCACAGCAGCAACTACCAACAAAAAATAAAAGGAACAATATGTTCATATTGTAAATACATTATTAAACATTTACAAGTGTTAATGGATACAAAGTGAAATCAAAATTACTTTCGAATAGATTTAAAATGAAATTTTCATCAGGACAAGGGACCGGCTGGTGAGCTCGAAACGAAATACGGGGGATGGGGTCTCTGGCAGGTGTGTACGCCCGTGCGTGAGTGGGATCCGGAGCATGTCTGTCTGACTCCTTACGGAAAGAAGAAAGTCAATAAAAATACAAGTTTACTCGTCATATATTACGACTGACATTCAGCGTTCATATGTTTTGAATTATTCACAATTTGTGATAACAATTTTTAAGCAAAGGATGTAAACGTTACGTTCGGTGAATTCATAATTCAGGTGGAAAATCTACATGTGTGTGTGTGTGAGTGTGATTTGGCAAAAATACGATTTTGCAAATCACACACACATTTGCCTGGCAGAGGAAATCAATAAGGAACGTATAATTCGTTTACGTGTCTAAGGATTACGAGTCGACCGTCTGATTGTTTGCCAACTTCCCCGCAATACGTTTGAGGCTATCGTTTGATTTAGTTGGAGCAAATCCGCCGAGTAAGTCAAAAGCACATCACATCTACCGTTTGTGAGATGAATTGGAAAAACTTTGGTCGGTTGATTCGATTTAAATCCTCAAATCAGATAATAAAGGTTATACCCGTACTCCGGCTTTGTGGGCGAATGGAAGTGACCCAGATTGGAATAAAGAAATGTGCCAGTTATGTTTGTTCTATTTGTTGTAGGCACATTGGACTAGATTAGAAAGCAGAAAAGTTGAATTTGAAAAATGTGTATTTATCTTTTAGAAATTCATAACTTTCAGAGTATTAACTTAAATGCGATTTAAACTACCACCGCACAGTGAACGGAAGATAAGATGTCTTTCTGTTGTTAGTTGTTGGGCGAAACTCGAATGTTGTTGCGTAGGGCCGAAACTTAAGCTCTGTGGAACTGCGGCATATGAATGGAAATATGTATTATTTTCTATTCTTTGAAATATGCCCCATAATGCTTAAACCGTTTTCAATTCTGGATTTGTGAAAATCGATTGTAAAGTGTGAAAATTATGGTACATTTTATAAGTTTAATATTTAAAAAAATTGTGGGTGGAAAATGTATCAAAACTATAGGATACTTTGATCGATTTAAATAAATGGGGTCTACTTTTATACGGAAGGAGATATAATTTAAACCTATTTCATTAATTAACACTAAATAAATGATATTATACATTTTTGCAATATATAAAAATATAAGAAATATATAAATATATATATATATATATGTGTGTGTGTGTATGTCCCGTATGGACACCAAACCGGCGGCCCGATTCGAAATTTTTACAGTAGCTAATCAGTGGACACAGGATGGTTCCAGGCTATACTAGGTTATGATATGACAAAGGGGGTGGTACCTCCCACACGAAGTTAAAAGTTAAGTTTTCGAATAAATTCAGTTCTCCCATTCGAAGTTAAAACCTATTCAGTTCTATGACAGCTACAATACTGAAAGTTTCTGTGAGTGCATCGGGCATCAATGTGCATAGTTGTGCCAAAAATGGGAAGTATTGGAAAAGTGGGCGTGGCACCTCCCATACGAAGTTCAAACCTTTTATTGAATATTGACAGTTGTATGACACCTGGAGTGCTGAAATTTTGTGTAAGTGCGTCTAGCATCAATGTGTGTAGTTGTGCCAAAAATGGGCAGTATTGGAAAAGTGGGCGTGGCACCTCCCATACGAAGTTAAAACCTATTACTGAAGCTAGTATTATATAAAAAATACAATATGTAAAAATAAATAAGTTTGGTAGCTAATCTACAAAAAAACTAGTTTGCTTGGGCAGTACTTCCATTCTATCGAAGACGAAAATATTACGTATAATCTGGCGATATTTATATTTGGTTTTTAAACCCTCCACTAGGGTATTATGTCTTTGTGCATATGTTTGTAACACCCAAAAGGAAACGAGATAGACCCATCGATTATTACACAGATCGGCTTAGAATTACTTTCTGAGTCGATTTAGCAATATCCGTCTGTCTGTCCGTCCAACTATTCTTGTAATCAAAATGCAAGTCGCAATTACTGTCCGATCCTAACAAAAATTCGCCAGGGTGAACGCTATTTAATTTGAAGAAAATCGGTTCAGATTTAAAATAGCCTTTTTCCGCTTAAGAAACCACATATTTTAACCGACCTTCTTCAAATTTGGCACAAAACCTTATATTTCAACTAGAAACATCTGTGGGACAGATTAGTTCATATTTATATATAGCTCCCATGCAAATTTAGCTCTCGATTTGACTTTTTCTCTCTAGATACCACATATTTTAACCGATTTTCTTCAAATTTGCCACAGCACCTTATATTTCAACTAGATTCATCTATGGAGAAAGTGGATAAGATCGGTTCAGATTCAGATATAGCTCCCATACTAATTTCACTGTCAAATTGACTTTTACCGCTCTATAGACATTACATATAGTACCTATACAAAAATCGTTCCCGACATCTTTCAATTGTAAACATGTAGAAAGTGGAGGGTAACATAGGGTCGGCCCTGCTCGTCTTTAGCCTTTCCTTACTTGTTTTGAGATTCACGTATTGTATATGATACATTATTTTGATTATTCGGTGCACTTCAGAGTTTACTGTTTTCCTTATACAGTTGACCTGCATATACAGTGGAACCTTCATAAGTGGGAATTCTCTATAAGTGGGACATTTTTAATGGTCCCTGCTCGCCTCACAAAAAAACTCGTTAAGCCGGAATTTGAGCCTCTTTAAATGGGATTGCATCTTTCGGAATTTATATCTATAAGTGGGATGTCCCTTTCAATTTGGACCTCGATACGTGGGATTTTTTTCAATTGCTTTACCTCAGTTAATTAGCTAAATCACATTGTCGGCAACTACAAAATGAATGGTTGTTTTACAACAAATTTGCAAAAAAAAAATAATGCAGGCTTGCCATATGTGGGGATTTGTACCCAACCATGAAGGATTTATGATGGTCATAAGGACATATGAAATAACTTTGAAAAATATTTAGTATTTGATTTAAATCTCAGTTTGTTCTGGATTAAATACAAAAAAAACTACTCACAAGTCATGATACTATTTTTAAAATCGCGTTTCATTAAACGGCGAGAGATGGAGACGCTTTTCCGAATTTGCTTTTTTTGCCGAACTCTTTGAAATAAACCACTTTTTGTATTTGGGGATCTTTGAGGATTTTGTATGGCTATTTGGAAGACAAGGAAAAATCATCTGGAAAGTAAGATTGTAAGCAAACTCAAAAAATTGTAATCTAAAATTATTTTTTCATATTGTTGTTGACAATGCGAACCATTATTTTTCCCTTGAGTGGAAATTAAATTTTTATCTTTAATAAAGAATCATAAAAATTGATGATAAATCGATGACAGCGGAAACTAGTGCTAAAAATTGATTCAGGACTATAAGCAAATCAAGCTAAGCTAATATGTTGAGAGAAAAGGGTGATAAGAATATTTATGCAAGTTGCAAACCGTCTTGTAAACTCAGCTTGATTTCAAAGAAGTTTTTTGATTGAATTTTGGTCATTTTAGATATGGAAGTAGTAAAATATTGTTTTGTTCTTTTGAATACAAAAACTGCTGAAGAGCTATATCTCTCCCCAGCAGAAATCTATTGCAACGCCACTGGCGTACACTCATGTACTGTAACTGTGTGGACTGTTTGGATTGTAAATGTTTAAAACTGACCAAGAGGAATGAATTTCATACTAAGAAGGACTGAAAATGACCCAATAAACCCTTATAGTTTATAGGTCATTGCTCTAGATATTTCCAAGGCCTTTGACAGAATCTCGGTATGACAACAACTGAAGCCTCATTACCATTGAAGATTGTTTGCAAACAAATATTGTTTTCAGATGAAGCTCATTTTCATCTCGGTGGCTATGTCAATAAGCAAAATTGCCGCATGGGTTCCAATGTATCCACAACGAATCACTGTTCGGTGTGGATTTTGGGCTAGCGGCATCATTGGACAATTCTTCTTCGAAAATGAGCAAGGAGCCAACGTCAACGATGAGCGTTACTCAAAGAATTTTTGTTTCCAAAAATTCAGGAGAAAGACATTTGGTTTCAACAAGCCAACGAAACCACCGTTATTTTACCCACTGTTTTTGAAAATCGATTACTCGATTTTGTTTACCGAAAATGTAATGTCAATGGATTAATTTCTGTGGGAGCCATTTAGGACAAATGTTACGCAAACCATCCAGAGACAATTGAAGCATTGAAACGTGAAATCGAAGTTGTCATCGAAGAGATTCGAGCCAGAAGAATCGAAAATGTACTGCAAAGTTTTGTTGTTCGGATGAGGTACTGCCGAGCCAGTCGCGGTAGTATATGAATGACATTGTGTTCCATTATTAAATGACAAAGTTCAACCTTTCCAGTAAAACTAGAAATTGGAAAAAATAGTCAGTGCTTCCTGAGTGATAGCTCTATAGTGTTGCTGTAGACGTGTCCTCATCCGACGAGCATATGTTAACCGCAGGAGTACCACAGAGCTCTGTCCTTTTTCGTACTATTTTTCATCGACTTATTTTCATTGACGACCTCTTGACCTCAACAGACTTTGAATCCAATCTATTCATTCGCAGACGACAGTAGCCTCAGTCATTCATACTCATTCTATCATAGACCAAGTCTTCAATAAATTGAGGACAAAAGGCAATTGATGTATGAACTACTCTGTCAGATATTGATTTCAGTATTTCTAATGCAATCGATGAATCGTTACTTAATTATTTAGGCAATTTACTCGATCTAGACGTTTATCCGAATCATGAATCATATCCGAACAAAAATTTAAAATCGATTAATCGAAGAAAATTTAATAGCATATCCAACGTCCAACTTTAAACACATCACAATAAAGGTTTTTGCAGATAACTCCCAAAATTTGCTGATGGCTAATGAACAACTGGGGAACAACAGACATAATTTGGAATTCAAAGCGAAATTCTTCATTGTCCTTTTTAAATGTTGGACATATCAATCATGGTTTCAACCAAATTTCGGGCTTTCCGTCATTAAACTTTCGAATGCCGCGGGTGAGTTCGAGTGTTCCGCGAAGATTTGCAACAAATTGATGGCGGTAAACAGAGCGTGTTCTTGAATGATTTATAAACGGTGGCGATGAATGGCGTCGAGTGTCGGGTATGTTCGCGTACCTGGCCGTTCTGCTTCTGTTTTGGCCAAGTTTTCAGTTATTTTTGAAAAGTATAAATTACGAAATATTTTTCATTTTCACATCACATCACCGACACTACTCGCGCATAGTGTTTGATGTGGTGTTGATGTTTGTGTCCTGGAAACAAGTGGAACGAAGCATGGAGAGCGCATTCTTCAAAACGCTGAAACAAATGGAGTGTTGAAGTTTCGTTGATGTGATGGTATTTTGGAATAATTTCTTGGGAAATAATAAATTTCATTGTCCTTAAATCCACAAACGCCAAAGCACAAAAGCAGCTATTTACGTTAATAAACACATTGGGAATAGGTATTTTTTGTTTGCTTGTTTGTTTGTTTTTGTTGTATTCTTTGCTTACCTTTGTGTATGTGTGTGTGTGCGAGTGTGTTTCAAAGGTGTTTCCTTCCGTTTCGGTTCACAGCCTGAAGGTGGTACAAATGTACGGTAAATATAATTCTTTTGTAATGAGGTTTTGCCGCAGGTCGCAGGCGCCTCCACCCATCCATCTACCAGCAGCAACCACTGGTCTCATCCTTGTGCCGCGCACTCATCATTATCAACGGCGGCGTCGTACTCCTCCGTCCGTTCTCGTCGCCGTCTCCGTCTGCGCCGTTGTCATAGTCATTCGTGGTGTCGTTTGAGTTGGTCGTCATAATTGTCAACACACAGCCATTCGTCATCCTTTAGACCATTGTCATAAACAATTCACACTCCTTGCTTTGTGTGCGTGTGTTTACGTGTGTGTTAGTGTATGCGTTGCGGGCATTGTTGTTTTCTACGTCTTGAATTGAGTATTGTCAAGTTGAGTTTGAGTTGTGTTTGACTTCGTATGTTGTCATCCATATCCTTTTCAGACACGTCATAACAAAATTCAGTTCTCCTTTGCACGTATTTTTACACCATATCAAACTGAAATAAATATTGAAAAAAATATATATTTTTTTTCCTTTTTAAAATATTCACGACGAAAAGTGCATACATCATAAGTACTTGTGCGATCCAGCCATGGCCTTAAAAACCGTCAACCGGACAAAGAAATTTTCATATGGGTTCGATTTTCGGAAATTCTCAGGAAATATTTTTCTTTGAAAGAGTGTCTTCGATAAGTCTCTGAGGATAAAAATTGTAAAGACCTACTGACAAGTGTATATTGATGTCAGTCGACTTTGCGTATTATTTTCAGTGATTGGGCTCTCCAGTCGAAATGATCGAATGAGTCGTCCAAAATTGGACTTTCCGAACAGTAAATTCCATAAATTGTTTTTTAATCGATAATAAAAAAATTAGTTCACATTCATATTTATAATATGTTTTATTTTATGAGCGACGCGGTAGTCGAGTTGGTAGCGTGCTTGGCTTCAGCGTGGGGGTTGTGGGTTCGATTCCCATCAAAGGCTCTGGTCTGTGGCTGCAATAACTAGCTACAATGGCCTTAGTCACCCCGGCTCAATCCCTGGACCCAACATTGGAATATAAATTTAGTTTGTATTGTAATTCATAATAAATAAATAAAGAAATGATTTATTTTACATTATAAATCAAACCTCACAATGAATCACCCATATATATATATATATGGGTGGATATTTTCGTGGATATTTATTGGATATTTTAAGGAAATGGACTTTTACATTAGCCCAATTGCAATCTCAACCGATTTACAACTATGATCCATATTAACTTTGAGAATCGTGTCACGTTTCGTATAACCTAGAGATATTGGAATATTAGTAATTCCAGGTATGTGAAGTCGCAGTCGACTCCGGATACTCGCGAAAGCAATATATATTTTTCAATAAAAATACCCTACACCACACTGTGGAATATGGTATTATAAGTTAGTTCCATGCCAAATATTCTCCTAAACAGAAGTCCCTTGCGATTTCAATTCTTTCAGCTCTAGAATCATCAAATCTTCTTTAAATCTGGCATCCGACATCAGGTCATATCACAGCAGTGATAGTGGACGATAGGAACAATTTTTGATAAAGACGCCACATAAATGTCACTAGTGATTTCACATTTAAAATTATAGAAGCATATAATTGTAAAGATGATGACATCATTAAATGTGCTGATATACCCTACGGATTTGCCAATGATTAATGAAAAGTGCATTGGTACATAAAGAACCACGCATTGTTATAGGATTTGGGGTCCAGGAATTCTCCAGCCGTTTTTTGAGAAACATTTGGACGGGAATATGGGAAATATTTAAAAAAATATTTTTTTGATTATGTTGAGCACTAATTTAGGGAAATTGTAGCTTTACTTCAAATTCATATATTTACTGACAATAATAATGACAATTTGTTTATATTATATTATTATAAACAATAGTTTTTAAATTTCGCTAAGTCGCGAGTTTTTGCGAAAACCAGATAGGGGAATACACATTTTTGTGAGGATCTTTATTGTGAAATAAAAATATCATACTGGCAATACTGTGGCTAGCATATTGTCAGTACTTAACCACTCCTGGAGACGAATGAATCTTCAAAACATTCTCAGGCATACGAGTTCTTTGTTTCCTCAAACATTTTTTTTTTAATTTTGTATCTAGTGTATAACTTTTTCAGTTTTGACATTTTGTCTAAAGTAAAATATAAAAAAATGAAAAATAATTTTTAAAATATTTTGACGAAAACATTTTTTTTTAATTTATAATATGTCAGCATTTTATCCCATTAACGGCCCATGATAATTTTATTTATAAAATTCCTTTTCAATTAATAACTATACAAGAATAAAAATATTTATTTTTGGATTATTATTTTGGTTTGTTCTTTGTTTGTGCCATATAGTTTAATAATCAGGAATTGCATTGTGTATACGGACGTGTACGGTGGGCATGTATCCAGGATGGGGGTATACTATAATTGTCATTCCGTTTGTAAAGTATATATATTCTTGATCGTCATAAAATTCTAGGACGATCTAGCTAAGTCCGTACGTCCTTCCGCCTGTCCGTCTGTTGAAAACACGCTAGCGTCTAAACGAAAGGAGCTAGGACGTCCAAATTTGCCATAAATGCGTCTTATAGTCGTAGACCGGCTGGGATTGAAACTGGGCGAAATCGGCCCAAAGGGAAAACTTTCTCTCTCACAAGGACTAAAAATACCCATAATAACCCCTAATATTTTAAAAATTATTTCAGCATATTTTTTCAATATGTCTGCTTATATTTACTTGATATTGGGTGTGCGCATCCCCCTATAACAAAAACCTGCACCATAAAGTTATTCTTATTCGTAGAGTGTGAAATAGGGCAAAAAGGGATAAAAATTATATATATTAAACAACAACAGGGTAAAATGGGAATAGAGGGATAAAAATGGTATCTAGGCTGCACCTAGAATAATGACATTCGGTGTATACATTCCTCTGATTGCGTAGACACGTAAAGTAAACGGATTTTTCGAAATTTTTACTTTTTGGGGTTAAAATGGAAAAAGGGTATACAAATACCAACCAAATGACAGCCTAGAGTCAAGAAATTCGGAGTATACATTCCTGTGACTGTGATTTTTTCAAAATTCGTACTTTCAAGGGATACAAATAGTACCAAGTAAACAAAAATTTCGTTACTATCGATATTTTTCCGATTAATTTATTTTCGACATTTCTAGTAACCAAATGGTCCTACATTACTTTCCAAATTGTTGCGAATATAAAATGTAAACCCAAAAATTATTTACTTCGATTAAATTTCATTATCTGTTTCCCTATCTATCTATTTATATATATAAAAGAGTTGCGTTACTGACTGACTGACTGACTTATCATTGACCAGCCCCCAGACCAAACGGCTGAAACCAGGGTCATGAAATTTCCACGGTAGTTCCCAAATATGACGTCGACTACGAAAGGGTTTTACGAAATGTGTACTTTTAGGGGGTAAAATGGCCCAAAAAGGGATAAACATCGAACCTTCGTCCTGACTAAACGGCAGTAGCTATAAACATGAAATTCGGTGAGTTCCTTGCAATGACCATGCAGACGAGCGATAAATAGGGATTTTTTCGAAATTTGTATTTTTAGGAGGCAAGCGGGACAAAAAGGGATGAAAATGGTACCAACTAAAGGATTACAACTAGAATCGTGATAATCGCGCAGTATAATTGGATTGCTCGAAATTTGTACTTTTTAGGGAGTAGGCGGCTCAAAAAGGGTCCAGTTTAAGAATTGCAGCTATAGTCGTGAAAATTTGGATTGTAAACTGTATGTAAAGCGCAATCTAAATGGATTTTTTCGAAATTTTCTTATAGGGGGTGAACAACAAGGGATAAAAGTAGTACCAACTAAAGTATTGGAGCTATAGTTGTGAAATGTGGTGTGTAAGTTCCTCTGACAACGAGAAGTACTTATAAACAATGAGCGGTATAAAAATAGCACCAACTAAAATATTTCAGAATATTTTCGCTGACAACGTAGACTTACAATATAAATGGATTTCTCGAAATTTTTACTTTTAAGGGGCGAGTGGGACAAAAGGGATAAAAATAGTACCAACTAGAATCGTGAAATTTAGTGTGTAAACCAATTCTGACCATATATAAGAGCAGTAGTTTGATTTTTCGAAATTTGTACTTTTAAGAGGTTCGCGGGATGAAAAGGGATAAGAATGCTGTACAATCCTTTAATTACGTAAACGCGGAACATAAATGGATATTTCAAAATTTGTACTTAAAAGGGGGATGCGGGACAACAAGGAATAAATGTGTTACCAAATAAAGTACATATTTTTAGGGGAAGCAAAAACACATTTTACCAATAGTGATTTTTCAAAATGTGTACTTTTTGGGAAAGAAGTGCAAAAAGTTATAAACTGGCTGGCTGAATCTAGAAACATGAGATCGAGGATATAAATGGTTGTAATGTTTTGTTCAAAACTTTATAGAATATTATAAGAATTATTCATACGAAGTAGCTCAGCTAAAATAGTGCATATCGACAAGCACATTCCTTTGACTGTGTGTGAGTGCTAGCTAATAGGAGGTTTCCAAATTACTATTTTAGATTTATCTATATCCACCAAAAGAAAATTAAATAAATACTATCCAAAAACAGCGACGGATAAAATTAACAAATAACTGACTTTTTTGCGTGCGAACCAGTGAGTACTGCTAGTTCTCTATATATCCGATTATTTTCAATTAAATATTTGGTCAATACTCAAATTGAAATGGTGTAGTCTTTCTATCTGTATTTTTTTCTCGGCAAATTTATGGGAATTTCAAAATGGGCAAGGTGGAGAGGCGAAGTGGGTTGACTGCTGTTTGCTTCTTGGACTTGTACGTACGGCTGGGTAGTATAGGTTTCCTGGACGGATGGATGGATGGATGGCACACGGCTGGCTGGCTGGCTAGATGGACAGATAGGATATGATGGTGTTGGTATGGTATCGTTGGCACGGTGTGTTTACAAATTGGTTTTGTAGTTAACGTATGCTAACCCGGTTCTGTTATCTTTATGGCCGAAAACTTTCGTCATCTTTTGTGCTTTAACGTTTGTCCTTTGTTTGCGTTTTTTTGCGTGTTCCCTGCTAGGTTTTCTCTTTTCGTTTTTCTTTTTTGTTTGTTGTTAGTTGCTGTTAGATGGAATTTCATTTGAAGTGTGTGATACTTTAGATCACTTGTCACAATGCCACAATGTTGGACGTTAAGTTCCAGACGACTTTATTTTCCAATTTTTATTCAGCTCTTTTTTCGGTATCGCCAGCATCCTACTATGTTTGGCTGATATTTGGTCTTCTTCTTCTGCTTGCTAGCTCTGGCCAAATAACAAACGTTACACTTTGAAAAAGTTTTGCCAATGATTCCTGGAGTGGTGTGCAGCGAGTGAAGTTTTTGCGAAAATCAGAGAAAAAAATGTTCGTTTTCACTTTAACAAACCCTAAGTATAAACGGATTTATTGTCAACTTGTATTTTTTCCAAGAGTTATAGTGGTTCCCCTCCCTTGATGGAATGATGGGTGGCGGGGGGAATGGAGGTTGGAGAACAACAATGAAAAGGCGTTCTTAGACAGCCAGCCATTGAGTCTCCTGCCAAGACAACCGTAACAAATGTGAGTCGCACACACATACACACCGGAAACGGAAAACTTTCAAAAGTAGAACTAAGCAAAAATAATCAGTAGTACATAGTTGGAAGAGAATACGCCACCAAGTAACCTGGCCAGCACAAAGTTGGTGCCGCATGGTATGAAGATGGAGTCCTGAACCGATTCTGGGTTACCCTACAGCAGCGAAAATCATTGCACAGAGGGCCACGTTCATGGCAAGAGCGGACGAAAGTTCGACCTATGACAAGAGTGGACAAAAGTCCTTAGCCATGCAAAAAAGGGATAGAAGCAACAGCTTACAAAAACCTGGTTTTTTATAAATTTAGTTTTCATCTCAAATGAAAGTTTCCAAAAAATATAAATAATTTGTGTGAAAGTTTAAAGGAAGGGGCTTTTCACATAGGTCCACCTTTTAAGTGACCAAAGCTATTGTCAAGACATTGTCCAGGAAGTAAGTAGATGGTATACTCATTTGTACCCTCGAAAGCGTGAATGATTTTATTATTAACCAAAATCTTATTGACTCACTGCCAATTTGTATGAAAATTTCCCAAAACAAGTACTTTCATCCGCTCACAGGCCTTCTGTGCACTGACCGAAATTATGTTTAATAAAAAGTTCTTAAAGACAAAATAAATGGTATCCTCTAAATAATTTATCGGCTGGCTATTTTACGAGGAACGCCACGTGGAGATAAATGGGCCCACAAAGAAACGACGCAACAACATAATTAAATAGCTCACAGAGCATGGTCAGCCAAGCGTTGTGTTTCGTAGCGAACCGAAAAAGGAAACGATGCTACATTTCCCCTATCATGTTACATACATCCGTTGAAATTTATGATACCTCGCCATCATACATGGCCGAGTCCTGTGACACACTCCATCGAATAGTTTAATGACAAACGTTTATCGATTGCCAATAATTATTGATTTGGCCGGCGACCAGTGGCAAAGAGGGTTGAAATTGAAAAAAAGGAGGAAACTTTTGCCAAAGCTGTAAAATTACGTACGTCGTATGTATGTATGTATGTAATTCCTAAGAAAACTTGGTCGAAAGTTTTCGGGATATTTTGTTCAAATTGTGGCTGTCACATTCTGTGCACCACCACTGCCATCACTACCCACCCGCCCATGCAATATAGATGACCTAATGAAGGCATTGCGGCACGGTTGAATGATTGGTGATATTGATTCTGGAATCGGGAATCTGGTTTGTATTAAATTGTCGTAAAAATACTTAATTTAAGTATTGTGCGTTCGAGCGTTCCTCGAGTTTGTTGGCTTTTCTTTGTAAGTTGGTCCCCTCCCGGACTCGGCTGCATAAGTGTTTGTCAGGCCTGGAGCCAGAAACAGAAACAGCAACCAACAGACATCATCTCATTGCAGACATCGTTGTCGTTGTCGCAGCTCCGGCAACTCCGACATTTCAAGTCATTGTAGACAAGGAGGAGGCTTAAGTGAAAAACAAACTAAAAGCAGGACATTGAGACAAGCACAAAGGTTTTATGAGAGGTAAAAACTTTTATACTCGCACACACATACACACCCATATATTCTTGATTTTGTTTCATAAAAAACAAACTAAAAGCAAACTCAAATAGCAGGCATATGAACATATTTTTCCTTCATGAAGGAGCAGGAGGATATTCTTCGTTGGGTGAAGTTCATACGTTCGAGATATGAATTTCGTGGTTGGTGATATATGTGTGCTCAGACAGTCGGTGAAATGAGATTGTCAGTGGAGTGCAGTCGCAGGAGAGGAATTATTGCGAAGAACTTGGGGATGAAAACTAAGAGCAGAAAGGGTACTTTTGTTTATTGTCTGCATGGTCACTACATCATTAGATGCATTGTAATTCTTATAGTTTCGAAGGATATTGAAAAGTTAAAGTTTTAAAAGTTGTCATCCCTTGTAAAAATTATAGATTGGTTGGTATACATTTTAGCAGTACAAAGAGTAGGGCTACAAGTCGTCAAAATCAGTTGCGCAAAAGACTAAGATCATTTGCCACGGATGAAGGTATGCGAAGACTACCCTTACCAGTTGCAAACAGAAGGCAAGTTCATTCAGAAAAATGAAATTCAGACTATATTCTCACAAAATAGACATTTTGATCTTAGTGTAAACACTTGCCGTTGTCGGCAAGTACTTAATATAGTTTAACTAAGTTTAGTTGTGTAGGGTGGGCCATTTACAATTTTAATTTAGAATCGGATATAAAAATGTACTGATTATTTTTTAAAATTTCTGGTTTTATTGGATATGTTGAACTGTGTTATTTAATAATGGAGCACAATATCATTCATATGGCTCGGCAGTACCTCATCCGATCAACCCAATTTTTAAGTACATGGCTCAATGATGCCAGCCCAGAACAGTGACTTGTGGAGGGTTGTGGATACATTGGCTTCTTAATAGTCACGTGTGGGTTCTCTGAACCCCATATGCGACAATTTTGCTTATTGGCGTAGCCACCGAGATGAAAATGAGATTGACGAAGGCCGATCTCTTCTCGAAAATTTATGACAGTTTGCGATTCACTACTTTGGAAATGTGTTTTTAATATTTCCCAATTTTGTTTTAGCGTATAGGGTCCCATTTTGGAAATGTCAAACATAAACTTGAAAACAAAAATATAAATTAATGTTATTCTACCTATCAAAGTCAAAGTAATCCGTAGTCCAAACTTTAAATTTTAAATGGCCTACTGTTTAGTTTAGTTTTGAATACAGGTCCGAGAAGCCACTTTTTGAGCAAAACCCATATTTTTTATTTTTATTCATGTAAAATTGTTGCAACACATCAGAGTGTCCAAAAAAATATTTTTTTTAACAATAATTAACCGTTATTCAGCGTTGCGAAAAATGGCGCTTATTTTAGGTTAGATTGTAAACACGAAGTCGATTTTTCATAAATTTGCAACGATTTTTTTATAAAAAAAAAAGAAGAAGTTTATTTTATTTTTATTTTGTTATGTTTTATTATTGATCAATGTTGAGTACTTTATCTGATAAATTTCAAAGGTTGCAAAGCGGATGCATGAATGTATTTTACTTATAATCTTAGAATTATATATTTGTCCTTATTAACAGATTATACTATAGGAGTACAAAAATATAATCAACAGATTAAAGTTAGATAGATTCATAGTGCATTGTGTTCTACTCATTCATCTTGCAGAATTTTGCTAGTTTATGAGAAACTCTTCTGTCTTTCAGACATCAAATTTTGTGGTACATTTGTAAGGGGCTATATCAACCTATTTGGACCTGTGAGGTCCACTTTCAAAATATGTGTTTCTTAGCCAAATCTATCATCTCAAACCGTACCTCAATCAAATCCGTTGTTAAACGAGGATTTTAAGGCTGTCTGAATTCAAATCTGTAGCGGGGCTATATACAAATTTGGCGCTATATGAAAATTTTGACCTATAAGGTCCATAGTTTTTAGAGCCGTCCTAATTCAAATCGGCTTTGTATGGGGCTATATCCAAATTGAGGTGTACTTTCAAAACATAAGTTTCTTAACCAAAAGTAGTACCTTATACCAAATTTCATTTTTTAAAAGGAGTTCGCCAGACCTATGTGTATTGAGTGCATTGCACAGTATTTTAGATAGATTAGAAATTGGTTAAATAAATTGTAATGTTTCATTAGTGAACTATTGGAAAAAATTTAATTATTCTAACGACAGCATCCACATATATATAACAAAATATTTTTTTAAAAGGTTGAAATAAAGCAGCAATCTTCAAATTAGTCCTTTTTCCATCTCGATCCATATTCAATCCTAACCGTCCACACAGACAGAGGAGCCTACACACTGCTTTTCATGACTTCAATATCAGCCATTTTGTTGATATCATTTTTAACCCTCTTTTCTTATTTTACTTTTTAAAAGTTCGAATTTTGAAAAAGTATTAGAGATATGTACACTCAAAATTTCACATTTCTAATGATTGCCATTTAATTCGTACCATTTTAAAAATTAAAACAATTAAGTAAGTTTTAGTCGTTTAACCGAATTATAAATATATACCCTCACTCTCATGTCCTCATGTCTAATGAAGAACTTAAATTTTATTTAGCACCGGATAATTGCAAAAAACGTGATAAAATATGAAGTTATAGTGGATTTCTTGCACGTTATATAATTTAAAAAGGATTTAATTTTACCTAGCATTGAAACAATTGTGTGGGATGTACTAGAAGGGGCGTGGCATAAATATTAGAAAAGCATTTTCAAATAACAAATATCAATTGATTTGATATTTGAATTCATAACAAATGTATGCAACTTTGTGTGGGAGGTACCAGAAAGGGTGTGACCATACCGCCCATATTCGAGATGAAAGCAACATCTATAAAAACATTGCCAAAGGTCAACTTTCAGAGTATTCCAATTATTCGTATATAAAATATTATCATGTACAAAGATTGAATAGATTCCTTAATTCCTTTCGAAATTTATCGTGTACACCAGTCAGACAGACGATCTGCAACCGTTGTGGAAATTTACCTTAGAATTTTACCATAATATTTTTCGAAATTGGTCCCGATGAATATTTCAAGGTGTTGCAAATGGAATGAGCAAATTTATATCGTGGAAGGTATAACAAATTGATATATAAATGTTTTTAAAACATTGAAAATTATTCTTTGAAACATATTTCGAATGTACATCTTTGTTGCGTGATTAATATTAAGATGTTTGCAGGAAAAAAAATAATTATTAAAAAGATACAATCTAACTTCTTTAATGTCACGTAATAGCGCTACACTTATGCCATTCAAACTTTGAGAATTTCTGATCTTTTACGGCACATATATTACTACACACGACGAAATTATAAATATGTATGTATGAGTATTTCGAATTTTTTGCTTATATTTCGGAAACTACTGGCGATCCGATTCTAAATTAAATAAGTAAATGTTCTGCCTATATACCCTCCACAACGGAGTTCATTCCACAGTATTACCGGTATATTAGAGGCTGTGAACTTTACAAAGAAATGAGGTAACATATTTTGAAAATTGTGATATTTGATGGATTTTGGATAGATGACCTTTTAATAAATTGTGGTGTTTTTTGCCCAACTTGAGGTCATGTAATTTAAAAAACAACGATATTGTGTTTCAATTAATTTTTTATTTAAAAATTCCCAATATTTCGATTGACATCGTCAATCATCTTCAGGGGTGTCAGTTTATGAATATAAAGTATAAACGACAGTAACTTGTTCGCACAACAAGTCTTTGTTGACTTTGACAAATGACAAAAATGTCATTGTCATTTCATTATTATAATATTAATAGTCTACTACTATATACAAATATAATACTGCAATTGTAATCAAAAAGTGAGCATGAACAATCTTCAAAAATGTACTCTAACTATTAGGTGTATTGTCAGTCGTCATTAGGGAGAAACATTTTCCCTCAGGACCGATTTCTCCCATTTGGAAGTTTTTGTTTCAGCTACAAACAGAGTGACTGTATCATTTTGCTAAGAAAAGTACAAATTTCAAAGATGTGGTTTGTTTGGAGTCCATATTGAAATTAACACATCTAATTTCATGATTCTACGTACATCCGCTTACTTGGTACCATTTTTATCATTTTTTTTTTAATTTTGACCCTAAAAGTACGATTTTGAAGAGATACTCATATTGCCGTTTGAGTGCCGTTTACCCCGTTTTGATCCTAAAGGTAATAATATCGAAAGATATCTTTATTTTTAGTGCCTACGCAGTCACAATAATGTACACACCGCATTTCACTATTCTAACTGCAATCGTTTGATTCGTACCATTTGTATCCCTTTCGTACCATTTTCCGCCTAAAAGTACAAATTTAGAAAAAAATCTTTTATGTTTCGTGTTTATACAGTCAGATAAATGCATATACCGAATTTCATGCTTTTATCTTCAGCGGTTTGGTTGGTACCATTTGTATCCCTCTTTTCCAATTGTATCCCTTAAAAATACAAATTTCGAAAAATCTCTCTATTTTACGTATCAACGTAATTATAGGGATGTTCCCGTTCATGTTTCTAGCTGTTATCGTATCATTGATACCATTTTTATCCCTTTTGTCCCATTTCACCCGCTAAATCTTTTTTGTACTTTTTGGTGACTACAGGTTACTAGAGGAAGGTACGAAACAAATTACATGTGTATAAACATCAGAAATTTTCAAAAAAATTGCTTAAATAATCAAAATATATATTGTTAGCCCTTTGGGCTGATTTCGCCCACTTTCAATCCCAACCGACCTGCTATCATAAGACACATTTACGGAAATTTTCAACCTCCTAGTTCATTTAGTTACGACGGACATGGCTAAAACGTCTTAGAATTTTACCTGGATAAAGAATATATATACTTTATTGGGTCTCCGTTGAATATTTCAAGGTGTTACAAACGGAATGACAAAGTGAATATAGCCCCATTCTGGAGGGTATTCAAAATCCAAACACGTTTTCAAATTAGAATTGGTGCAGTTATTTTGACTGATATTCGGAAAGTGAGTTGCGGTTATTATTCGTTTAGGAGAATCATTGACTTAGAGAGTTCGGGTATTTTGTTAAAAAGTCGCTGCAAAGTCATATGCCAGAAATCATGATAATGGTAGTGTGAACCATGCTATTTGTAAATAAATTTGCATTCTATAAAATGTAAATGCAAAATGGGCTTGAGTCAGGACAAATATAATTTCCAATATTATATTTTACTATATCAAAAGCAATACAAATGTATTTAGTTGTCTTATTTTTTTTTTTCATTATATTATTATTTTTATTTTAGTTTATCATTTGGTGATACTTTCTCCTCTTTATAGGGCTTCTAATTTCCTAAAGTTATATTTGTCTTAATAGTTTATTTTCATTCTTTCGAGAGCTATATGGGTATCAAATGAAAGACAAGAATGTCTGTTAAAAATACTAAAAATGGCAAGGCTGTAGCTGTATTAGTTTAGCATTAACAAATTATCCCCCTTAAAGTAAAAGATGAATAAACCAAATAAATAAGGGGGAAACTAACCTAATACAGATAGAAGTATTTAAAGTATTTTTAAAAGATATTCTTCTGTTTCATTTGATGTGCATATATCCTTTGTATGGGTCGTTAAAGATCGGAAATAAATTAGTTAAACATCTATAAATTAAAAGTCCTATAAAAAGGTGAAAGGATCACGGAATAATAAATTTAGTTTTTAGTTTTTCTCCATACAATTTACATGTATATTGCCTTGCTCAGGTTCAATAAAATAAATGTAAAAAATCGGAAGGTGTTATTTCATATTGAAAATTAAAATTTTTACAAAAAATCGACCATGTTATTGGATTTAAACAAATTTAAATCAAATATTGAAAAATATTTGATTTAAATTGATCCTTCAGTTGTAAAGATTGGCAAAGTTTATTAGAAGAGTAATAGCAGAAAATTCACTATAGAAAACATATGCCTAGGATCGATAGATCCGTATTTTCCTATCAAGATGTATTTAGGTACGAATGCAAAGAAATTAAGAAATCATTTATGGCTTTATACTGCATATATTTACAACATAACATTAGATATGTAGACAGTAATTTTCAAGAATGTTTTTGTATTACATGACTCAGATCTTACAACCCATTATTTTTAGTAAATAAGAAGAAACAACAAATAAATATTGTAGATATAGAAATTTTAAGAATTTAAATTTGGGAGACATATATTGAATATTAGATTTTGTGTTTATGCTTTTTAAATCTTATTTTCTAATTGGTAATGTGAGCTTTGATGAAGAGGCTATTTTTTGCAGAGGACTGTTGGTACACATGAGGAGTACCTACTCCTCAACCATAAATGTATATATCTTCACTTCTCTCTTTTCAATATTTGCACAAAGTTTTACATCACACCTACGAGGACAGTTTGGGAAAATTACTTAAATTTGTTGTTAGAATTTAACTAAAACGTTTAGAGCAGTGTAACTGCTATCGGAGTGGCAAACGTAGTTATCATTTCAAGATTATGAATTATGAAGCCATGAATTAATAAATGCTTCTCCCCTCCCCAAGGCAATTGCCTAAATAGCGTATGAGATGCATACCAAGAACAACTCTCACATATCATACCGCCCTCGAACGTACATCCGACAAATATCCCGTCATAGTTTCGCCGTCTTATATATTTGTTCCCTCGCCTTGAATTTTGCTTTCCGGATGATTGGTGGCATGTTGGTGTAGGGACACGTCCCACATTATGGCTTTGATAATATTACTTCCTTGGAAGGCACTTTCTGCTATTTCCGCCGGCATATGCGTGTGTGTGTATGTGTATGTGTTAACATTTGTCTATTTGTACGGATGTATGACTGAACATGTTTGTGTTCATTTTCCTGCTGAATTTTTATTCGAATTTTTTCTCATTTTTAGTTTTGTATTTTTTGTTTGTTCCTTTTTGGCTTTAATTTTCCTCACATGCTCGTACATACATAAATTTCTGTGGTACAATCTCATATCATAAGGTATCTGAAATATCACCGAATATATGAAATTCCTACGTTTTGTATAATGACAATGCAAAATGTACAGTGGAGCGATGACGATTATCACACTCTGGTCATGCCTTAAAAGTTTAAGTAGTTCTTGATGTTAAATCACGCAACTAGAGAAGGAAGGGCGATGTTAATTTATCATACATATGTATTTGCTAAAAATAGGAATTTATATTATTACTAATTTCCGAATATGGTGTTGTACGTGAAGTCGCCAGTCTCTAATCTGGCGCTTCTACTCCGTGGTGGAGGCCTTTTTACTTCATATTTTTGATATTATTCACACTTATTGCGAATAAAATATCCCTGGGAATGAGTTGTTCCCTTAAATTTTCAATGGTGATTTATGAACATTTTTCGAGTTTCTCCTGCATTTTTACTTCGATTTGATTGCCTTATACAGTTGAGCATCGAGCGTTCCGGATAATCGATTTTACCGGTTAATTGATGTAAAATTGTTTACTCGGTTTTACATAAATGTTTGTTTTATTTATTCAATATGCACACTTACAAGATATAATACTTATACATTTTTAATTATTATTTACGTAATTACTTAAAACAAGTAAGGAAAGGCTAAAGTCGGGCGGGACCGACTATATGATACACTCCACTTTCTATCCGACACAATTCCATTCGTTAAAAAAGTGAAAATGGGAAGGCTTTTTGTATGCTTCCTAATCATAGGCTAATATGACCTGACCCAATTTGTCAAAGGAGAGGAATATTTGTATCGGGGCTATATCCAAACATGGAATAAAGTGACTAACCTTCACAATAAGTTTTTTCAGTTCAAGTAAACGTGTTATGCTCATTTTGAAGACATTCGGTGACAATTCGTGGTTTCTGGGGTGGAAAAAATCAATCCGGGAGCGAAATTTGTATTTGTTATATGTAAATCTGAACCGATCTAACATATTTTCACCACAGGTGTTTCCAGTTGAAATATAATGTGTTTTGCCAATTTTGAAGAAAACTGTTAACAAATTTGGATTTTAGAGCGAACAAATTTGGGAGCGAAATTTGTATGGGATCTATATATAAATCTGAAACGATCTGACCCGTTTTCGCCATGGGTGTTTCTAATGGAAACATAAGATATTTTGCCACCTTTCATGAAGATCTGTTAAAATATGTGGTTTCTAGAGCAGAAAAAGTCAAATCGGGAGCGAAATTTGAATGGGAGCTATGTAAATCTGAACCGATCTGGCCCATTTTCGCCATGGGTGTTTCTAGTTGAAATATAAGATATTTTGCAAGTTTTGAAGAAGATCTGTTAAAATGTGTCGTTTCTAAAGGGTGATTTTTTAAGAGCTTGATAACTTTTTTTAAAAAAAAAACGCATAAAATTTGCAAAATCTCATCGGTTTTTTATTTGAAACGTTAGATTGGTCCATGACATTTACTTTTTGAAGATAATTTCATTTAAATGTTGACCGCGGCTGCGTCTTAGGTGGTCCATTCGGAAAGTCCAATTTTGGGCAACTTTTTCGAGCATTTCGGCCGGAATAGCCCGAATTTCTTCGGAAATGTTGTCTTCCAAAGCTGGAATAGTTGCTGGCTTATTTCTGTAGACTTTAGACTTGACGTAGCCCCACAAAAAATAGTCTAAAGGCGTCAAATCGCATGATCTTGGTGGCCAACTTACCGGTCCATTTCTTGAGATGAATTGTTCTCCGAAGTTTTCCCTCAAAATGGCCATAGAATCGCGAGCTGTGTGGCATGTAGCGCCATCTTGTTGAAACCACATGTCAACCAAGTTCAGTTCTTCCATTTTGGGCAAAAAAAAGTTGGATATCATCTCACGGTAGCGCTCACCATTCACAGTTACGTTACGATTCGCATCATCTTTGAAGAAGTACGGTCCAATGATGCCACCAGCCCATAAACCGCACCAAACTGTGACTTTTTCTGGATGCATTGGTAGCTCTTGCAATGCTTCTGGCTGATATTCACTCCAAAATCGACAATTCTGCCTATTTACGTACCCATTGAGCCAAAAATGAGCTTCGTCGCTGAACACAATTTCTTTCTTTCTGAACTTTCTTAACAGAGCACGCATTTTGATAATAAAATTCAATGATTTGCAAGCGTTGCTCGTTAGTAAGTCTATTCATGATGAAATGTCAAAGCATACTGAGCATCTTTCTCTTTGACACCATGTCTGAAATCCCACGAGATCTGTCAAATACTAATGCATGAAAATCCTAACCTCAAAAAAATCACTCTTTAGAGCAGAAAAAGTCAAATTCGGAGCGAAATTTGAACGGGAGCTATATATAAATCTGAAATCTGACCTATTTTCAACACATGTGTTCCTAGTTTAAATATAAGATGTTTTGCCAATTTTGAAGACAATCTAATAAAATATGTGGTTTCTAAAGCGGAAAAATTCAAATTGGGAGAGAAATTTGAATGGGAGCTATATATAAATCTGAACCGATTTGACCAATTTTCACCATGGATGTTTCCAGTTGAAACATAAGATATGTTGCCAAATTTGAAGAACATCTGCTAAAATATGTGGTATCTAGCGTGAAAAGAGTAAAATCGGGAGCAAAATTTGTATGGGAGAAATTTATAAATCTGAGCCGATCTAACACATTTTCACCACAGATGATTCTAGTTGAAATATAACATGTTTTGCCAAATTTGAAGAAAATCTGTTAAAATATGTGGCATCTAGCGTGCAAAGAGTCAACTCGGGAGTGAAATTCGTATGGGGGCTATATCTAAGTCTGAACCGATTTTCTTCAAATTAAATAGCGTTCGTCCTTATCCCGAAAAACATCGCTGTGCAAAGTTTCAGTTGGTTCTGTCTACAATTGCGACCTGTATCGTGATTACAAGAATAGATGGACGGACGGACGGACAGACAGACAGACGGACATTGCTAAATCGACTCAAAAAGTGATTCTAAGTCGATCGGTATACTTAACAATGGGTCTATCTCGTTTCCTTTTGGGTGTTTGTAACATGCACAAAGACATAATACTCTCGTGGAGTGTATAATTATGATGATGATGATCACTGTGCAAAATATCTTTGCACGGTGCATAACTGTAATTTTGACATTCATTTCAAAATTTGGTATGGTCGAGGTTGGCAAACTTAGAATGTTAACCAGTTGCCCTAGAGATCCAAAATTTTTCAAATCATTTGAAAAATACTTATGCTCTGGACATGTGCAATTTCGTAGATATCAGTTTAAAAATTACGGAATTAACTCAAAAAATCGATTTGGAACCTATGCGTTGGAACGATTTTATCTCATATCAAAATTTGGACCTAAATTGCATGTTCCACTTTTGCAAACATTTGGCGTGGAACTAACTTATAATACCCTATTCCAAGCTGTGGTTTAGGGTATACAAATTAAACAATTGTGGACCTAATATTTTTAAATTAGTTTGCTAGATAATATTTAGATGGACTACTAAATTTGTCCATTATATATTCCAGCATCTCATCTTAAAACGCTAAAACTCATGAATATTATATGAAAGATATATTTATTAATGACATTATTAATGAATTGTTTAAACCTTTATATCTAACGATCTGTTAGATTCACAAAATCTCTTTCAGCAAAAATAGCTATGTGTATGAAATATTGAAATTTCAATAAATAAATTCCGAAATAAAAGTAGCTATATGTAGTTTGTTTTGATAAATTTATTACAAATGGGTGTGGGAAAAACCAAAAATCAATCATATCAAAATTATCGCAAAAAGAACAAAGTAGACAGTTTTTATGCTCTCCTGAACAATTGAAAAAAAAAAACATAACTACTTTAGCTACGACGGCGACGATATGTACAAAAATAGTATCAAGTCAATGAAATTTCTAAAATTAAGATATCGTGTGACGTCCAGAAATCCATGATGTTGTTGTTGTTGTTGCATGATACTGTTTTCTGGAAAACCGCTGTAAATTTAGTCGTATTCGCCATGCCCCTTCCGAACATATCAACTCTTGAAATAAAAAGAACAAAAATCTGAAATCGAATTTTGTATTGATTATAGTATTCGCAATGTGTCTTTCGCGTCAAGAAATATAGATTTTATAACAAAAATCTACATTTTGACTCCTTCAATTAAATTTACATTTTTATACTTTTCTATATTTGCATTTAACTGAACTAAAATTGGGAAATAGTAAAAACTTACTGTCTATAACGCAAACCGTAAGAAATTTACGTGGCATTCAGTTCAGCCTTCATGAAACTCATTTTCATTTCAAAATTGTCGCATATGAGCCCAGCAAAAAGAGTAGTATGTGTGTATTAATGAAAATTAAAAAATTTAAATACTTTAATAAAGCAATAAATTTTTATATTTAAGCAAAAATGTTTAAATTGTTAAAATTATACAAAAATAGACATTGTTTATGTATAACAGTAATAAAAAAAGGTTTTTTCCCTAGCCACGAGTCGAACCCGTGACCTTCTGGATGCAAAGCGGACGCCGTGCCTCTGTGACCCCATACTAAAAAGCCGTTCCCATTCATTTGTGAAAATGGCATTCGTAAAATGTTACGGACATCAATATATTATCGACTTTTTTGGAAGTTGTTTAAAAGAACTTCCCCAAAAGCGGGCAAAACTGACATTTGGATTTTGAAAAGCGATTAAAATTTGCTTCCTATGGAAGTACTTCCATTTTTTTTTGCTGGGAGGTTCAGAGAACCGACAAGCCAAGCCAATTCATCCACAACGAGTAGATTTTGGACTAGCCGCATCACTGGCCATTTACTGAAATTTCGGTTAATCGGATGATGTAATGCCGAGTCAGTCGTGGTAGTCATATGAATGATATTGTGTTCCATTATTAAATCACAAAGTTCAACCCTTCCAATAAATAAAAAATAATCAGAACTTTTTTATAACCGGTTCTAATTTAAAGTTTTAAATGGCCCACCCTATACATAATCTCAGAAAATACTAGGCATCTACGTCCAAAAATATAGAATTTATTAAAACAATACCAACTTTGTAATTGAACTTTTTTTGCTTCTCATAAAAGTTATTAAAATGTGGTTTCGTCATTTTACATTTCTAGTGACGATATACAATTTAGTCTCAAACAACATTTCACTTTGTAAACGATAGGGGAGGGTACGTGTAAGTCGAGTTTCAAATGCACAGCAAAAATCATCCATACTTGTGCCGCTTTTAGCATAATTTTCGCATTTTGTCATAGAAAATCTGTAAGAGATGTTCAAACGCATACTGTTCATAACGACGATGCAGACGTAGTCCACTGTATGCAATTGCTGACTTTGGTCGCTTTTCACGCTATATTTAAACAGGAGTAGGAAATTTGCATTGAAGTAGGTCGATCAATGAACAATAAAATTGTGGGTTTTCTTAAAAAAAAAACAATGGCAAAACAACCAGAAGCGAGAGTATTTCTGTATATATTAAAAATATATATGTTTTAAAATATAAAAAATTATAATACAACCTTGTGACACAATAAAAATGAACTTGCTTACGAATAAATAAACTGATGCAGTGATACAAACAAAATTGGGCCACGAATAAATCTATGGATTTCAGATAACGCTTTCTATCAGTTGATGTGCAACTCAGATCATTTTAAAAGCGATTGACTTCATATTGTTTTTCTTGCTATGAAATACTGACTGCAGATTAATATTCAGAAGGCAACAACCGTCACAATTTGGCAACCCACTCTAATGTTTAATCTTCATCTACAGACATGTGCATCTATGTACATTGTGCTCTATTCATATTTGAGGAGGCACTCATACGAATGAGAAACAAAGCTACGGTTGCAACCGGAAATGAAGATTTCACAGTGGGGCATTGTGTATCATTGTGAACGTGTGCATGGTTGTGTGTGTGTGTGTCCATGTGCAGGAGCCACAAAGGAAATATAACAAACAAAATGACATTGCTTTTCTGCATCGCCTTTGGATGTTCATGCATTCATTCACATGAGTGCAAAGAGAAGAATGTGATAAATGAACAAAATGGAAAAATAAAAGAAATTTGTTTGCGGCAACGAAGTGAAGCTAGTAGGAAACAAAAAATCAAATTAAAATCAATAAAAACGCTTCCAGGGGATATTCCATCGTCATAGCTTTTGCTTCTTCATCTTGTCATCGCAGAGCTATTCGAGATACCAAAAAATGGAATGGAATGAAATGAAATGACTGTAAAGTAAGAGTCGTCGTACATTTCCTAATCCCATTGTTAAGATGGCCGAATTTTGGTGATTCCCTTTCAAAGGCAAAGGCAAGGCATTCACATCATCAAGGACATGCTTTGTGCCGCAGAGGACAAGTTTGTTGTTTCGTTGAATTTTATAATATTAAAAGAAATACAATTGCGAAAATGCCTGCTTGTTGTTGCTCATTAGCAGAAAATGCCAAAGAGAATTTGTTAAAAAGCTTAGGAAAAATTACTCCAAGGATATCAAAGGACTTTGCAAAATTGCGACTTTTCCTTTTGTGTCCTTCCCAAATATAGGTTAAGATGGAACCGTGAGGGTGTGCTTGTCTATGGCTATGACTGTGTGCTGTGTGTGTGGGTTAGTAAGTATGTGCTGCTGCTGTGTAAATGTTGGCAGGATATGAAACAATACAATAAACACATTTTTACAAATGGCGCCGCCATTTGAATTGTGGAATATGGCGACAGCCGAATGCCGCCAACTTTTTTCGTTTCATTTTTGTTGCCTCTTTTTGGCACTAGTCGCCAGCCGAATTGTGCTGCGTATTTTATTATAATTTAGTTTAATGCTGCCATTTGTTTATCTGGGTTAATCATAATTTACAGATCTAGGCTAACATTACTATCATTGTGCCGGACGGCCGCCCGCTCTCCCACTCGCCGCCTACCCCCTCCCCAAGAACAAGTTTGCCCTGATGTTGTAGTGTTGGCCGGGGCCGAAAGAGTCACAAACAATTTCATTTGGTCGTTCGTTGATTCAGCAAATTCGCAGCAACACAAAATATATTTCAACAATTTAATTAAACTTTTAATTTCACAGAGAGAGGTATCCCAAAATTTGGTTTATAATTTGGAAAAGGAAGGGACAAAAGTACCAATATTAAAGGTCACTTATCTGTTCGGCCCCAAAATATTTAAGGTTCTAAATATTCATTGGAAAACTTTTCACATCAGCACGAATTGGTTTTTATTTTGAAAATGTGTAGCAGCAGTATGTCATAGGTCAGTTGGGAAAAAGTTTGTGCCAGCAAAGATATACTTGGTGGGTGGATGGTGGTTGGCCACCTCATTCACAGCACAAGAATTTGTGGAATATGGTCAACATTAACCAAAATCTGACCAAAGATAGTTTGAACAATGGTTGGTTTGTCATTACAGTGAATACGCGCACGTACACACACTCATAGTCATAGATATTTGTCAACTACAGAAGGGGTCATTTGACTTGTTTCCTCCGCAAATGTACCTCTCGATTTTGGAAGGAACAAACCCAGAAAAAAGTTTTTATTTTTTAAATAACCAAAATGTGTTATGAATGGTTCAAATTAATTTTAATTTTTTCTGTGGTCATTTGAGGCGGCCAGTAACGAGAATTTTTGTTCAGTGGCTCAGTACTTCCATTGAAACAATGTGCCACATGTGCGAATTATATTTTCACAACCATGGTTTGCAATTTCGCGTAATTTTCATTTCCTGACATATGGGAATTATTTTTTTTCTAATCCCGCTAATGTTGAAAAATCAATTGATGCAACTTTTGAAGCATCGTGTACTCAAACCCTCAAAGAAAATGGTTCCCCTAATGGACTGCTGGACCAGATGGAAAAATTCCTAATATGTCTCAAAGTGCAGATATGGTCCAATCGTCAAGCCTAGGTGAAATGACGGCTCCTAAATGGTTTGTTGTTGATTCCGGTGATTTCTCAGCAAATGGTGGTCTAGAAAATGCGCCTTCCAAGCAGATTTAAGAAGAAATAAACCTTTTCTTTACCCGTCGCATATGAATCATGAAAGGCGAAGAAAGAATATTTGTATCGGGGCTATATCCAAACATGGAAAAATGTGACCAACTTTCACAATAAGTTCAAATATAACGTGTTATGCTCACTTCAACGAAATTCGGTGAAAATTCGTGGTTTCTGGGGCGGAATTTGAACCGATCTGACCCATTTTAACCACAGGTGTTTCTAGTTGAAATATAAGATGTTTTGCCAAATCTGAAGATAATCTGATACAATATGTGGTTTCTAGAGCGGAAAAAGTCAAATCGGGAGCGAAATTTGTATGGGAGCTATATGTAAATCTGAACCGATCTAACCATTTTTCACTATGGATGTTTCTAGGACAAAAATAATATATTTCGCCTAATTTGAAGAGGATCTGTTAAAATATGTGGTTTCTAGAGCGGAAAAGTCAAATCGGGTGCGAAATTTGTATGGGAGCTATATATAAATCTGAACCGATCTGACCCATTTTTACCACAGGTGTTTCTAGTTCAAATATAAGATATTTTGCCAATTTTGAAGAAAATCTGTTGTTATATGTAGTATCTAGAGTGAAAAGAGTCAAATCGGGAGTCAAATTCGTATGGGGGCTATATATAAATCTGAACCGATTTTCTTTAAATTAAATACCGTTCGTTCTTATCCCGAAAAACTTCGTTGTGCAAAGTTTCCTTTAGTTCTGTCTACAATTGCGACCTGCATCGTGATTACAAGAATAGATGGACGGACAGACAGACAGACGGACACTAAAATCGATTCAAAAAGTGATTCTAAGTCGATCGGTATAATTAACAATGGGTCTATCTTTCTTCCTTTTGGGTGTTACAAACAAATGCACAAAGACATAATACTCTCGTGGAGTGTATAAATATTCGGGCGAAGCGTGATCCATTAAAAATATTAAATATAATGAACTGAAGAATCACATTAACTTTGTATAAAACTCAACTGAAATAAGAAAACAATTCACCCAACAATGCTAATTTTCACTAAACAGGCGCCCAGTTGTTAAACAGAGCACCTACATTTAAGTATTCTTCTTTAATCTGAAAAATGTGTAGTTTCATTTTCCAAATTTTATCAAATGTAAGAATTTATTGTTATTGTTCGATCATATATGATCGATCTAAACAGATGTCTAAATGACACTACAACCGTACTGACCTGTAGATGGCGGTAACATTCTAATTGTACAGGGTGCGGAGATTGAAGCGTTACCAAGAGAAAGTGCAATAATTTTTTATTGATATTTTTTTATTGAAATTTGTTTTCATTTATTTAAAACATAATGGAGTATTTTCGATATATTTAATAATTCGGTCGATACATTAAAAAAATGAATTGCAAGATGCACGCATGTGATTTTGAGGAATTCGCGTCCCTTCTCGGCGAAGGACATTTTTCAATGTGTCAATATTAGTGTATTTTTTGTTAGGACCATGAGATCCAAAATACCCCAAACACAGAAATCCAGGTGGTTGGCATCTGGTTAATTTGAAAGCCACTGTTCAACGGAAATAAAGTGAAGAACGTTGTTTTTTAACCAGTCATGATTTACGCGTGTCTTATGCGATGGTGCAGAGTCTTGTTGAAAACTATAAGGCCTATTACCGAAATGTTTATGTGTCCAATGCTTAAGCGCGACTTCTAAGACTGAAATACAGAAATACGAGTGGAGAGCGGCCATCGGCGGTTACTGCAGCCCAAACCATGACGTAAGGAGGAGCTTGAGTTCTAGTGACCAATCTTTGCTCCAGATTATCGTACGACATCTATGCCAACTGTACCCGGTCATTTTGTTTGTTTACGTACTGCTCTATTTGGTAATTTTTCTCGTCCGAGAATACGATATTTGGTAATTGGCCGCTCGCGTACAAGCGTTTTAAATCCTTCGCTTTTTGCAGTCGTTGGAGTTTTTGCTTGGGTGTAAGGTTATGCGCCTTTTGGATCTTGTAAGGTTTCACACCGAGCTTCTTTTCTAAAATGTCGCGAACGCTTCGGTCAGATATTGCGAGATCTGCGGCCAATTTCCCAGCAATTTGCTTGAGATTCCTTCCAATTCTTGCCTTCACTCTTCGCACCATTCCTGGCGAAGTTGCTGTTTTTTCGGCCGCCGCCATGTCTTTTTAACACTACCAGTCTCGTTGTATCGTTTTATTCTCCAATATACAAACATTTTATTAATATGTAATGTTTTTAGGTCTCGGACACGATTTTCCATCTAAGTAAAGCGATATCACACAGTTCCATTTGAATTCCATGTCACATAAAAAATTCCGTAAAACACAGTAACATGTGCTTTGATAATCTTGGAAACAATATAATAAAGTCTTGCCAAAATACAATATGATTGCACTGATTGATAGTTTGGCAGATATGATACATTGAAAATGGTAACACTTCAATCCCCGCACCCTGTATTCCTTTTAATGTACAAAAGTATTACCGTGTCGCAAAATAAATAAATAAATAAAATTAATAGTATTTTCAATTAAATATAGCATTAGCCGGAGGCAAACTGGTCCATAATCATTCAAAATGTTCAAAAATGTTAAAAAAAATGTTACAGGTCTTCCCGCTTAATAAGCAGAATTTCAAACCGCCACTTAGTTTAGAAAATTTTATACTGTTTTTTAAATAAAACACAGCGAATACTACTATTATAAATTATGTAATTTTCTGTGCATTTGCTGTAATAGAAATAAGTAATGGCAATACGACAGGATCTACCTGAAAGTAGATCATAACACTCTTTAAAAACTTTATTTTCTCATCTTTTTGTCTCTTAAAATGACTACAACATTTTCAAACAATTGTTTCCAATTATTTATTGGCAATATACGATACCGACAAGAGCAGAATATATCTTAAATTTAAATTTCACGATTCTATCTACATTACTTTAGCATTAACAAACATTTCAAATTCCCACCTTAAAATGTCAAATATAAATAAATTAAATAAGTTAAGAGGAAAAACTTGTAGTTTTTTTAATGCTAAACTAATACAGAGTGAACCATGAAATTGAATGTATTTCTACTTTTTAATTTGACACTTTTATCGTTATTGTATGTTGCCAATAAGTATTTAAAAATATTTTTAAAAAATGTCATAGCTTTGTAGTCCTTTTAAAGGATGGGAATATTTTTTCTACCGTTTCAGACGTATATCATCCGTATCAAGAGTAATATGGACTGTCGTATGGTGTTATCTACCTGCAACCTGCAAATTTAGTCGGCAGCAATTGTATCCCATTTTGGCCTTAAAAGTACGAGTATCGAAAGATCGCATTATATTCCGAATATACGCATCCTGAGCGAAATATACTCCAATTTTCATTTTTATACCCTACACCACTTCGTGGTCTAGGGTATTATACGTTAGTTTTCCGTCAAATGTTTGTAACACCAAGAAATAATTGAGCTAGACCCACCTTTAAGTATACGGATCGGCTTAGAATCGCCAGCTGAGTTGATTTAACGATGTCTGTCTGTCCGTCCGACCGTCTGCTGGCCATCTAATCTTGTTCGGAACCGGAAATCGGTTCAGATTTAGATATAGCCCCCCATACAAATGTCGGTCCCGATTTGACATTTTCCGCTTTAGAAACCACATATTGTACCCGATTTTCTTTAAAATTGGCACAACATCTTATAATCCAACTAGAAACACCTATGCAAAAAATGAGTAAGATCGGTTAAGATTTAGATATAGCCCCCATACAAATGTCGCTCCCGATTTGACATTTTCTGCTCTAGAAACGACATATTGTACCCGATTTTCTTTAAATTTTGCAGAACATCTTATAATCGAACTAGAAACACGTATGCAAAAATTGGGTAAGATCGGTCCAGATTTAGATATAGCCCCCATACAAATGTCGCTCCCGATTTGACATTTTCCGTTCTAGAAACGACATATTGTACCCGATTTTCTTTAAATTTTGCAGAACATCTTATAATCCAACTAGAAACACCTATGCAAAAATTGGGTAAGATCGGTTCAGATTTAGATATAGGCCCCATACAAATATCGCTCCCGATTTGACATTTTCTGCTCTAGAAACGAAATATTGTAGATATATATATATATAGATATAGCCCCGATTTGACTTTTTCCGCTCTAAAATCCACATATTGTACCCGTTTTTCTTTAAAATTGGCACAACATCTTATACTCCAACTAAAAAACAATTGTGAAAGTGGGTAAGATCGGTTCAGATTTAGATATAGCCCTCATACAAATGTTGCTCCCGAATGTTTAACCGATTTTGGCCAAATTTTACATATTATATTTCACCAATAAACAGACATGGTGAAAGCGCGTCACATCGTTCCTGGTTTCAATATACCGCCATACAAATGTCCTTTCCGATTTAACATGATGCAAAAATCCTTCCCGATTTAAATTTTTTACCGAATTGAATTGCAATGAGAATTGTTTTGGTGTTGCCCAATGTCCATACTTTGGTTTGACTTTGGTATACTACTGTATAATTTGTATTTGTCTGTCGGACAATTGGATTAATTACCATATTATTTGCCATATTCGTTAAATTTGACTAAAGATGAATTTATAGCATATAAATTATATGAATATAATTTATATAATTTGTATGAACTACATAAAATTGCTCCCATGAAATACCTGGGTTTAGTAATCAAAGCGAGGTACATACGCAGGGAGTGGTGTAGAGTATTATATAGTCGGTCCCGCCCGACTTTAGCCTTTCCTTACTTGTTATACACTCCACGAGAGTTTGTAACACCCAAAAGTAAGAGATAGACCCATCGTTAATTATACCGATTGACTTAGAATCACTATTTGAATCAATTTAGCAATGTCCGTCTGTCTGTCCGCCCATCTATTCTTGTAATCACGATACAGGTCGCAATTGTAGACAGAACCAAATTAAACTTTGCATAAGTTTTTCAGGTTAACGAACGAACGCTATTTAATTTGAAGAAAATCGGTTCAGATTTAGATATAGCCCCCATAAGAATTTCACTCCCAATTTGACTCTTTTTAACAGATTTTCTTCAAAATTGGCAAAACATCTTATAGTTCAACTAGAAACACCTGTGGTAAAAATGGGTCAGATCGGTTCAGATTTATATATAGCTCCCGATTTGACTTTTTCTGCTCTAAGAACCACATATTTTAACACATCTTTTTCAAATCTTTCAAAATATCTTATATTTCAACTAGAAACGCCCATGGTGATAATAGGTCAGATCGGTTCAGATTTATATATATCTCCAATACAAATTCCGCTCCCAGATAGACTTTTTCCGCTCCAAAAACCCACGAATTTTCATCGAATTTCGTTGAAGTGATATATTTGAAAGTTAGTCACTTTAATCCATGTTTGGATATAGCCCCGATATAAATATTCTATTCGATTTGACAAATTGGACCAGGTCATATTAGCCTATGATTAGGAAATATACAAAAAATCTTCCCGTTTTCACTTTTTACCGAGTTGAATTGTATTCGGATAGAAAGTGGAGTGTATCATATAGTCGGCCCCGCCCGACTTTAGCCTTTCCTTACTTGTTCTACTTGCAGTTGTTCGATTGGTACCAATTTTATACCCTTTCTCTCCATTTCCCCATAAAGTAAAAAATTTCCTTGATTTTGCACGTCTATACATACATACAGAATTTCGTTATTCCATCTGCACCATTTGGTCGGTACCCTTTTCCACATTTCCCCCTTAAAAGTACGAATTTTGAAATCACTTTATCAAATGAAATCACTTGCACGCCGAATTTCATTATACTACCTGCAGTTGTTGGTAGCATTTTTATCCCTCTATTCCCATTGAAAAAAAAAACATTATTTTACGTGTCTACGATGTATATCTTTTTGCCACATTTTACCCCCTATACAGTTAGGCTATGAGGGGAAAGTGCATAATAAATATCAAGTAAATATAAGTAGACATATTCGAAAAACATATTTAAATACTCGAAATATTAGGGATATTTTCTGTTCTTCTTAGGGGATAAAATTCCCCTCTGGACCGATTTCGCTCATTTTCAATCGCAACCGAATTACAACTATAACACGTATTCTTGCAAAATTTGAACGTCCTGGCTCCTTTCCTTTAGATGTTAGCGAGCTTTCAAAACACGGACATGATTAGATCATCTTAGGACGATCAAGGAAATAAAGTAAAAGGGTCTCAGGTCGATATTTCAAGGTGTTACAAACGAAATGACAAACTTAGTATATCCCTATCCTTGAGTCGCATGCAATGAACATATCACGTGAAAATGAAAAATACGAAAGATATACACCAATACCTCGCTATGCGTCGTTTCGTTTTGCGTTTTTTGGAAGTTGCGTCGCTGCTGAATTAGTACTAATTTTCACTGTGCGTCGGTAGATTTTCGAAGTTGCGTTGTTTTGGGTTCGAGTCTTTAATTTTTTTTAACTTTTTTCCTAAAAGCTAACTCTTTTGTTTTTAAAACAGAAAAATCTGCGGTATGATTTAAAGCTAGCAAGGATAGACTGACTCTTCTTCTTGGTGGTAATGCAAATGATGATTTCAAATTAAAATCATTTCTTATTTAACAATCAGAAAATCCAAGAGCTATCCATGTGCTTTTTCGGAAAAAAGCTTATTTAACAAGGAAAACTTAAACTTCAAGGCTTTAGTCCTAGTAAACAATGCACCTGGCCACCCAGTTTATGTTGATGAGTTGTCAGAAAACGTGAAAGTTGTATTTTTGCCACCTAGTACGACATCAGTTATTAAGCCGATGGCTCAGGAAGTAATATCGACTTTTAAAAGATATTACCTTTGACGAAATTTTAAACTTCTTTTAAGTGAGACTGATGGACAAGATAAGCCTACCATGCTTAACGTGACCATCTCTTATTGGGCAAAAAGCGGGATTTATGAATTCAAAAAGCAGGATTTCGCGGGATTTTGTAGAAAAAGGGGATCGTGAAAATCTACCCAAAGAACGCAAACATAAAAAACTAAACTATATAAAGTAATATAAATAAAAATAGCTGTGTTTAGAATATTTATGACAGGTTTATTTTGCAGTCGTTGAATTACAAATAAATAGGCCAACAATGGAAAAGAGACAGATGGTACCAATAATACGGTAGAGCCGGAATCATGAAATTCAGGCTACCCTGATTGTGTGGTCTTAGTCATCAAGTTTTTCCCTAACAAGGACTGGAAATAGAAACAATTTTTGATGATTGCTGCGGGAGTGTTCTTTAAAATTATTTAAATTTGTTCACTATTTCACCAATGAAATTTATTTAAATAGTTTATTTAAAATAGTAAACATATGTATGTCGGCGTGTAGGTTGACTTTTACGCAAAGTCGACAGTCTATAATCGGTAATACTGTGAAATTCACTCCGTGGTAGATTAAGCGTGGCTGAACTTGACGCTTTTTACTAGTTTTAATCTATATTTCATTATAAATTTTCATAGAGTTAAATGAAATCTTTAAAATGTAAAGAAATTTACACATAATTTGTATATAATAAGGTTGTTTAAAGAGCTGACTAGAATTTCATAGGCCTATATTTTGTTAATAGTAATAAAACGCTCTCCAGGTGCTTTTGATCCTGTCACAGAAACAACTACATTATTGAAAGTGATTTTTATAGCACCTAGTACTATTATAGTTTCCTTTCATAAACTGTTTGACATTCTATGTTATGTCTTATTAAAATATGTTTTAAATTAATCAATTGGACAACACAGCAAGTTACTATTAATGATTTTAAATGTTCCCTTAAAACCAGAGTCTAAATATAGAATAAGGACAATTAATTAAATATTTTAGAAATTCTGGACATTTGTCGGTTACCAAAAAATTTAAGTGACAATTTTTAATCGATAATGTACCAAAAATAATTTATAGCAAAAAAGCGGGATTATGCGGGACTTTTTATAAATAAAACGGGATTATGCTAGAGTTTTGGAAAAGTTCAACATTATGAAAGTCATAGAAATTATTTCTGATTCGTGGGAGGAGGTTAAACCATCTTGCATGAATGGTGTTTGGCGCAAAATATGGCCTGAATGTGTTCACAGAATATGCACTGCAGAAGTTGATGTTACACCAGCTTTTCGTCATGAGATTTCTAATTTAGCTAGATAGTCTAATATTGGAGGTATGGAGGAGACTGGCATAAATGAATTGCTAACCTCGCACAACCAAGAATTGTGTAATGAAGAACTATAGCAACTGGAATTGCAATTTGCTAATGAAGAAGATGGCAGTGGCCGTTCAATAGAAATCTTCGAACAACAAAATGTAACCTCCAAACAAATTTCCAAAGCGATGTGTTTTTGATTAGCGAAGCTATGGAGATTTTATAAAAAACGATCCTGACAGCGGAAGTGTCCCAGGCGGTAGCTACGAATATTGCATATAAATGTATATATTTTCAGTATATGTTAAAAAATTTATTTTACGTTGAAAAAAAGCTGTTCAGCAAGCATTGGACCCATTTTTTCTGAAAGAAAGACAACTTACGATAGACTCATCCGACAGTTATTAATTTTTATTTATTTTTTTATAAATTAATTGAATATTTTAGTTTGTTTTAATTGAATTTGTTTTTTGTATGTATGTAATAAAATGTTATATTATTTTTGTTTTTAAATGTTTACTTTGTTCAATTTATTTTTTAAAAAGTAGTCTTTTCGTAACCCTGGAACCTATCTTCGATCTTTACATGGTTTGCTATAGAAAATCAAATTTCACTTTGCGTCGTGTTTTTTGGAACGTAACTACGACGCAAAGTGAGGTATTGGTGTATATCAAATAAACTACCCAATAAAAAGACTGTCTATGTAGATAGTTTTCTATTTTCAATTTTGTAATAAAATATTACTTATATTCCGCAAAATAGGTTATTATATATTATGAATATAACACAAAGAAATAATCGAACTAAACACCTTTAGTTTAATCATATAAAAATTAAAAGAGCCATAACATCTCTATAAACATATAACGTTGATATGTTAACATATACTGCAAAGTGGGTGAATTTTTTATTAATGTACCCTACCAATGGAATATTTCGTGAAATAATTTACATTTACATATCAAGATCTTGGAGAACAAATTTGATACATCCGTTCGACACCCATCGGAAAAGTTTGAACTTGATATGAGGAAATTCTGCTTCAGCACTATACGAAGCTGAATTTTTCTAAAATTTTCACTTTTTTCTGAATGTGAGTGACTGTTTCTACAACATCAAAAAATCGAATTAATTTTAATGAAACGAAGGCACATACAAAATATCCTATTAATTTCATATTATTATTATATTTATTATCAAAATTATATATTGGCTGGAGGGTTCAGCATTTCAACCGATTCCGATTTTGAATCGATTCTAAGGTCCGATTCTTCGATTTTATGAATCGGATTGAAAAATTGCGTCCATCATTACCATACACTACCTCTGTGTGCAAGTCAGACTCCTTATCTCCGTGCCTTCATACAAAAACTGTCATCTCACTCACTTATGAAAAGCTTTGTTGATATGTAAGCCTGTTCATATTCTTGGACGTACTCTCTTATAGTTTCCACTTGTAAAAGCATTGGAATATTTATTAGTTCGTCAAAAGTGTGCCGAAACTCATCTTCATTTCTTCTAATTACCAATTGTATTTAATATGCAATTTTCATATAATAAATACACAAACTAGAGTGTATTAACATAAATATTTACGAGCAAATATTACCGGTGAATACCTGTGCCCGTTCAACTGGTAAGCGGTGGTCTTTCCACATATTGTGAGCCTTTTCGGCCTTTTTAATGATTGTTAAGAAGCTTATATGCCTCTATGCCCACCTCTGTCCACTTGCTTCGTATCTTTTGTTTTCAATTAGAAATCAATAATATACTGTAGACACATACATACGCACGCACACACTCACACACGCTAGGCAAATGCCCGTAAATGGCCACACAAAAAAACAAAAACAAAAGGAATAACGTAAAAATAGCACTCGTGGGAGTTTCACTCACTAACGTCGAGCAAATCCCCATCCCCAAAGTGTCAAACGAGGGGAAAGTGGTTTATTTGAGGAAGCCCATGATAACAGTGGTCAGTCTTGGTTACTGGCTACATGGCATAGTCGGAACGCATGTTAGTACGTCTACGTGGAATAGTCATAGTGTACACTCAAAGAAAAGTGCCGGCTCAAATAAGTAAAGGCTAAAGACAGAAATGGCCAACAACGTAATACCGTCTTATTCTCCGAAAATATTTCACAGTGCTTTGTAGGTGCATGCTTTACAGATGTTTGGTCACATTCATCTCATAAGATATTTGTGTAGGAGAGGAAGTAATTTCGGAAGACTTAGGATTGAACTTAGGCATCAATGAAAGCTTGTCAGATAGGAATTCACAATAAAGTTTCGAGCAGCCACAACTAATGTGAGAAAAAAAGCTTTATAATTTCCTTTAAACCAGTGGGGCTTTATACAATTCCTGAGAGCAATGTACTTTTTGGAACAATTTTAAACTTAGTCAAATTCAAATTTTATATTTCGCTCTAGACGAAGGCTCATGAATGCAGCTGCAATTACATTGTTCTTTCTTTGCTATATAACTTTTAACACAGCTTTTCTCTGAGTGTTGTCAAAGATATAAAACCGTAGTATTTGTTGCTTTGTAACTGCCACAATATTCTCCATATCAGCCGTGTTAACGGAAAAGTATACGCCATGAAAATAGAAAAAAATATTTTTCCTCTTGGCGTTGTAGTTGCGAGTACTTATCTTGTTAGTTGTTAAAATTTATAGAAAAATATCTAAGACGCTTACAACGAGGCTGGTGCAGAAATAGTTGGGAAATAATTAATCACTGCAAAGACTTTCAGTTGCAATAGATATAAATGGTTTCTTTTGTGAGGGAGAAAATAATGTTTTCGATGTTCTTAACTAAAATTAAAGTTTTATTTGTTTCATGGGTTCTCCCAAAATATTTCGCCGTTATGTGATATGGATGCGTTCAAAATAACCTCTATAAACCTGGTCTCCATTCAGAAGAATGTAAATGGTATTGAGAAGAAAAAAAAAACCGTTCAAAATTAAAATCTATCCCGAACCATATCAAAATGTTGCAATAAAATGCATTTGTATAAAATGCATTTAATGCATTT
The DNA here is from genome assembly GCA_947397865.1 of Polietes domitor. Taxonomy (NCBI): domain Eukaryota; kingdom Metazoa; phylum Arthropoda; class Insecta; order Diptera; family Muscidae; genus Polietes; species Polietes domitor. The sequence goes on from OX377620.1 coordinate 5,663,748, forward strand.
GTATAAAATCCGCACTAATTTCCAATAAAAAAAGTATTATGTCATTGTGCATTTGTTTGTAACACCCAAAAGGAAGGGAGATAATTAATTATACCGATCGACATAGAATCAGTATCTAAGTTTGGAAAAATATTACCATGTGCAAAGTTTGATTTGAATCCTTAATTCCCTTCGAAAGTTAACGTGCACACCAGCCAGATGGACGTACATGGCTCAAACAACATAAAAACTCGGGAAACTGGTTTGGTACGTTACGTTTTTTCTGTCCCAAGTGATGTAACTCTGAAGCCAATATTTAGAATGCATTTTTGAAAATTAGTTTCGAAAACGATGAGGCTCAGCAGAAATCACCAAAACGGAAAAAACTGTTTATTTTGGTCATGAAATACATTTTGTTAAGATGTAACCACACTGAAAGAATTATCTTCATAAAATTTATGATTTTGTATCAGATCTGTGAAAAATCTCAATAAAAAGTCGCTAACGAAGCACTTCATAAAATATATGAAACATGTTTCATAAAGCTCATATCAATGAAAACTGTCATAGTATATTTCATAGAAGCTAGGAAATGCAGTAATCCATTCTATGAACTTTAATCAGTTCTTTATTTTTCATAATATAATTTATGAAAATGCATTATTTTTATGAAAAAGGTTTTTTAAATATTAATAATTTATATTGAAGTTTCCAATATAAACAAAAAAGCAACAAAGTCTGACTCGTTTTGATTGCGGGAAATTGGTCGACTGACCAGTTGATACGCGCCATCATTGTGAGAACCTTTACAATGAATATTTCTTTGACCTAAGTCCTAAATTTAACGTAGAATAAATGAGAATTGCTAGTAGTATGGTATATAACCCAATAAAATTGTCACTTAAGCTAGATTTTTAAGCTAAGAGCTAAGTTTCATAAAAACAATAAGATCCTGTATTATATTTATGAAAACATAACACAAATATTTTATTGGATATGACATATTTTATAATCTTTAAGCATTTTTTATTTAATACAATCAAAATTTTCTTTGATATTATGAAACTAAGTTTCTCTAATTAAACAATTTAGTTTAGTTAAAAGTTTATGAAAAAAACTTTATGAAACATTTTATTTCATTTATGAATTTTTCATACATATGAAGAAACTAAATTTAATATGTGTTAAAGATACATTAAATTTATGAAAAACTATAATATTCATATAATAACATACGCTCATCTACCGCTCAAACAATTTCCAGAGAAAACATAAGAAGCTTGACACTAGGAATTCAAATGCTATAGGGAGCGTGAAGTGAGAAGTCAAATGAAGATATTTCAAACAGGTTTCGGCTGAGTTCCGATTATTAGCAGAAAAGTTAAACTAACCAAAAAGATCACGCTCTACCAATTAGAATTGCTATTCCGCCAACTTTTGTAATGAGTGGGAAAGATGTCCTGATGCTTTATGAATATCTAATAAGGTATTCATACATACACACATAACAATGTATTCGTATTTCAGACAATACAAACTTGAATTTTAAGAAATTTTTTGCTAATGTAGTGGTTTTTAACTTATATAGAACTTTCGATATAACACAATTGTATAAACATGACCATAAAGTATGAAGGACATATAAAAGTATGAAGGATTTAATATTACCTAGGATATAGAAAATTGTGTGGGCGGTACAAAAAGGCGTGTGGCTAAAGCGTAAATATTTTTTAGGTTTAAAGCGATTATAAAAACATTTCCAAACATCAAATTTTAAATGATTTTAACTACCCGTGTGGATGTTATATCGGTTTTATTGTAAGCAAGGATTTGCAACTTTGAGTGGGAGGTACCAGTAGGGGTTATTGTCACACCCCTACTGGTACCATATTCCATGCGAATGTAACCTTTATTAAAGCATTACCAAATATCAAATTTCGTAGTATTCCGATCATCCGTACAGAAGTTATAATAACGTTAATTTTACGTTGTTTAGGGTGATTTGTGTGGGAGGTACTAGAAGGGGCGTGGCAAAACACGCCATATTTAGCACACTTAATGCGATTATAAAAACATTACCAAAAATACCAAAATATTGCGGAAGTGTGTGGAAGTTACATTCGTTTTAAATTAACATAGAAATATAGGTCATTTGTGTGGAAGGTACCAGAAGGGGCCTGGCAATTTCCCATCTTCGAACTTAAACTACGCTTGGGAAAATATTACAATGTGCAAAGTTTGAACTGATTCCTTAGCTCCTTTCGAGAGTTATCGTGTACACCAGCCAGACAGACGGACGGACATGGCTCAAACTTCTTAAAAAGTCGTGAAACGGATTTGGTCAAAACATAGGGTCTTAAGTCACTCCTTGACTGTGTTACACTTTGTTTCTGTCCCAAATGATATATACCCTCCTACTGTAGAGTGAGGGTACAATTGGAGTGAAATCGAATAAATGTTGACTGTAAAGTCAAAAATTGTGAAAAGTGGCTTTAGAACATATAAATAAAAACAAAATATGATTGCAGATTAAATAGGGAACACTTGTGACAGAATAGTCTCAGAAACCCAGATAGAGACAGTTTAAACAAATGCAATTGCAACAGCGAATTGTGGATGTGTGCAACAATTGCAGCTTTGTTACAAGCGACATTGGTTCTTAATAAAAATTAAAAAAATGGCCGGATCCCTTGGTTGTATCACGAGAGAACATGCTATTTCAGAGTTGTAGGGTCGCTATTCTGTTCCAATCAAAAAGTTTTAATTTATTGGACAGTGTTGCTGAATGCTTCCCTGAATTTATATTCGTTTTATTGGTCCAATATCTCACTGTGCGCCCATGTGCTGCAATCAGGTTAGCATCTAAACTAAAAGAAATGTGGTCTAAATACAATACGTTGATTGATTGGGATTGGAAATCGGCGAAATTTTAGGGAATTTGTTCAAAGAACAGGACAGAAAATATCACTGTATCAAATATCAGAGTATTTAAGAAAATTTCTTGAAGATTTGTGCCATGTAATTACATGATATTTAGTAAGTCTATCCTAACATTGCTTGAACAGGCTTCATAAATTGATTCATACTTTTAGGGGGGAATTAGTCAAAACAAAATAAAATTGGTACCTATAAAACGACAACAGATAGAAGCATGAATTTCGACATGTATAGAAACGTAAAATAAAGAAATTTTTCAAGATTCGTACTTTTAAGAGAAAAAAGAACAAATGTTACTAATCAAAAGGTTAAAAGTGAAAAAAAAAGAAATTCTTTGTATACATTCCTCTAACTACTAGACGCGCATCACTATGGAATTTTTCAAAATATTATTTTTAGTGGGAAAAGGGGTAACAATGAAGATAATAATGAAATTCGATGTATACATTGCTCTGAACATATAGCAATTATTCGATATTCGTGTTTTTAGTGTCAAAATTCCGGAAATTTGTACTTTTAGGGGGAAACAGAGCGAATGGTTGTACAAATGGTACCAACAAACGGCTGTTGGTAGAATCGCAAAGACCCTCGAGCTACGAATATTTCGGATTTACATAGTAAATTTAAAAGTGTTTTCTTGTCTATTTATATGTTTTCTTGTCTACATTTATGTTCCCGTCCTATCTGTTGATGACATCACATAATCCCTACCCTTCCCTGAAATCAAGAGTCAACATTCAGAAATTTCACACTTCTTTTTCGATTTCTTTCACTCATGTCGCCACCCTCGTTTGACATACAATCTATGGACAGTAAGTTCTTAACGTTTATTGTATTGGGGGAGATGGACAAACACACATGGACATAGAACATAGAACTACTCATGGATCCACTCCGTATGTGCATCTAAATTGTAACGACTTCTTAACCTTATGGTGTGTTATTCCATACCCCCATCTGATGTCGACGTTCCCGTCTTCCGATCTTATGTATGGCTGACCATCTATGTGTGTGCGTTTGTGTGGGTGTTTTCATTTATTACCCTTAACCATGTTAAGACAATTTAACCACCTCTTAAAACAGACCGGACCAGAAGAGAACAGACCACACCAGAACAGCCCAGGCCAAACCATGAGTAGAGACAGAGCAGACCAGACCATGTTCATATTTCGTTTATTTATGTGGCAGTTGGGTTTTACAAGTTTAGTCTTTGCTTTATAGTGTTTATTTCAATTTTCATGATATTATTATATTTCTTCTTCTTCTCCTTGTTCTGCTCCTTCTCCTAGCCCCAGACAAGTGTTCGAGTGGGTGTTGGGAGTGGGCGGAATGCTAGAGTGTGTGTTCTGCGTAAATGGTCGGCTGGGGGAGAATCGTAGTTGTCGTTACGACTATTCGAATTTTCTATTTTATTATTTTATGTTCAGCTTTTTGTTCGTTTTCAATTCAGTTGTTATTGGATTGCTGCCGTGTGTTGCTGCTACTGCCACTGCTGCTGATGTTGTTGTTGCTGTTGCTATTATTGCTGCTGTCTTACATTTTAAGTGTATTTAAATAAATTATTAACAATCAAATAATTTAATACACTCTCAACGTTTTACGCTTGTTTGCCAACACACACACGTACGCACACTTACACTCGCACGAACACATACATACATACGTAATCGTACATTCTGCTTAAATGCGAATAAGGCGATTAAAGTTGAATGCGAGTGAAATGAAAATGAAATTGAATTTGATGATGGAAATGGAGATTGAGCTGATGTGGAATCTAATATCGCTTTTATCACTAGTTCGTATCGACTTACATACATCCATATATACATATAGTCTGTAGCGTTTGCGTTAAAAATAGTCTATATGTTTGGTACGAGTTAAGCACTTCTTGGCATTCATTAACATTTCATAGGTACTGGCATTGTCATGGGATGATGGGTCTGTCAAATACATTTGACGCAGATATCACTGATGTGTTTAAAATAATTCCCAGGAATTTCAATTAAATGCCAAAACAATTTCGCAACTGAAAAACGTGGAGGGACTTATAGACGAAAATCAAGTTAAGTGAATGATATTCGATTTTGATGAAAATCAGTGAATATGTTATAGTAATATGCTTGTGATATATAGGTTTGATCGGTAGTAGATCAACCGAATTTTTCAGTACATTACCCAATGATGCCGTCAGCCCAAAATCAACACCAAAAAGTGACTCATTGTGGATGCAATGGCTTCTCAGAAGTCTCGTGTGGGTTCTCTGAACCACATATGCGACAATATTGCTTACTGACATAGCCATCGAGATGAACGTAAACTTCATCTGAAAACACGAATATTTTCCACGTAAATTTCTTACAGGTTGCGGTAACGACTCACTACTTTGGAAGTATGATTTCCATATTTCCCAATTTTGTTCGAGCGTATAAAGTCCCATTTTGCAAATGTCAAACATGAAGCTGAAAATAAAAATTAATGTTATTCTTCTTTTAAAAGTGAAAGTAATCGGTAGTTCAAATTTAAAATGTTAAATGGTCCACCATATATTTTTGGATGCAATCTTCGAATATTCAAAACATTGTTGGTATCGGAGTTATGTTAATAAATCGCTTGCACCAACTTTATCAGGATTTAAAGTCACAATAGCCCGAATAACTGCTTCAGTGGCTCGATTAAACTGACCATAAAATGGAAGCGCGCGATGAACTTTCTTAACAAAATCACCCTTTATTATCATTTTATCCAGCCAAAGAGTTATACGACTTTAACATTCTTTCGACAAGGAAAACGAATACAAATTTTTGCACCTTAAAATTACGATTTTTTTTTCAAAATTCCAGACCAATTTCCCACAGAAAAAACGCAGCCAGTATTTAACGGAATTTCCATTGCTTCTTCGATTTTGGTGCTGATTTTGGGCGATTGCATATTTTTAAAAGGTCTGAAAAAGACTTACCCTAGTCTATATGCAAAATTTCAGAACGCTGCAACCATCGGAATGCAATGTACATCTGTCATTACTGTTTATGACTCCAGTGTAAGTATGAACAAATATTTAGTAGCCTTCGTCGATTACACTGTCCGATAGTCCATATTACACTTGAACCAGATGATATACGTCTCAAACTGTAGGTAAAATGGTGTTAATTGGCTTTTTTATTTTTTAATTTCATCATCCTGCTGTCCCTTAAAAGGGCTACAAAGTCCCAATAAATTTCAAATTGAAGTAGTGAATATGTGATGAAAATAATTAAAAATGCAAGCTTAAGTCAATATTAATACAACATTAAAAGCCATTTCAAGTTTTCCCAATTAAAAAGTAAAATATGATGAAACTAATTAAACTAAGGGGTAAACATGAAATGGCTTTAAATACTGAAATAATGCAGAATACAAGTAAGATATTTAAAGTATTTATAACAGATATTTTCCTCTTTAATTTGACATTAAAACCATTAGCATAGGATGTGAATAAGTATTTAATATATTTTTGACAAAGTGTTTCCTTTCCCTCCACCTACAGGATGTGGGTATACTAACTTTGCCATTCCGTTTGAAATATCGACCTACGAACCTATAAAGTATATATATTCTTGATCGTGATAAAATTCTAAGACGATCAAGCAATCCATCCATAAATGCATCTTATAGTCGTAGATCAACTGGGATTTAAACTGGGCCCAAACGGAAAATTGTTTCCCTCACAAATTCCCCCTATATCAAAAACGTGCACCATAAAGCGATTTTAATTAGGGCTGAAATGGGGCAGAAAGGGATATAAATGGTACATATTAAACGACACTAGAAATTCGGTGTATCAAGTCTTCTGATTGCGTAGACACGTAAAATAAACGGATTTTTCGAAATTCGTACTTTTTGGGGTTAACATGGAAAGAGGGGATAAAAATAGTACCAACCAAAAAACCGCAGCTAGAGTCATAAAATTCGGACTATACATTCCTCTGACTGCATAGACATGAAAAATAAAGGATTTTTTTCCAAATTTGTACTCTCAAGGGATACAAATAGTACCAAATGAACGAATACAGCTAGAATGATGAAATTCGGTGTGTACAGTGTACACTGTACACCCCTCTAATTGCGTAGACACGTAAAATAAAGAGATTTTAAAAAGTCGTACTCTTAAGGGGTAACATATGAAAAAGGGATAAAAATGGTATCAACCAAATGGCCTTAGCTAGAATCATGGATTTCGGTATATACATTCCCCTGACTGCATAGACACGCAAAATAAAAAGATGTTTACAAATTCGTACTTTTTACGTTCACGGAAAAAATTGGTTGAATCATGTTAGATTATTTTTCACCAGAGATACAAGCCGATCGATTTTAAGCCGACAAGCCGCCGCCGCATGATTTCATCGGCTCAAATCGACTTCAACTACGCCGCCGATTTCATCGACTTCAACCACGCCGTCGAGATTTGACGGAGTTCTAACTAAGCCAAATCTTACCAACAAAACAGACAACCCACTTAAAATGGCAAAAGAAAATATAAATGTCGACTTAGACAACTTACTGCTGTGAAATATATTGATCTTTCTTTGAATTTGGTATCCCACTATATGATGACGGCTATAGAAAATTGAATAATTGTATTTTGATTTGAAAGTCGCATTTATATAAGTCAATTCCAGTACGTGTGGCCATGTGTTCCTATAAATAACAATGAACAACAGCTCCTCTATTGTGCTTCTTTAGAGTGTCAAGGTAGGTAGAGTATTATTGTTCTTTGGAAGGATTATGATATTCAAGCCTCACATGAAAAGCTGTAATTACAAAAAATATTTATTAAATTCATCCATATTATAAATTTTGGGAATGGATTCCCACTCCCCAAAAAAAAATATTGTATGGGATAACAATTAGGGTGTCCAACCGCGATTAATCGATTAATTTTTGTCAAATATTTGTTCGAATAATAACAAGTAAAAACGGCGTTAAGTTCGGCCCTCCTCCATGGATTGCATTCCACAGAGTTTGTCGGTTTTCGTAGAAGTGCAGTAAAATTTAAGGAAAATATAAATTTTTTAATATAGCCAAACCAAAACAAATACAAATATTGAAAAAATAATTTTATAAATAAATATAATATTTTTATTATTTTAAATCAAAAAATAAATATTCTTATATTTTTATTTTCAATAAGCTTAAATGCCATAAATATTGGTAGATAGTGTGTGCTACAGTTGGTTGTATTTCCATTCTATTTTAATTCCAAAAGTTCAAAATCCATTATCAGACGTACATAGTGCGAAATAACCTAACTTCATGATTCAACCAATTTTTGCCGTAAAAGAAAAATTACGAATTTGGAAAAAAACTTGTTATTTTGCGTGTCTATACAGTCAGAGGAATGTATACACCGAATGATTCCAGCTGTGCCCATTAGGTTGGTACCATTTTTACCCCCTTGACGTTTCTACAAAATTAGATTTTCATCATTCTAGCTGTAGTCGTTTAGTTGGTACTATTTTTATCCCTCTGTGCCATTGTATCCCTTGAAAGTACGAATTTCGAAAAATCCGTTTATTTTTCATGTCTACGCAGCCAAAGGAATGTATACTCCGAATTTCATGACTCTAGCTGCGGTCATGGTACTATTGGTTGGTACTATTTTTATCCCCTTTTTCTATTTCGACCCCAAAAAGTACGAATTTCGAAAAATCACATTATTTTCCGTGTCTACACAGTCAGAGGAATGTATACTCCGAATTTCATTGCTCTAGCTGCGGTCATTTGATTGGTACTATTTTTATCCCCTTTTTTCATTTTAACCCCAAAAAGTACAAATTTTGAAAAATCCGTGTATTTTACTTGTCTATGCAATAAGAGGAATGTATACACCGAACTTCATTATTCTAGGTACTTCCGTTTGGTTGGTGTCATTTTTATCCCTTTTTTTTCACTTTACCCCTTAAAAGTACGAATTTGGAAAAAATACTTTTATATTATGTATTTACTCAACTAGAGGAATGTACACACCGAATTTCGTGTTTCTAGCTGTTGTCGTTTAATTTGTACCATTTTTATCCCTTTTGCCCCATTTCACCCCCTACAAATAAGAATCACTTTATGGTGCACGTTTTTGCTATAAGGGGAATGCGCATACCAAATATCAAGCAAATATAAGCAGTCAAATTCAAAAAAACATGCTTAAATACTATAAAATATTAAGGATTATTATGGGTATTTTTAGTCCTTGTGAGGGAAAAAATTTTCCCTTTGGGCCGATTTCGCCCCGTTTCAATCCCAACCGATCTACGACTATAAGACGCATTTATGGAAAATTTGAACGTTCTAGCTCGTTTCGTTTAGATGCTAGCGAGCTTTCAACAGACTGACAGACGGACGGACGGACATGGCTATATCGTCTTAGACTTTTATGACGATCAAGAATATATATACTTTATAGGGTCTCAGGACGATGTTTCAAGGTGTTACAAACGGAATGACAAAGCTAGTATACCCCCATCCTGGAGGTGGAGGGTATAAAAAATCATGATTTTCGAATAACGAATAATTCGAATAAATTGTCCCAAATAACCGATTAATCGATTAAATTTTGCCTTTAAAACTAATGAAATCGTCGTATGCTTTGTACGATAAATTGATTTTGAATAGCCAGTTTGCTACATTTGGGTAAAAAACTATGAAACACCAAATATAAAACCAAAATTTTTTCGATTTTTGATTTGTATGCTCCACAGATATTAAAATATCGATTCATACGACATTATTTAAAAATAACAAAAACTGGTCATTAGCTTCGGAATTATTTAAAATTTAAATAATAGTAATTTCATAGAATAGTAAATTCATAGAAATGAGGTTAATTAACACCGCGATAATAAAGTCAGTTCTGTTATAAATCATCCATATTCGAAAAATATCAATGGATAACTTCTGATATTGTGCACATTTAAGGGAAGGTTCTTTATTTTGATAATATATTAAGATTTTTGTCAACTTCTAATGAATTTCGAATTTGATATTACAATTTTTAAATAAAATCAGTAAACTGGCGTGTCTTGTCTATAAAACTTTTATTTATTATATTTTATTTAAGTGGACAATTGTTCGATTAATCGTTTAATCGAATAACTCTCGACTTCATCATTCGATTAATTGGAAATTTTTTGTTTTCAAATAAACGATAAATCGAATAACATAAAAGTCCGACATTTTGGATACCCTAATAATAACATTAAATTATTGGAATATTGGCTAATATTAACGAATATTTAACTAAAACAACAAAATAAAAATAACAATAAAATAAAAGTGATCCTTCCGTTTTCCCAAAATTGTCAAATAAATAGGGGTAATCGAATGACAGAACGAGCCGGCAAATCAGCCGAAAGCCGCCGACCCATTTTGGACAGCGCCGCCGCCGATAATTATGGTTCGGCTTGTAACTCCGTTTTGCACTATGTACGTGAGATAATGGATTTTCAAAATTTGTACTTTTGGAATTAAAATAGAATGGAAATACAACCAAATGTAGCACTCACTATCTACCAATATTTATCATATTTAAGCTTTTTGAAAACATAAATATAAGAAAATTTATTTTTTTTGAATTGACTATTATTTTGATATGTAAATGTATTGGTTGCCCTGCCTTATAAGCGTGGTTTGAAATAATAAAAATTTATTTTTTTTAATCTATGCCTAGCTAAAGTCTATTAACAATAAATAATGATTATTTCTTAGGTTTACACATAGTGGGCAACAATGACCTTTGACATTAACAGAATAGAAGTTTTGTATATTGTGGCCCACCCTACCTTCTAGAGTGATATGCATGTCCAATTAAATCCCATTTCGGTATATTTATCTAACATGCAATTATTTCTTGAATTTTGAATTTTTGGAAATTTTTGTAAGCTCTCCCTATGAATGGGCGTGGAACACCACAACTTATGTTAATGCACTTCAACGTGAAATCCGTATTCTCTAATCTATCGGTAGTATTATGAATAAAACTTGGCCCAGCTGAACTTACTGTAATTTCACTTGTTTTTTGTTAGATTTAATATCTAATGTCGAGAAGCTTATGTTCTTACTTTTAAGAGGCTACTAAAGCCATTGAATATCGTAGAGAGATATCGCGTCGAGATAAAATGGTACTATGTTGAGAAATAACGAGAATTTCCCAAGTTGTGTGTTCTTGGGACAAAGTCAATCCTTGTGAAGAAATATAATGATATTTTATTAATTTAATTCTTCTTTTAATTTAGTTGGATTTCACATTATTATTTAGACACCTGGCATTCAAGCCATATCATTCAAGCCATACCTCAATTTCAAGTTTCGTCGCATTGAAAAACAAAAGACGTGTATTGCCACCCTTCAATATCGCCTGTTTATTCATTCACCCAAAATACTATGGGAGTGAGTGAGCACCAATGTAACAATTGAATGTAATCTTCGGCGAAAATCTCTATAGTCTATATCGGCAATTAGAGCAGTTGTCAATCACTTGCACCAATTTAATTGTTATTTAGTACAAAACTAAACAAAAGTGTCCAACCACCCACGCCACGCTGGAGTGACGTTTTGTACGAATGGATACTTCGTGTCTATCTGGGAAATGCATCTAAGGAAAAGTTGTTGAGGGGAAACATAAAAAACCCACCAGCTAATCCCCCTTCTAAACATAAAGTGTACGAGCGAATAAAGCAAAGTTTTGCCTTAATTTCATTTAAATGAAAGTTGTCTTTTAAACGAAACAATTTCATTAAATGGTCTCTATCTATCGAAAAAGTTTTTTCTGATAATAAACAACGCCATAGCAGTTTACGATTATTGCGGCAATTAATATGTTTTAATTATCAAAGATCTGATTGAAATTAACACTATAATAAAAATCAGTCATAAAATTCAAAACAATCTTGGCCGGACTTAACGAAAATCCCCCGAAAAACTTGTGCATTGTCATCACAGAATCACGGCGAGTCATAAAAGCCACCAAACGATGATGAGATGATATGCCAAAAAGTCGGTGCGCTCTCTCTCTTTATCTGTCTATCTGCCTATGGCCGTAAATAGTTAAATAAACCCGGACACATGATATAAAACAATATACTACCAACAACCATTATGTAGTTTTGAAAAGTTTAAATGCAACAACAACAGGCAGCAGTCAGCAGCAGCAATGATGGCTGCGCAACTCTGACAAACAATAACGATATTTGAAAAGTAAATTTATTCACAATTTTGTGCATTTTATGTTTCAAAAACACAAAAAAAACAACAAAACAAAACACGGCCTTTGTGTTGTGTTCGACAACAAATGGAAACTCAACTAAAATTTTATTGCCCCCAAACTAACCCAAAACAACAACAGCAGCAACATCGACATCAGCAGTAACATCAACATCAACTTGCCACACATAATCATGCAAACACCATTTGGGGATATCGAAGGAACGACATCCAAAAGCCATTTACGATCTGTGAGCCGTTGAGGCAAAGACAGCCAACACGGCCATAATCATTGGAAACTTTCGGAGTATCATCATCGTGAGTGGCAGCAACAGCAACATTTGGCCACAACAGCCAGCAACACTAAGTTAATGGTCCAAATAACAATAATATCCCAAATATAAATACAAATTTAAATACGTCTAATAACACTAACAACGCGGCAACGCCACCACCACCAAACGCCAATTGAAGTTTAAATATTTTGGGAATTTTTATTGAATAGTCTCTCTCACTTATTTATATAGTTTCCATCGATGATAGTCGTATGTGAAATAAACAGATAACAACTCGTAGCGATCAAGATGGTGAAAAATTAGATGATTTGTAGAAAACTAAGCACAGTGGCCAGTGGTGCAACACATGCGAAAAAATGAAAAGCAACTCGAGTGACTGGAATTGTAATTTTCAATGATATTTTTATTTAATTGGAGAATATTTGTTTAATTAAATTGGAATAGTTTACATAATTCGAAGATCGTTTCTAATCATTATTTGATTCTATAACTTTTAAACAAAATAAAAAATCTTACGCTTACGGTGGATCTAATTTTCAAATTGATCAGGACAACGTTTACTTTCAACAAGATGGCGCTATGTGCCACACAGGCAACGAAACCATTGCTCTTTTACGGGAAAAGTTTCCGGAGCGTGTTATCTCCCGAAGAGGTGATCACAATTGTCCACCGAGATTTTGTGATTTAACACCTTGCGACTTCTTCCTTTGGGGCCACGTGAATGATAAGGTATACGCCAACAGCCAAGCGTCGATTCAAGACCTCAAAGATAGAATTGGTGAGGCTATCGAGGATATAGGGCAGCCACTTTGCGATTTGGTTATGGAAAATTTTATGAAAAGGATATGGTCCTGTAAGCATGGTCGTGTTGGCCATTTGGCTGATATTGTTTTTCATTATTAACGGTATACCTTCCACTTTATTATGAAATAAACATCCGATCATTTATCTCAAAAAATGACATTTTTCTTTGAATACCAGAATAACACTTCTTGTTGGAAAATCCTGTACTTACTGTATATTAGGCTGAGTCGCGGTCCATACAAATAGAAAAGCACCTTCCAGTCTCCCGACGAAAAAAAGGTGATTTGCAAAATATTTTGTTCCTAGATCTATGTTTTCGTATTTGGTAGTCAATACCTTTCGAATGATGCCTAAACGACGAACCTCGGAATGAAATTGAGGCCGCAGCGGTAATTTTTGTAAAAAGAGTTTGAAAATTTTGCCTCTGAAATTCCATCTCCTGTATTAAATTATTTTACAAACATGTAGTCAGTGACGGAATTTTTCGTCCGATATTCATCATTTGGGTATAATTCGAAAGGTATTGATTCCTTCTACTTATTTTTCACAACACCTCTTACAAAATGCTTCCAAGAATTATGAGTTTTTCGCTGCCAACTTGAACAAGTAAGGAAAGGCTAAAGTGGGGCGGGGCCGACTATATGATACACTCCACTTTCCAACTGAATACAATTCAACTCGGTAAAAAAGTGAAAACGGGAAGAATTTTTGTATGTTTCCTAATCATAGGCTAATATGACCTGGTGCGATTTTTCAAATCGATAAGAATATTTGTATCGGGGCTATATCCAAACATGGAAAAATGTGACTAACTTTCACAATAAGTTCTTCCAGTTCAAATATAACGTGTTATGCTCACTTCGAAGCAATTCGGTGAAAAATCGTGGTTTCTGGGGCGGAAAAAGTCAAATCGGGAGCGAAATTTGTATGGGAGCTATATATAAACCTGAACCGATCTGACCCATTTTTACCACAGGTGTTTCTAGTTGGAATATAAGATGTTTTGCCAAATCTGAAGACAATCTGATACAATATGTGGTTTCTAGAGCGGAAAAAGTCAAATCGGGAGCGAAATTTGTATGGGAGCTATATATAAATATGAACTGATCTGCCCCATTTTTACCACAGGTGTTTCTAGTTGAAATATAAGATGGTTTGCCAAATCTGAAGACAATATGTGGTTTCTAGAGCGGAAAAAGTCAAATCGGGAGCGATATTTCTATGGGAGTTATATATATAAACCTGAACCGATCTGACCCATTTTTACCACAGGTGTTTCTAGTTGGAATATAAGATGTTTTGCCAAATCTGAAGACAATCTGATACAATATGTGGTTTCTAGAGCGGAAAAAGTCAAATCGGGAGCGAAATTTGTATGGGAGCTATATATAAATCAGGACCGATCTGACCCGTTTTTAGCACAGGTGTTTCTATTTGAAATGTAAGATGGTTTGCCAATTTTGAAGAAAATCTGTTGTTATATGTGGTATCTAGAGTGAAAAGAGTCAAATCGGGAGTGGAATTCGTATGGGGGCTATATCTAAATCTGAACCGATTTTCTTCAAATTAAATAGCGTTCGTTCTTATCTCGAAAAACTTCGTTGTACAAAGCTTCATTTACTGTCTACAATTGCGACCTGTATCGTGATTACAAGAATAGATGGACGGACAGACAGACAGACATACAGACGGACGGACATTGCTAAATCGATTCAAAAAGTGATTCTAAGTCTATCTCTCTTCCTTTTGAGTGTTACAAACAAATGCACAAAGACATAATACTCTCGTTTAGTGTATAAAAACCACGTCCAATGAGTTACTCTAAGAGAATACAAATTATTTAAAGTGTCTCTGAGAGTATATTAATTCATAAAGGGTGTCCCAAGAAGAGCGCAATTTTTTAATTTTAAATAAAACACAGATATTTAAGAAAAAATCGTGAAACTTTATTATATCGTAAAGTAGACAGAATGAGGTTATGTATGGAACAATATATCGTGCAGATGGCCGCCGCGGCTTTGCTGGCATGCACGCGATCTTTTAATGAAATTTTCAATGACCGTTTTGCATGAATGCTGCGGTATTTCATTAATGCAGCGTCCAATTTCGTCTTTTAAGGCTTGAGTCGTCGTCGGCTTATTCGCGTAAACCATCGACTTCAAAAAACCCCAAAGAAAAAAATCTAATGGTGTTAAATCGCACGATCTAGGCGGCCAATTCTGATCTCCAAATCGCGAAATAACACGACCGGGAAATGACTGATGCAGCAATTGAATTGTTTCTCTGGCTGTATGACATGTGGCGCCGTCTTGTTGAAACCACATGCCCTCCACATTCATTTCTTCAATTCTAGGCAAGAAAAAACTGGTTATCATTTCACGATACCGAACACCATTGACTGTTTGCGCTTGACCTGCCTCATTTTCATAAAAAAAGGTCGTCGAATTGAGGTGGATGGAGTTTGAGCGACATCATCACGTACAGCTGCTACATTTTCGGTCGATCGACCTGGTCGATGGCGCGTTGTTGTCTTTGCATCACTAACAGACCCAGTTTCGGCAAATTTATCCATTAATCTCTTTACAGTTGACTCTTTTGGAGCATTATTGTGACCCAAAATTGATCGCAATTTGCGAACTGTAGCCGCAAAACTTTCACCATTTTGGTAAAACAATTTCACAATGAGAATGCGTTGTTCATTCGTGTAGCGCTCCATTTTTACTAACCTCGTACCTTCTACTAACAAACAATAACAATTGTTCAAATGTCAAACAATGACACTTCGAATGTTGCCAGATTTAAAAATTGCGTTCTTCTTGGGACACCCTTTATATTGGAAAAACATGATTTTTAGAGGTGTTTAGCTCACAGATGGCTTGACGTAGTAATACAATATTTAGCAGATCATCATTAAATACAAATGGTACATATCAAACGACAACAGCTAGAAACACGAAATTCGGTGTGTACATTTCTCTAATTGTGTAGATACATAATATAAAAGTATTTTTTCCAAATTCGTTCTTTCGGGGTAAAATGGGAATAAAGGGATAAAACTGGTACCAACCAAACGGCTGCAACTAGAGTAATGAAATTCTGTGTATACATTCCTCTGCTTGCGTAGTCACGTAATCTAAAAGTATTTTTTCTAACTCTTACTTTTAGGGGTAAAATGGAACAGAGTAATAAAAATGGTAAAAACCATATGACTGCACCTAAAATTATAAAATTCGGTGTATATATTCTGGTTTCGTAATTCGTACTTTATGGGGTTAAAATGAAAAAAGGGGATAGAAATAGGTAAAAAAGTAAGGGGGTAAAAAGGGGATACAAATGGTACCAATCAAATGGCCGCAGGAATTCGGTGTATACATTCCTCTGACTGCATAGACACGCAAAATAAAAATTCCAAATTCGTACTTTTACGGCAAAAATTGGTTGAATCATGAAGTTAGGTTATTTTGCACTATGTATGTGAGATAATGGATTTTCAAAACTTGTTCATTTGAAATTAAAGTAGAGTGGAAATACAACCAACTGTAGCAGCCACTATCTACCAATATTTATAGTATTTAAGCTTTTTGAAAATATAAATAAAAGAATATTTATTTGTTAATTGACTTGAAGTATTATTTTGATATACAGGGTGAGGCTAAAGTTACTATATGATGTAAAACAATTGTAACTTCTTTGCTTGCGAGTATTTAACTTTTTCTTTTTTCCTATTTCAGAAATTAAACTTGGGAGAATATTTAAAAATGGAACGCTATACAATTGCGCAATTGCGCTTGGAATTTGCTAGAGCACTTTTAAATCTCTTTGATCAAAATGAAAATTTTTTGTCAAATTTAATGATGACCGACGAAGCGCATTTTCACTTGAACGGTTTCGTAAATAAACAAAACAACAGATTTTGGGGATCCCAAAATCCCAAAAATCTTCATCAGAAATCTTTACAACTAAAGGACAACATTCAAGAAGAAATTGATCGTATACCACAAGAAACACTCAACAAAGTTATGGAAAATGCCATAAAAAGAACACATTTTTGCGTTAGAGAAAACGGTTCTCATTTAACTGATATTATTTTTCATAATTAATGTAAAAAAATAACATAAAATAAACTTTCTTTTTATCATAATTTTTTTTTGTTTTTTTTTTCATTCCATTCAATAGTTATTTAAAAAACAAATCATATAATTACTTTAGCCGCACCCTGTATATAGTGTAAGCGTATTGGTAGACTTGTCTTATAGGCGTGGCTTGAAATAATAAAAATATTATATTTATTTTTTCAATATTTGTATTTGTTTTGATTTTGGGCTGTACTGAAAAATTGGGATGATCGGATGAGGTACTGCCGAGCCAGTCGTTGTAGTCATCTGAATGATATTGTGTTCCATTATTAAACGACAAAGTTCAACTTTACGAATAAATCCAGAAATTTTAAACAATAATCAGTACTTTTTTAATTTAAAAATTTAAATGGCCCGCCCTAGATACCACAATAATCCTTTATAATTTTTTCAAACATTACAATAGGATTTTGGCCGATGTAAATTGGTTCTGGAATACTGTGCACCGTCGTTAATTTAGTTTGCTTACTTTCTATTTAGAGGCTTATTTTCTGCGTCATTGAGTACACCTTCCGATCGACGAATTTCCACCGCCCGAAACACTGTCCCAGAAGAAGAGAAAATACAAATTGTTCGAGCGGCGTTTATTAGCGTGGTGTACATAGATCATTAGCAACGATCGCTATGATGGGGGGGCTGATTAACAATTATTGATTAGCATATCAAAATCAATGCGTACCTACGGCTATGGGCCATGCGTAGCACCGCCACCGCCGCCGCGCATCCATCCCAACGACGGTCGAACACGAATCAGTGTTTGTTTTAATAACAACACCGCCAGCAATAACCACAACAAGAACAACAACAACAACGATGAAACATCATCATATTGTGTTTATTGCCTATTTGGGTATGCCCATCATGTACATTGGTAACGAAAATCCAACAACGCAAATGAAAAGCCACAAACAACAACAGAAAAAGATGAGGAGAAAAATACTTGCATAAACAACAACAACAGCAACATCAACAGTAATAACAACGGCTCCAACAACAACAAATAAATAAATAAATACTCGGTTACAATTACATTTCTTTTATTTGTTTATTGACTTTTATTTTTATTGTTTATGTTAATGTTTATTCTTTGCAGCGATTACGTTCTCCTCTTGGTTCGTGGGGGCATTAGCACCATGCCATTGAGCACACAGTGCACAGTGGGTCCTTGCACATTTATTCTAAGGTATGTCTATAAATAGGAAGGTCTCCTTAATTCGACTAATAAATTACTCTAAGAGAAGAAAAAATATATATATTTAAAGCGTTTTGTATTTATATTAATTCAGAAGGAAACAAGTTGACAAAACTACACGCGATGACTTGATCTAGGAACCAAATAAAATCATCATTAAAAAATCCAAACTTTATTTCCATGGGGTGGAATGGAAATTATTTTTTCATTTATCTGACCGGCGACCTAGCCTACTGTACACTCGAGTGTCTCGAAAGTGTTGAGTGGTGGCAAAATCCACAATGATGCACTTTTAATGAAATGTGAAATATGTTTATTGGCCGAAGACGATTTATTGTTAATTATACTGAAGATATGTTGAATTTACGAATTTCCCTCCTCCATCATTTTTGCAATTCACAGATTTGTATCTCTCGCAAAATCACAGTGATGAATGCGATAAAGGAGGAGAAGGCGATGGTAGTCAAGAGCGGACAGGTGGGCCGGCCAGGGAGGTGCATCTGTCAGGTAAACATTATAAATTGGCTTGATTTGATTAAAAATTAAAATTAAATTAAGATAACTCTCAATTGATTATGCTTCAATTCGTGAGTAATACTTTTGCTTAATTTATTAAATTGCGTCTGGCTGGTGTGTGTTACATACACACTTGCAATTATACATAGCGATGTAAATAGGAGTCCATGTGTGTGTGCGTGCTGTAAACACGAAGTCACACAACAAAAAACTATGAATCTATTTGCATTTCATTATGGACTGTTTGTGAATGTATTTAAGAAAGAAAACTGACTGCGAGGAGTGCGGTTTTTGCGCCTTGTTTCCCAACGTTGTGTATGGGACATGGGACAACAAATGCGATGGCATGGAGCGGTCTGTCAGGGAAAAAGTTAACATTTTTATTTCAAGAACAACCAAAAGAAAGTGTATAATTGACAAGTCATACAAACATATGTACATACATATGTATATATGTATATATGTATGTACATACATTACAAATTCTGAAAAAGTTACACGAATCGTAGACACCGGGTACTTGCTTAACGGGCCGAGGATTTCAGCCATAGACAAAGAGGGATTACTTCATTGGTAATGTACACATTTGAAGTGAAAGTAAAGTAGAGTCCGAATTTATAAAAAGTGTAAGTAAAAAAATTAGGTCGGTTAAATTGTACAAAATGCAAGAACTTTCTGAAAAAATCATTCCATAAAAAAATTAAAAAAAAAGAAAAAATGTTTTGTTTTAGTTTTTTATAGCTAACGAAGAAAATAATGTCTATATTTAAAAATATATGGATAAATATAGAAGTTATGATCCTATTTGTAGAAACAAAGTATTTTTTGAAACGATTTCTTTAATTTTGGGATAACGTTTACAAACAAATATAAAATAATGTTTTGTTTTATTTTATTATAGTTGGAATCTTGCCGAAGAAAACAAAGCATATTTGAAGAAAATCCTAAGGGTCATTGTTGGCATAGAAGAAATTACTGTTTTACCTAGGGCGACGCCATTTGTGCAGCAGATACTGGAAGGGGCGTTGAAAAAACATAACTATTTCGTAGGTTTCAAGTAGTTATAAAATTATTTTCAGATTTCGGTTATATTAGTTTCATCTTAAACACAGAATTTGACCATTTATGTGGAGGATATATGACTATTTTAAATAAATTGTGATGATTCATTGGTGAAATAGAGAAAAAATTAAAATAATTTTAAAGAACACTCCCGCAGCAATCATCAAATAATGTGTCTATTTCCAGTCCTTGTTAGGGAAAAACTTGATGCCTCTGACCAATTTTAACTATTTAAAATCCTAATAGTCCACACAAGCAGTGGAGCCTGAAGTTCATGATTCCGACTCTACAGTATGATTGGTACCATCTGCTTCTTTTCCCATTGTGACCTTATTTATTATTTTTAATTGCACGCCCGCAAAATAAACCTGTCATAAATATTCCAAACACAGCCATTTTTATTTATATTACATTATATATAGGGTTTGGGATTTCCCGGATTTTTTCTTTTCCCGGGAAAACAGGAATGAAAAGTTTCCCGGAATTCCCGGGAAAAAATAATTTATTTTAGGTATGTCCAATATGATATAAAATGTCAACTTTTAGTAACTGGTATGCTATTTTAACCTATTAACGCCCACCATACTCGTCCGTGTACAGTATTTCAAGATTTTCGTACTTTTTTGATAACTTTTAATATGAATGTAATTCCTGATTATTAAACTATAAGCCTGTTCGATTGGACTTCCTAGCTTATTTTTTGTATGTTGCTGTCAGATTATTCTTATTGATTAATTAAAAAACAATGGATAAAAATGTTGCCACCTTATCAAGTCCCTTAATTTTAAGTAATCGAGAAGGACAAAACAATATAATAATAATCTAAAAATAAATATTTTTTATTATTGTAGTAATAAATAAAAAATAGGTTAAAATACTGACATATTACAAATTAGACGAATGTTTTTGTCAAAATATTTTAAAAATTATTTTTCATTTTACAAATAGTTTACTCTAGACTAATTGTCAGAATTACAGGCGTCATAAATTTGGACATTTAAATCGCAGACACAAGTGTCCTCTTTCATGTATAAATTTTTGAAATTTTGTCTTAAATAATTATGTTCTTTAAAAATGACAAGTCCTCATAAATGCGATCCCGACTAGAAGTGGAAAAACTGAGTACACAGTTTTGTTATGTTTGGTGTCTACTTTCAGGCTTATGTAGTGTTTTCTTAAACCCATCTACGAAACTGTATACAAGTGAAATTAGAGACCATATGTAGAAGAACTGGGTACTCATGTCGTGATCTTTTTTGTCTTTTTAAAGGACTTTTAATTTTATTTTTCGTTTGTTTTGTTTAGGTCTGTAATCAATATGTAATTTGAACTGGCATTTTGGCCTGGCCCAATACCATTTCATAGAATACAAATTTACTTACATTACAAATTGCATGCCACTTTTACCACTGACTTTAAATTTTAAAAATATATAGAGAATGAATCTCTGCTAACATGTAATACACAGCCGATCTGCATCGCTTAGCCCATCGTTTCTCTAATGTAAATTAAATATAATTGTCGTTTTTCTTATTTAAATTTATATGTACAGGTGATTATTAGATTTTTCCTCTTCCTTTTGACAAACTAAATTTCTGTTCTTGAGTTTGATTTCGCTCCTTTTAAAGAGAGGAAAATAACATATTGTATATTAACAGTCATTGGTAGATTCTTCGAAACACTTTTCGACAAAAATTATTTAATTAGAACTGGTACTCAAGACCATTTTGCATCTATATTTTATAGAATGCAAATTTATTTGCAAATGACATTGTGACATTTATTACTTGGCGGCGCACTATCACGATTTCCACCCTGTGAAGGGTGTGAGAAGCACAACTTTATTTTCGATTCACACTAGTGTCTACTAATTATTATTTTTGAAAAAATCGGGAAATGCACCTTTATTCGCCATATAGAAATATTTTATCAAAATCTGAGTAGTCGATCGATACCAGTTTGTGGTAGAAAATGGATGATGGTGATGATGAGTGCATGCATTGAAGACTGTTTTTCCGCCCAAAGATTACACTATGTAACAAAATTTTGTTTAAGTGAATTTTTTTGCTGTTTCTCATTGGTTATGTCTCTAAACTGAAGAAAAACTTTAACTGATGTCTGGCTAATCGTTTTTTAAGAAATGACATCGAATTTTAAAATTTTTAAATAGTGTCTTTATTTTTCATGGTACAGATAGATAAGAGTGTGCATAAAAGATTGTTAAACAGCTTAATTTTAATGAAGGTATGCTTTTATATGATAATAAAACGAAAAATACACTTTAATCCTTAAATTCAGGATGCTCTTAATAATACTGTTTAAAAATGGTTTGTTTTTCTACCTTTCCTCTTTTTCCAATTTTGCATGAAAAAAAAATTTGGAAAAAGTTTCTGAATATTTCCAAAACTATTCACTTTATCAAAAAACAGTGTAAGAGTAACTTGGAGGTAATGTAGCTAATTCATTAGATAAAAGCAAAAAATTCACTTAAACAAACAAAAAGATTATTTTTGTTACGTAGTGTTATTTAGGTGCACATTTGGCTCACTCCTCCGATCGGATGGACTATAAAGAGGCTCGTAAACAATGTCAGTGAACGAGGGACTGTCAGAAGAAGGCCTTATCATCAAGTTACCTTAGTTCCAGTGCATGCAATTATTGCTACTGCTGCAGCAAATGGGTATGAACAGACTATCACTACAAACAAATTTACATAAAGTGTGCAAATATATCAAATATAAAAATATATTAATATTGTGTCTGACGAGTTCCATTTCGATTTAAATGGCAATGTTAACAAACAAAATTGTTGAATGTACAGTGACTCTAGTCCACAGATAATGCGGGAGAGAGAATTACATCAAGCACGATTAACAGTGTGGTGTGCAGTTTCATCAAACTGCATTCTTTGACTTTAATTTTTCGAATAGAACGATCGTACTGTTATTTTCAATGGCGACTGTTCTTAAAGATGTTGAAAGAGTTCTGCTTATTTGATTTTCCAACTGCAGCAACATTCATCAGCCACCCTGTATATATCTCCCAACCGGTTTCACTGTTCACCTTCCCAACATCCAATGACCCCGTCCTGGGTAAAATTAAAGCCATCATTATGTATTTATTTCAAAATACCTGATATTTTGAATTTCCGGCATAAACTCGGTTAACTTCGAGTTTCCACGAAACAGACAATTGTGGAAATCGTAAAAGTATATTTTTTTATTGACTGTCTTAACATTTTGTTTTTATATTCAAAGGACAAGTTCGAATATAAATAAATATGAACCAATTGAACGAATTGAATGTGAATGCCAACATAAAATTCTTAGAATTTATTTGTATACAATCTACATATAGCGTAACATAGCTTCGGTGACACCTTTCCACAATAATTTATATAAAGAAATCATTTGATTTTTTCTCCATAATTAGCCGTCAAACAAATGATTGGTGTACAAACGATTTTGACAGAAAATCATAAATTATTAAAACTTATTAAATGAAAAAGAAAAAAAGAACAGAAAATAAAGAAACTGGTATAGATTTCGCTGTTAATATTTTCTCATTAATATGCATGGATTTATTGAAAAAATAATTAAAACTTTTATTAATTTATTTTCTACAAATGGCTATGAAAATGTAGCTCATACCTCACTCCCCACTCCTACCTCCGCCGCATGAGACATGACACTCACGTACAGACTTCAGCATTAGTTATGATTTCATTATAATTGAAGTTGTCGTGGTTGCTTGTTTGTTTGTTGCTTTTGTTTTGCTTTTCTTGTTCTGTCGCATTTATACTTTTAATAAGAAAAGAAAATTATTTATAAATAACACAACTGACGAGAGACAGACACACTCATACATATCTGCGTACATGCGAGTACTCGTGTGTTTATAAATGTTCATATTTATCTGCAGCCATGAATATATTATTACAGGCCAGGCCAGCCAGGCCATACGAGTATTAGCTGGGAATCGATTCGATTCATATTTCAAAAGTGAAATATTTGTAGCCCACATGTATCACCCGGCTGTGGCTGAGAAGACAGTTTTTCCACCCAAAAGGTGGCCAAGTCGAGTTTGATTTGAATGGAGGTTGCTTGGTATGCAGTCGTGGAGCCAGCTACCGGCATCCAAAGCCAGATCGTTAAGGGTGATAGAAAAATGTAATAATTTTCCAATTCCGCCCAACATTTTGTGCCATTAGCTGGAAATTAGATACCATTTTTTAAAGAATGGAAAAAAACATTAGTGAAGGCCTTAAAGCCTAATTTGTAAATTGATTTAAATTAAGCGATGCCGATTTTAGTTCGAACATTTGAAACTGTTATCACCGAGCCAATTTATCTTGAGCTGGTCAATAGTGCAAACAAAATGTAACGATTTTTTATCGACAGTCGGGTTATTAATCGATTGGGTGTCAACAAACAAATTGGGTATGTAAATGGGTTCCACAACAACCCCAATTAGTCATGAAGATGGTCTAGGTATTCTTTGGAAATATCTTTAAGTTGAACTTGTTAAGAAAACACATAAACGCTTGTATTGTCGCAGCTTTGAAGAGCTACTTTAAAATGTTGCTGCGTTGTTTTATTATCTCGCCCTGCCAGCGTTATGAATGATGAGCTCCTCAGATGTTGGCTTAATAAATATGTATAAGTCATCGTTGTGTGTGTGTGGAGGTATGCTGTGTGCTTGTGTGCAGATTGACTAAATCTTTTCTTCCCATATCAATTTGCATTCAATTTGCGTCACATCATAAAATGCGACATAAAAATACTTTTCATATTCTCAAAAAAAAAGTTTCAAATGTTCAACTTAAACTTCAAGGCAAGGCAAGAAAAGGAAATTTGAATTCATTTGTTGTTCAGATTTGAAGTAAAATTGAATTTAATTGGATGTTTGAACACAGCAGAAAAAAGGGTTGACAGTGTCTCAACGGCGGCGTTATTTGTATGTAAGTTAAGGTACTTCCTGCACGAGGGTGGGGTGATAACTTTTTCGGCTAATCTTTTGGATAAGGGAAATTCGCAGTTTGTTGTATTTAGATTTAGACAAAGTTTGTCACAAACCAAGTTCCAAAATTCATTTCAACATGTTTATACACTCCACGAGAGTATTATGTCTTTGTAAAAAGAAATAGACCCATTGTTAAATACGATCGACTTAGAATCACTTTTTGAGTCGATTTAGCAATGTCCGTCCGTCCATCTATTCTTGTAATCACGATACAGGTCGCAACTGTAGACATAACTAAATGAAGCACAATGAAGTTTTTCGGGACAAGGACGAACGCTATTTAATTTGAAGAAAATCGGTTCAGATTTAGATATAGCCCCCATACGAATTTCACTCCCGATTTGACTCTTTTCTCTCTAGATACCACATATTACAACAGATTTTCTTTAAAATTGACAAAACATCTTATATTTCAAGTAGAAACACCTGTGGTATAAATGTGTTAAATCGGTTCAGATTTAGATATAGCCCCCATACAAATGTCGCTCCCGATTTGACATTTTCCGCTCTAGAAACCACATACTGTACTCGATTTGCTTTAACTTTGGCACAACATCTTATAATCTAACTAGAAACACCTATGCTGAAATTGGTTAAGATCGGTTCAGATTTAGATATAACCCCCATAAAATGTCGCTCCCGATTTGACTTTTGCCGCTTTAAAAGCCACATATTGTGCTCGATTTTCTTTAAATTTGGCACAACATCTTATAATCCAACTAAACAAAAATATGGTGAAAGTGTTGCTTCCGATTTGACTTTTACGCTATAGAAACCACATATTGTACCCGATTTTCTTTAAAATTGGCATAATATCGTATAGTCGAATTAAACAAAACTATGGTGAAAGTGGGTAAGATCGGTTCAGATTTTAATATAGCCCAAATACAAATGTTGCTCCCAAAAGTTTAACCGATTTTGGCCAAACTATACACTTTATATTTCACCTTTTTCGTTCCAGGTTTCAATATATCCTCGTACAAATGTCCTTTCCGATTTAACATTTTTTCACCGATTTGAATTGTATTCGGATAGAAAGTGGAGTGTATCATAGAGTCGGCCCCGCCCGACTTTAGCCTTTCCTCACTTGTTAAATTTAAAAATAAATAAATATCGATATAAATAATATAAAAATCGATTAAAATTAACATCAATTTTTAATGGTAAAAATTGCAGTATTCATAACATTGTCCAACAGCATTTTGAGAACAGAGTAGCGACCTCATAATTCTGATAGGGCATGTTGAGTAGATCTTTTTTGCAGAATAATCTTATAATCCAGCTGGTCTGAGTTTCTTTTTACAGTGGGTCAAAGCTTTCATTTCTTTGTCGAAGGAAGCATTATACTAAACGAAAAAATTATTGTAAGTTGAAGTCTGAGAGAATTCGTATTGCCAGATCTATATTGTGGTATTTTATGACGATAATTTTTGCGGAAGACCTCTATTTATGGGTCAATTTGACCCTTTATTTGCCGGAAAATTTCAGTGTCACCAAAGTTAACAAAATTACACGCTAAGTGTAATTACTAGGGTTAAGATTCGTCCACTTTTTTTGGAAGATTAATCTTTTCGACAAAAATTATGGGAATTTGTTAGAGCACGCCAAACAAAAAACACAGATTGGTTATTTTTGCAAATGATTTCTATTTAACTATATTAAACCACTAACGAAAATGCTGAAAATAAAAGTGTCTTAGAAAAATCCTATCTAGAATTAGGTGGGGGAATTTTAAATTCATTTTCGCAGATAGCCACCACTGCATGATATAGGGTTATAAGTTACTTTCACGTCAAATGTTTGTAACACAAAACAATGATCGAGCTGGACCTTTAACTATACCGATAGGTTTAGAATGGCCAATTTAGAGATCACTGAAATGGTTTGCTGTACAGCTAAAACAATTGTGTGAAATTTGGAAGACATTTTTTATTTATTTTATTTTTATTGAATTTGGATATAATCAGTTCAGATTTAGGTATAGCCTTCATTAAAATATTCCTCAGATTTACCGTATCCTTGCTTTAGAATTTATATCGGATCTTGATTAAATTTCCTAGATCATGCTATATTTCAACTAGGAGCACTTACTGTTAATGTGAACAACATGGGTCCATGGTTGATAAATTGCATACAACTGTACGCCCTATTTACAGTATTGCTGCTCTAGAACTCATATCTCACATCCAATCTTGCAGATTATATTGTTTTTCTCACAGAAGTACCTAACTTGAAAATGGATCATATATCACCTATACAAATGTTACTTCGATTTAGTCCAATCCAATTCAACCAAAGCATATTATATTTCACCTAGGAAGACATACCATAATCGATTCTTCATGGTGTTTGTTATTCGGATATTCGTTATCTCATCTCGGACGTGAGGACGTTCGGAAGAGATACGCGACTTTCCATGTACTCTCACCCATTTGTTCTCGATTGAGCAGCTGGCCGCACTACACATTACAGAATGTATTCGTTCTTTGCTCGTGCAACTCGTATATGGAATCGACTTCCGGCAAATATCTTTCCCGCCTATTATGACATTCAAAGATTCAAAGCAGATGTCAACAAATACTTCTCCCTCTTTCCACCATCCCACTTCTTAAGATCCTTTAGCCAACGCAATGCACTACATTTATAGGGGCATCTCCTGAGTGTTGGTTCAGTGAAAAAAACGGGGTATATGAATTGAAAGAGCGGGTTTTGGTGGGATTTTCTAGTAAAAATGTGGAAATCTAACCTAAAACGTAAAAATAAAAAGACTCTGATGTTTTAAATAGTTTTGTGTAAAATACTTTTTTATTTTTATTACACGGACAATTATTGAAGAAGTTAAAAAATTTCACATTGTCACAGTGTCCAGATATTGGCCACTTATTTTATTGCCTTTCCAGACTGCATGCGATTAAATCGCTTGATTTGAGCAAATTTGACATTTGAAAATCGACCTTATGTCATTTCAAGTTGAAATCGATTGATTTTGCAAGTAGTCTGAAAATGTCATATTTAGTAGGCCTTATTTACTAAAACACATCTTAGAACAAAGTATTTAAAAGCGTCTACCAGACACGGCGATCTTAGAAATCGACTTAATATTTTGCTATCCAAACAACTTTAGGACGATTTAATTAATTTCTTTATGTACAACAAAAGTAGTTGTACTGATTGTTACTAGTATTTAATGCTGCGTTCAGAAATTCAATCCAAAATCCACTTGAATGGATTTTTGCTATCAAATATTAATCCCGCGAATTGTGGTATGGAGGGTGGCCTTATTCATTCCCCCATGATGCCCACCACCAGTGGACTTCGAAGTGATTATTCGCAACAGCAGCTCAACTACTTAAGACAGAACTCCAACAACGTGAATGAGAATTACTATCGAATACATCCCAGAAACACACACTAGAAAAACACATAATTTGTGTGTCTCAGTGTGTATCAGTTTCGTTGTTCCAGTGTACCATCCAGACTCCATTAATTTTAATAATTTTTTACAAAATAATATGAATTTGTATAAAAACAATGATTATAATCAGAAATTTATAGATTTTTTGTATTAATTAATGTTTTCCCATGTAAAAAATGAAAGAGAATAGTTTCGTTAAATCAACGAATATTGAATTGTTGCAGGAACGAAACTACGAAAAGTACGAAAAATCGGCTTCATACCATAAACGTTCACATCGTTGCAGCAACGTCTCGGAACGAAATATTTCGTTGATGCAACGAAATTGCAATAACGAATCTGATTCGTTGATGCAACAAACGATTTTTCTTTCAGTGTTTGTATTAGTTTAGCATGAACAACAATTTCAAGTTTTCTCCTTAATTTATATTTATATAGTTTATTGATGTTTATTCTAAACTTATACAGACATAAGCATGCAATTCATGCATATGGCATGTCGCCATTCTGTGGAAATTTATTTTGTTTCCTCTAAAATAAAACATTTTCTTTTGAATATAGCTGTTCCATATTGACTATTCTATTACACTTGAAGTATTTTACATTTAGTCTTAAGAATTATTTATTTTTTTAAATATTATAATAATGAAATATCATAATTTATTTAAAACAGTCAGCATTAAAAGAGTTAGTATGTAATAGTAAGCAAAAATCGTATTGTGCATAAAAATGTTATACATTTTCTGGTATGCTACTGCACTTCTACATTAAGTCGACAGCGTCTAAGCTGCCAATAATAATGAAGAATGCACTACATGGTGAATGGTATTTAAGACTCGGCCGGCTGTGCTTAAGGCCTTCTTACTTGCTTCTATTTGTTGTGAATCTGGTCGCAGTAATTTGAAGTACAGCTCCAGTGTAATAATCCTTAATCGAAGTTATTTTATAAAAAATTTATAACTTCCTAAAAATATTGATTAATTAAAATTAATTAATTGTGTTTCAATTGAATTAATTGGATTTTGAGTTCAGTCGCTATGCGTCGCCAAGGAATAATTGAACAATATACAATGATATTGTCTGTGAGAGTGTTATGACTTCACAAACAACCCACGCATCTGTCATGTGGACTCTATCCTCCCCAAACACAGAATGTTAAGCACACGCACTTTTTTACACCCTGACAGCAATTTCCATGTGTGACTGACTGAGGATGAAGGTGTTCCTCAACAAGCTGCCAAGTTGCGTGTACATGTGTTCTCCTCTCCACCAACAGCAACTACGAGTACACCACCGCCTCCTCCTCCTCCTCTTCGACCACCTTCGACTGACACTTAAACTAAATTCCAGGGAAGAGGAAAAAAGTGAATTTTTGCTTGTTTTCGACACAAGTGAAAGTGAATTTGAATATTTTATGACAATTTCTGCTTGGTTACAGACAATTTGTTGCTGCCAATGCCACTGCCAGTGCTGGCGACTGTTGTCAGTTGTTGCTTGTTTGCTGTTGCTGTTACTGTTGGTGTGGTTGCCGGTTGCTTAGTTCCATGTGTGGTTGTGAATGTCGTACGGATTGTTGGGTGGTTGCTTGGATGGTTGCCTGTCTTGTTAGTTGTAAATATTATTTCACATTTTTCTCAATTTTGGTGTAGCTGCCAAAGAGAAGATCGGATGAAGACCGTATCCGAAGGAAAACCCACATGTGTATGTATGAAATACCTAGCCACACACAGACACACATTTATATATATTTACCATGCTAACCAAAAGAATCAACCGACTTCAAGCTAACATTCAACTAAACTTGCAATATGAAGCGTTCCATGGCAAGCCGTTAAGATTATACGAAACAAGTAAGGAAAGGCTAAAGTCGGGCGGAGCCGACTATATAATACCCTACACCACTCCCACTCTAAAAATATCATGATCTGCAAAATTTGATGAAGATCCGATGTAAGTTTATAGAGCTGTAATAGATCAGAATGGGGCCCCATTTGGGTTATACCAAAGTATGGACATATGGGCATCTCCCAAACAATTCTCATTACAATTCAATTCGCCAAAAAAGTGAAACCGGAAAGGATTTTTGCATCCGGTAAATGTATGTGTTTGACAAAAAATGTTAAATCGGAACGATGTGACCCGCTTTCACCATGCATGTTTATTGGTGAAATATAATATGTAAAGTTTGGCCAAAATCGGTTAAACATTCGGGAGCAACATTTGTATGAGGGCTATATCTAAATCTGAACCGATCTTACCCACTTTCACCATAGGTTTTTAGTTGGATTATAAAATGTTGTGCCAATTTTAAAGAAAATCGGGTACAATATGTGGTTTCTAAAGCGGAAAAAGTGAAATAGGGCGCGACATTTGTATGGGGGCTATATATAAATCTGAACCGATCTTACCCAATTTCTGCATAGGTGTTTCTAGTTGGATTATAAGATGTTGTGCCAAATTTAAAGAAAATCGGGTACAAGATGTGGTTTCTAGAGTGGAAAATGTCAAATCGGGAGCGACATTTGTATGGGGGCTATATCTAAATCTGAACCGATCTTACCCAATTTTTGCATAGGTGTATCTAGTTGGATTATAAGATGTTGTGCTAAATTTAAAAAAAAATCGAGTACAATATGGGGTTTCTAGAGCGGAAAATGTCAAATCGGGAGCGAGATTTGTATGGGAGCTATATCTAAATCTGAACCGATCTTACCTAATTTCTGCATATGTGTTTCTAGTTGGATTATAAGATGTTGTGCTAAATTTAAAGAAAATCGAGTACAATATGGGGTTTCTAGAGCGGAAAATGTCAAATCGGGAGCGAGATTTGTATGGGGGCTATATCTAAATCTGAACCGATCTTACCCCATTTTTGCATAGGTTTTTCTAGTTGGATTATAAGATGTTGTGCCAAATTTAAAGAAAATCGGGTACAATATGTGGTTTGTAGAGCGGAAAAAGTCAAATCGGGAGCGACATTTGTATGGGGGCTATATCTAAATCTGAACCGATTTCCTCCAAATTCAATACCGATGGTCCTTGGCCAGAAAAAATAACTTCTGCCAAGTTTCATGACAATCGGACAACAATTGCGACCTGTAGAGTGCGAACAAGCTTAGATGGACAGCAGACAGACATCGTTAAATCGACTCAGCTGGTGATTCTAAGCCGATCGGTATACTTTAAGGTGGGTCTAGCTCGATTATTTCTTGGTGTTACAAACATTTGGCGCGAAACTAATTTATAATACCCTAGCCCACGAAGTGGTGTTGGGTATAAAAATGGTTGGGCGATGATCGGCGTGGAAGGAATCGATGGAATAAGGCTAGTGTATAAAACTAATACTATAACGAAGGAAACAATGTCTA
Source organism: Polietes domitor (assembly GCA_947397865.1). Taxonomy (NCBI): domain Eukaryota; kingdom Metazoa; phylum Arthropoda; class Insecta; order Diptera; family Muscidae; genus Polietes; species Polietes domitor. The sequence continues at coordinate 5,695,706 of OX377620.1, forward strand.
GTTGACAAATATCTGTGGGTACATATGGGAAAATCTACAAAATAGTCCGATTTCAATTTTGAAAAATTAAAAATTTCAAATTAGAGGCACACGTTTTATTTTAGCGTCAACTTGTTAAAAATGCATTAAATATAAATAATGTGCTCGCGTGCATCATTTTTTTCAAGTGCTGAAGAAGTTATAATCGGATTGTCCCTTTTGGTTCTATTGCAAGTTAAGCCTGAAAACCCTATGAAAATCAACAAAATTTAACCTAAAATGGCTCTCGGTACCAAAATAATAATTCGATCTATTTAGCACTTACACACATTATTAGTAGTACCCATATTCACCAATCACACAGGGTTGCCACCAGTTATTTTTCAAACTGCGGATGTGCTCTTCAAAAAATATGAAATTTCATGATCTGCACGCATCGACCTGATGATGTTCGTACTGTCATAATCTCCTTGTCGCTGAAGGCACACAAAATCGTCCGGTCGCCTTTTGTTAGTATCTCTGTCGTTTATAATCCAATATTAAAAAGTTTGCAATTACGTTCACGCTGAAAGCGCAAGAAAGAAAATTGTATTAATTTTCGTTTTATGCAAAAACAGAGTGACAGATTTTGAAGAGCTACCATTTATTCCTCAGTGATGGCACACGCCCTTTTCAACATATAGAAGATTCCGCAACATCATTACTATCATCCACAAAAAGATCAGAATGATTTTCTCTTATGCTGAAAAAGTTATAGCCAAAAGAGTTGAACAACTCCCGAAAGTTACAAGCAAAACTAGGGTAAATTAGGGTAGACCTTAGCTCAGTAGACTACATTAACAGCATAATTTTAAAACTTTAGGATGTTGGCGAGGTTAAACTCGTCATGTTGAAAATTATGACACTCTCAGAAATATTATATATTGCTCTTAAAGCGGTTAGAAGCCTGAGTGACATGGAATCGTACTATACCGTAGATTTGCCCATATATAAATTAAAATCCTGTTAAAAAAAAATTTTAATTTTTGTTTAGCGTTTTTTTGTAACACGACATAAACACAAAACAAATATTTTGTTTTTTTTCTAGTAGCTGATATTGACAAAGAAAAAAACCTGGCTGGAGAATAAAAATAAAAAACTAGAGGGATTTTAAATAGTTTTTCGCCTTAACATGCAACGACCCATATGTATGTTGTATATGTATAGGTGTGTGTGTGCTGTTGGTACTGGCTGTAACAACGACATTCTACTCAGGTGACAGCTGTGCAGAATGTGCGTAAGTTAGTAGAGATTTAGCATAAGTGGTGCTGAAAGATATTCCTGGAATGGGTTGGCTTGGGTCGACTTGGAATTGTACAAATGTAGATATGGTGGTATCGTGCGGTTGAGTCGGTTGCCACTCGCACTCTCAGTAGTCAGTCGTAGTCGCAGTAGCTACTCCATGTAACTTGTAAATGTTAAAGATTATCGTCGTCGTCGTTGTTGTAGTCGTATCATATTTAGGTGTTGTTCTCCTCTTCTCGGGGTTTCCTTTTCGCCCTGGTGTGATGTTATAAAATAAAATTCAGACATGCATGCATATGCTGCTGGAACACTTTGTGGTTCATATTTATTGGTATTATCCGCATGTATATACGATTACATAAATATGATGGTCTGTGTTGTTGTTGGTGGTGTTGCTCTGTCCTTTTGATCCGTAATATGTACTCGGTGTTGTGGTGTAATGTCAGTGCGGGTGGTTGGCAGAGGGGGAACGGGTAACATGCCAGGGAAACGGAAATGGTGCTGTAGCAGTAGCTGTAGAATGTTGCTTTAAACTATTATTGAATATTTATTTGTGGGATTCGCATCGAATATTTATGACCTGTTAAATGTCTGGTTTAAAACGAGATTGACATATGTTGGCGATAATACCAATATGGATGAACAACATATGTATGCACACAGGGACACACAGCCACACGCACAAACCGATGAATTGATTGGTCCCGTGTTACACGGCCATAACTATATTACAGTGGTATCGGGGTGATTATTTGTTAGGGTCCGTAATACCTAAAAAGGATTATATTGCAAAGATCATGCGGCTTATTGAGCACACTTTATATCATCGACAGGGACTTTTTCGGGGGTTTAAATAAATGGCCAGTATAACACTGTTTCGTGGTATTCCTAAATGGGGCATTTTAGACCATAATGTGGATGAATAGATGGGATTTACGCTTGCATTTACATCGATTAAATATACAAGTTTATCGAGAAAGTTCTCATATTGGAACTACCGATTGTAAATAACTTTGAATTTATTAAATGATACGCGATTCATAGGTTTTCCAACAATATGTCCTTTCATATTGAGATCAGAAATGAATAAAGCGCAATAGGTAAAGCAATTGGATAATTTTTAGGAGTAGACCAACTGACCCGTCTCTTTGTTTGGGGCTATATCAAACCAAAATACCTTCAATACTCGCTCTCCCAAGATTGAGAACAACTTTTTTCGTGTGAAATAAAGTTATCAACGAATATTTTTTGTTTCAAAGTCCTGGAACTGACATTGTGTGTGGAAAATATGAACTGCTTCTGACGAATATATTATGTATGACTCTGTCGCATAGATAAAATTGAATTATTTATGTTCCCCAAATGATTGAGAACCACAACTCACATTTGTGGTGGCAGCCGGAAAGTAAGCATCCGACTCACTCACACAAGCAGAGTTCTGAGTGACGGGAAATTGCGTCCCTCGTATAAGCGACTCTTGAAGCACGTTATCTTCTCGACGACTATACTTGCAAGTTGCTCCATCCTTCAAAACAAGCTGTCAGGCTTTTGGGGGCAAAGAATATGTTCAATATCCTTATCGTTCTCCAACAAAAGTCATCTCACTTGGTTACCAAACTCTGGGCAAGTGTCCATTTAAGACAGTGCTCCGTCAATACTGAAATCAACGTAGACAATTAAAACCTTTGAAGTGAAAGAATGCAGTTCGATCTCGTCATATCATAATTTGGTCAGAGCATTTTCATGACTCTGGTCAACGGTTGTTCGCCAGGACAAGTGGTTGTTGCTTTGTATCAATGCCAGTAGTTTCAAATGGAAATTTTAGGGTCGTTCCTAATAAGGCAAACTCAGTTAACAGTTTAACAGTTCGCTGGGATGCTACCTTGCCCAGGGCCCCAATTTGGGTCAATATCGAACTGCTTTGGCCTGCCCTTGAATTTAGGTTCGTGGATTTATTCAGCACGGTGTCTACTTGAGAGCGGCCACCATAGACCACAGCAATTTTAAGATGGCATTATAGCCATTCGAGGTCAAATTGCCTTCATTGAAGGTGTGGGAAAATGGCAACCCTATTGCGAATATGGAACTTAGCTATACACAGACGGGTCCAAAATAAAGGATTTGATTTCTACACATTCTCAGAAAAAGATGGCCTAGCATGTTCATTCTGATTTTCTTTCAGGCGTTGGTCTTTGCAATAAAGGAAGCATGCAGATAACTTTAGGTTCAACTGGTCTCATATAAATTTTTGTAACATCTACATTGGTGGGTCAGTGCAAATCAAATCACTTTATATGGTTTCCCTGGAGATATGGAATTTGGGAACGAATGAGAAGGCGAAGTGACAATGATGGGTCCGCCAAATATTTTTTTTTTTGAAAATGCTATAAAAAACTACTGAATATTTTCTCAAATTTCTTTTTTTATTTGAAAGTACAATCCTTCCGGTTAATAATGGAAAATAATTTCATTCAAATGGCTGCCTCGGGCATCCCACAAATAATAGTCCAACGGTTGAATAGTTAACAAAAAACGTTAGATGGCGGACCCTTTGCTTTAAGTACCCTCAATACGGATTTCGTTGCTAATTTCAAGTAGACTCATGATAATCTCATGATAATCACGCGTGATCGTGAGTAAAACTTATTTTACTCACGTGAGTATGCGTGAATGCGAAGAGCAACAAATATTATTTTTTTTCTTCGTGAGCGTGTGTGAACGTGAGTCAAAAATCACTCACGCGTCCATCTCTAATCCTCACAAACCTCAATATAATAAAAACGTATCAGAGACCTTCTAAACCAAAATATAAGGAACGCCATTGACCAATTGGAAAGCATGAGCGACGAATTAAAAAAAACATTCGATCACTTCTTACTGTCCAGCTCTAATAAACCCACAGCACTGAGTCCTATTGAGAGCAATTACTATACGACAGTGACGAGATCTGAGAAATTTATATTAGAGATCTAATCAAATATCTCAATCTGTCTGGCTGGATCTAACAGACCATTCCGAGTGGGGTGATCCATTCAAAATTGTACCTTAAATTATTACATAACGCTATCGTGAATGAGAGCGGTCACGTTAAACAAACCAAGTCCTGACATTATCGGGTGGCAAGTTAAATTGCAGTTGCTTGCATTGCAGCACATCACCCATTCTAACATAAAGTTTAGAACTGTGTGTGGAATACCAACCACCCAGTCATATGTAGCTGGGACGTATACGGTATAGTTTGCTTTTCCATTGACGAGAAATGTGACCTATGTCCCTGTTCCTCTAAAGGAAAAGACAAAAAGGTCTAAATAGAGCTGCATACCTTATCGATAGGAATACTCAACGGATACAAATATCACATCTGTGCAATTTATTGTGACAGGGATTATGTGAGACATTTTGTTCCTCCTCGTGAAAGGAACAAACTCAGATTTGATCAGATTTCCTTCAGGGCCATTGTACCAGCTTCAGTTATCATAATCAGCAGAATATCAACAAAGGTTTGTATGAAACTTTCCTCCTATATATATTTTCCTAAAGTGAAGCTACCAATATAGGATGATGTCCACACATTTTGTACTGTCCGAAAGACCAGATCTTGTGTATATGCGATTCAGTTTTTTCTCCTACTGAAAAGAACTAACTTAGTTTTCGTCGAAGTTCCTCCTAGCCCTCTATTTCCGGCCCGTCTAACAAGTTGATTAGAACATTTTGTACAATATCTACAAGGGTTGTATGAAACTTCCATCATACGTAACGTGACCATCACTTATTGAGCAAAAAGCGGGATTTTGTAGCTAAAAAGCGGGATCGTTAAAGTCTAACCAACCAGTATTTCCCAAGGACTGAAAAAAACTAAATAAATAAAAAAATTAGGTTATTTAAGCACATTCTTTGAAGATTGCTGCGGAAGTGTTCTTATTTTTTTTTTGAATTTCCAATATATCACCAAAGTAACATCGGCAAGCTGGAATATTATATTATTGGGTATATAAGATTAGGCGTGACTGAACTTAACTACATTTTACTAGTTTCTTTCTCTATCAATTTTTCATAGTGTTGGATGCGATCTTCAAAATGTATAGAAATCTACACATAATTTGTATTTAATAATGTTGTTTAAAAAGCTTACTATTGGCTATAACTCCAAGGGTCTAAATTTTTTAATAGTAGAAAAAACGCTGTACAGGTGCTTTTGAACCTGTCAAACAAACGACTATATTATTGAAAGTGATTTTTATACCAGCTAGTATCATTATGGTTCCTTCCAGAAACTGTTTAAAATTCTATTCGAACCAAAAATAATGTAAAATGAAAAAGCGGGACTTTCTGTAAAAAAGCGGGATTATGCGGGATAAATATTAAAGCGGGACTGCGTATCAAAAAGCGAGATGGTCCCGCGAAAAGCGGGATGGGTGGTCACCTTAATCATACGACATCAAAATCGTTGAGTACCAGATACGAGATAAGTGGTGCCGGAACATTTCCCCGTGGGGAGCCTCTGTTTAAAAACTCTATGTTAAGGAGCCGATACACCCAGTGATGATAGAATGGTCAACAATCAGTGGAATAGATTTACAATCCCGTGATTAACTACGAGATTAGGTATCGCTTGTACGCGTCCAGGCTGTTCGATAATAACCTTATAAAGAGTGATTTTTTTGAGGTTAGGATTTTCATGCATTAGTATTTGACAGATCACGTGGGATTTCAGACATGGTGTCAAAGAGAAAGATGCTCAGTATGCTTTGACATTTCATCATGAATCGTCTTACAAACGAACAACGCTTGCAAATTATTGAATTTTATTATCAAAATGCGTGCTCTGTTAAGAAAGTTCATTGCGCGCTTCCATTTTATGGTCAGTTTAATCGACCCACTGAAGCGGCTATTCGGGCTATTGTGACTAAATTTCGCACCAAATTTACATTGTTGGACATTAAACCACCAACACGCTTACGTAGAGTGCGAACTGAAGAAAATATCGCAGCTGTATCGGCCAGTGTTAATGATGACCACCAATTTTCGATTCGTCGCCGTTCGCACCAATTGGGTCTCTGTTACTCAAAAACGTGGAAATGCCAAAATTGGACTAAGCGGATGGACCACCTAAGACGCAGCCGCGGTCAACATTTAAATGAAATTATCTTCAAAAAGTAAATGTCATGGACCAATCTAACGTTTCAAATAAAGAACCGATGAGATTTTGCAAATTTTATGCGTTTTTTTTTTAAAAAAAGTTATCAAGCTCTTAAAAAACCACCCTATATATATAGCCCCCTTTGAAATGTCGCTCTCAATTTGATTTTTCCGCTCTAGAAAGGACATACATATTTTATTCGATTCACTTCAAATTTGGCGCAGTATCTCACAATTAAACTAAAAACATCTGAGGTGAAAGTGAGGCAGAGTCATTCCATGTCAAGCGGTACCATTTTTGACCTATTGTTTTGAAAGTTTTTGTATGTATTCTTCTCATAAAAATATTGTATAAGTATTTTTGGATATATATAAGTATGAGTTATGATCAATTTAAAACTGAAATAGTACTACTTTATCAAAAACGGTGTTTTCATTCATCGTCTGTAACTCCTGAAATACTTAATGTATTATTACTTGTAAAATGTGGCGTTTTAGATTTTTTAAATTTTTTACAATTTTTATTTTGTTTTTCGAAATGATTACATTATTTCATTTTTCTGAAATTTTGAAGTAGTGTTCTTAGGTCTCTTTTTGGACTGTGTGATGGGCACTATTTTTGACGATTTTTTTCGATATTTACTTTACAAAATCAACCAGAATTTCAGTGAAACATCATCAAAATTATAATTTGTTTCATTAGTTCATAAACACAAGGTATAAAAAAAAAATGGATTATGGAAAAATAAAAAAATGGATTATGGAAAAATATATATTTTTGTTTTTTTTTCTAATGATGCAATCGCACACTACAAAAAAATATATATTTTTTCCATAACCTATTTTTTTGTTGTTGAATTTTTCCTTGTTTATGTTTATGATTTTTCACTGAAATTCTGGTTGATTTTGTTTTTTAGCAAAATCGTAAAAAATAGAACCCATCATTTCACAACTTTCAAATGCACTCAGTCGCTCAAAAAGAGACCTAAGAACACTAGTTCAAAGTTTGAGTCAGATCGGTTCAGATTTATATATAGTTCCCATACAAAAATCGTCCCAGACATCACTTTTTTCCCGAATTCAATTGTAATGTGGTAGAAGTGGAGGGTATCATATAGTCGGCCCCACCGAATTTAGCCTTTCCTTACTTGTTTTTATTTTCTGAAGGGACCTAGAATAATGCCCAGACACTTCGAAGTGTCCGATAGAGCAGATCTGATTTTTGTGCGAGACACTTTATTCCTCCTCGTGAAGTGAACTAACTTAGTTTTGGCTGAATTTCCCCCTGGTCCACTGACATTCTCCAGAATCTGTTTGAATGTAGGGTGTAATTATAAAATCGAGCGCGACTTACTTTAGATTCTTCTTATAATTTGCTAATGAGTGTTCACTCAGACAGTGACACAATCACACACCTTGTCTATGCTCATTTTCTTCGCTCATTCTTGCGAAACTCCTTTTCAAATTTCCACATAAAACTGAGCCATTTAGCGCTGCCAGCAGCTTTAATTCTCGGAACAAATAAGGCATAAACACTTGCAGACATGCCATAAACCACTGTGGCTGTTTAATGTCAATCAAATGAATTTGTTATGTAAGCCATACAGAGTTGCAATCGAGCGTAGAATATTTATATCGCGCCATTTGCCATTGCCGGAGAGTGAAAATTGCAAATTGAATCTAATGCGCCGCATATTGAATATCACCATCATCAGAGTTTCTAATGACAAATTGAGCGTTGAAGCGAAATATAAACAAAATATGGCCAATCAAGAGCTAATTTCAATATTTATGGCTCGACGGCGACGAGCCAACGAGGTGCAGTAAAAGAACAACAACAAAAACAAAAAGCCAATAAAAACAGAGTCGATCGTCTACGAAATTCATCACGGTTTTAATTTAATTTTGAATTTCCCATCGTCATAAAACAATATAAACATTTATGAGCTGAGCTGGTTTTCATATCTTCTGCTTTTGTTCGGTTATTATGGTCTACGGTGTCGACGATGATAGAAATGTTTTCCCAGAAATTAAAAACACTAAAAAAAGATATAAAATATTCTTTCTCCCCAACAATGATTTAGGATATGATGCCGCCGCTGCCGCCAATGCTGCTGCTCTGTGGCATTTGTGCATAGATATACAAATTAACTTCAATAATTTTCAATCATACTCGTTCAAATATATATATATAGACTGGCGATCCGAAGTGGAGTATCCAACAAAATGACAACAACAACGATAACAACAGCATTGAACATTAAACGAAAATGTCATCAGAGTTATGAGTGCGTTTACCTCTGACTGCTGCCGCAAACACATTCGCTGCATGCAACATTCCCAATGTATGCAACCGCAACAGCATCAATGGCCTCTGGAAATCAATGCATGCAAAGAGGTATGGTGGTGTTGCAGTCGGAGGAGGAGGAGGTTGCACTGATTTGTTCACTCATTCACCCATTCGTTCGTTCGTCCGTCCGTCCGTCCGCTCATTCATTGATTTGAGCAAACGAAAACGCACTAAATCATGGAAATCCGAGCGCATTGACTAGCCATGGCATGTTGGAGTTTGGGGCTCAGTGCACTCGGCTTATAACTCAATCACAGTTGCATCGTCCAAAGCCGCAGCATACCGTGCACACACGCACACACACATACACATGTTGGCATATACACTCACACACATGGAGCGAAGTACTATAAAAACCAATAAATTTGTAACTTTAATTATCTGTGCATGGAAACAATTTATGACCGAAACTAAATTTAATTTGAAACAAAAAGTATGCCCATCACCATCAATATCTAAAAAATATGATGCACATCCACACACACACACGCACACAAATCTATGCAACTAATAAATGTTTCTCACACGAGGTTCGGTAGTTAATGTTGGTAAATGTGAAATATTTTAACGCAATATCAGATGGAGCCAATGATTTTGATGAAACGGAATACATTTGACATCAGAGTAAGTCTAAATAATAATATCAGAATTAAGATTCGACCTCAAATATCAAATTCGAATATCTCATCAATGGTGCACATGAATTCGACGAACTACTTTTATTCTGTTCGATTAATCGAACGTAAAAGTCGAGTTTTCGTGGTCCATTCAGTTTTTATATTTTATTCCCAAATCATATTACTTACGATGTCAAGGTTCACCGAAATAGCAAAAAAACATAATATACAAACAAGTTTAATTTTTTTGTACTATGTTATAGTTTAAGTCTATAAATCTCCCAAACGAATGAGAACTACAAAACACTTACAAAATTAATCACACAAGCTAACAAATTAATATTTTCTTTTATATTATATTTATTTATTTATTTATTTATATTCTTTTGTTTTACTTTGGTCTCAAATTAATTAATTTGGTTTGAAAACTGAGAAAAATTCATGTCTCAAGACCTGTTTGCATTCTATAAAATAATACAAATATGTGGTTAATAAATCGTTTGGCTTATTTATAAACAAATCAAACTTCCATGGGAAATACTCTACAAAAATAGTTATTTGTCAACGCAACTCACTGTCGGTTAGTTAATGGTATTTGTGTGGTCTTTATTGTATATTCCACTTTCTAATCCACCCACCTCACTGTTAATAAAAAATATGTAAACATAAAAATAAATTTAATATTTGCCATAAATACATATTTCTTTCTCTGCTCTCAAAATTCAAAAATACATATGAGTGTGAAAAGTGAAATAGGATAAAAATGTAATAGTGTTGAAATTACGATTTTTGCATACCGATTTTAATATACCTTGTTAAAATGTAATTTAAATTACTAAACTTAGGTCTTACCAACACATGCCAATTTGTTTGGAATTTGACTTCTATAGCCGGTGATCTGTTGACATCTGATGATGGTCACGTTAGAGCTAACCATTAAGCAAAAAGTGGAATATGTGAATTGAAAAAATGGGATTTATAGTAAAAAACGGGAACGGGATCTAACCATAAACGCAAAAATAAAAAGAAAATGGTATTGATTTGAACTGGGATATTGTCCTGGCTCAAGACCATTTTGCTTCTATATTTAATAGAATGCAAATTTATTTACAAATGGCATGGTAACATTTATTACTTGGCTGCAGACTACCACGATCATGATTTCGACCATGTCAAAAGTCTTTTCAAGTGGCTTCGCATCGACTTTTCAACATCAAACCCGGCCTCTATAAGGAGATGATTCTCACAAACGAACGAGAATCACAACTCACTTGCCGAATTTGCGTTTAAAAAATCGCACCAAGTAATAAAGCACACATGCCATCTTACAAGCATCTCATTGAGTTGCATATGTAAGTATGTGTATATGCAGGTAGAGTTATCCAGCAATACTTCTGCCGTGCCAACGCTCATTTGTTTTAGTTTTTTCGTTTGCATTTTTTTGGTCTGTAATCAATATTTGATTTGAACTGGGATATTGTCCTGGCTCAAGACCATTTTGCTTCTATATTTAATAGAATGAAAATTTATTTACAAATGACATGGTGACATTTATTACTTGGCTGCAGACTACCACGATCATGATTTCGACCATGTCAAAAGTCTTTTCAAGTGGCTTCGCAGCGACTTTTCAACATCAAACCCGGCCTCTATAAGGAGATGATTCTCACAAACGAACGAGAATCACAACTCTCTTGCCAAGTAATAAAGCACACATGCCATCTTACAAGCATCTCATTGAGTTGTATAGTTGAGTCGCTGCGAAGCCACTTGAAAAGACTTTTGACATGGTCGAAATCATGATCGTGGTAGTCTGCAGCCAAGTAATAAATGTCACCATGTCATTTGTAAATAAATTTGCATTCTATTAAATATAGAAGCAAAATGGTCTTGAGGCAGGACAATATCCCAGTTCAAATCAAATATTGAGTACAGACCAAAAAAATGCAAACGAAAAAACTAAAAGAAAATGGTATTTTAATGTATTATAAATTAATATAGGTATGTTTATAATATTTATTTTCATTTTATTATATTGGCATTTCTTTTAGTCATACTTGGTAGGCCATATTTACTAAAACAAAGTAAACAGTATGTCATGTGCGGCTATCGTAGAAATCTAATTAGCATTTTCTATCCAAAGAACATAGGTGGATTTAAATATTTGCACTTGGCTATGCATCCATACATGTTTTTTAATGTTCTTTTGATACCAAAACATGTAAAAAAATCGAAAATGCCGATAAAGTGGATTTTGGGCAGCATAGTTTTTGTATTCATGGTTTTAAAAACTATTATTTTCCGATTTAATCTAAAAATGACAAAAAATGCATAATATATAAATAGAATGCCTCATTATTATTTTTTAATTAAGAACGCATACTTTGCTTACATGTCATCAATTTACAGTTTAACTTACTATTAATAATCTTGTCTGTTAATTTAAAAATAGAGCCAAAGTTTAGAAAATTTTGTCGATTAACAAAAAATAATAATAGAATGAAAAAGCGGGGATTTAAGCAGCACTGAATATCCTGGGTAGCGGAATAATCCCGCGAAAAGCAGGATTGATAGTCACCTTAGGTTAACTATAATTGTCCTACATGGAAACAGGGGTAAACGTGATATTTTATTGTCTATAAGATTTTTAAAGATTTTACAATTAAATTCTTTTACTGATTTTCGAAATTATTACATTAATTACTTTTTTTTCAAATTTTAAATTAGTGTTAAGGTTTTTAGCGATTGTGTGAGTTTGGAAATGGTGAAATGAGTAGTTGGAGTAGCAGAGTTACAAAATTGGTCGGCGGCGGCTTTCGGCTGATTTGCCGGCTCGTTCTGTTATTCGATTTAACAATTTTGGGAAAAGAGAAGGAACAATTTGTGTTGGCTTTTAATACATTTCCTTTTATTTTTTGGCAAGTAATTCAATATTAGCAAATGTTCACATAATTTCATATTATTATCACAATTATTTTTTCATCCATCCATCCATCCATCATTTGGGAATCCATTCCCAAAATTTATAATATGGATGAATTTAATAAATATTTTTGCAGTTACAGCTTCTCATGTGAGGCATATTTGACCAGACATCTTGAATATCATAATCCTTCCAAAAAAGGATTTGACGGAGTTAGAATTCCGTCAAATCTCGGCGGCGTGGTTGAAGTCGATATGAGTCTACGATATCTATTATATGATATCGGGGCTCGTGCTTTCTGCATGCGGCGGCTTGTCGGCTTAAAATCGGTCGGCTTGTATCTCTGGTAATTGGTGAAGTAGTAAATGAGTCAATGTATATAAACAAATTATTTCTCAAATGTCTGATTGCCTACCTCTTCCTCATCATTGTATATTTCTGCATGATTTGAGTTACCAAGTATTATTCATTCAGGAAAATCCGTTTTGGAAATTGAAATACGCAGCAATGGATGTTGAACTTCTGCAAAAGCCAAAACATTGGTACATAAAGAGCATTTTGCATTTGCAGTTTTTATACCCACTTCGTGGTCCCAAAAGTCGACACCAGTATTTAATATGAAACTCATTATTTTCGACAAAAATATGAATCGATTTACCAGTCCCTAATGCCGTGTACTAACTTTTTCCCGAGGGGCCTGTGTCGTGGGTTTATTAGGGCTGGGTATATATATATAAGAAGTGCTCGACTGCCTCTTTTTCATCTTAATTGTCGCAGCTTCATATTATAAAATTCTAAGACAATCTAGCCATATCCGCACTCTAGCATATAATCGCAAGAAGTTGGGAAATTGTGCCTAGACACATAAAAAAATAAAAATAAAATCCGTAAAAAAGCCGCAAAATGTGGCTGAAGATGAAATCATGTAATGCGGTTTATACATTCTGACAGTACGGGGAAAACGTATTCTACGGGGAAAACGTATTGCACATTAATATAAACCAATCGAATGACTTTCCATCAAAGTAAGGCGAAAAGTTGTTTCCCATTTAACCCCTTAACAGCATGAATTCGGAAAATACTTGTATTTGGAACGTATACGAAATGTGAGGTATGTAAACTTCGAATTTCATAATTCCAACGTCAACCGTTCGATTGCTACCACTTGTATGCCTTTTGTTCCGAAATATATACAGTCTATATCAGTTAATCACATTTTTCAAATAGTTTCATTCATCTCCCACTTTGTGCGTGAAATTTTAACCAAATTATTATACCACCCTCACAGCACAGTATCTCGGTAATGCTTCACTTTAAATAAGGTAAATGTTTTTGGTGTAAGTGTCCATATCTGTGTGTGACCGAATGCATTTCACACATAAAATATCCCCATAGATAAGTAAGTATGTATGTGTGCATATCTATCTCTATGTGTGTGAGTGTGTGTTTTTACGTTCATTGATAAAAACCATCTCCTAAAAATCAACAAATTTTATATTCATACATATATTGCGGTATATGTTGTACGATGTACTGGTGTGTATGATGGTGTCCAACTGGAGATTTTCCTACCGGTGCACACTGGGATTTGTTGAACAATGCGACCGGAGAGGCACAGACACCGTCCCGCACAGTGTGTGTTCCTCGTTCACAATCGGTTGCCGTAATACAGTAATGGCAATAATTTGTAATACCCCTTGTGGTGAGACAAATTGTGGCCAAAATAGCACACGGACACGCACACACACGCTCCCAACCAAACACTGGCATAGCCATAGGGAATCAAGCGGACAAAGGCCATGCCGCAACCCGAAACAAAATGCATTTTAATGTTATTACGCCTCTTGCAATTAATTTTTACGATATAATAATTGAACGTGATTTGAGACCGTTGATGTTTTCCAGACAGTTGTGGAGAGGATAATTCGAGTGGTCAAGTTGGGCGTCAACGCAATTTCCCAAAGCTGCTAGTTAAAGGGGTTACATAGATACCCGACTATACGTGGGGTATTGTGTAAATGTCCCATAACTGCCCACTTCAGCCATTACGGCTGATTTTAAATTTAAAAAATATTCACATGGACTAACGACATTCAAACACCAGAGACAAGACACCAGACACCACAATGTACGATCTTTCAATCTGACCGCGCTCTGTGGGAGATGCATGGAAAGCGATTGGAAATAAATCAACCAGTTTGTATGGTCTGAACCCATTACAAAGACATTATTCAGAGAAAGGTCTGATGCGTATGTTCTAGATCACTTCGATTCTCACTTAGGCGCCGTTCCCATATAAAGCTGGCTTATATTAGTTTTCTGAGTCTGTTGGATTACCACCCATGTAGGTAGAAGTTGGAGATACTCTGGCAGTTAAAGCTTCGTAAGCGGAATGATACTGGGCCTGGAAACAAGGATTGTTTCCATTAAAATCAGTTAATATTGGCCTTCATTGGTGCTTCATTTTTGTGAAGAAAATCGATGATTGCGATAATAAAAATTGTTCGTAGAGTGCAAGGCTGTCCATACGAAATAATGATATACATTTCGTTATTGCGGATACTTTACTATGGATTTTAAGGCCTTTTACACATTTCATCAGTAGTTTACAACTCAAATCCATTTAATAGGTATTTATATACTTCTATTTAGTCTACAACATATTCCCTCGGGCAATAATTGTACCCTTCAGTGCGAATATTCGAAATATTCAGACTTGGTATTGATTTGACTCCATATCAAAATGATACTTATGCATTTTACTTTCAGTTCAATTGCAATTGAATTTCAATCAAAAAGTCAATATGTTTGATAAACATTTTTTCAATGTTGGTGCTATTACAAAAATTGAATATCCAATTATAAAATTTGTAGTTAGAATGTTGGAAAATATTTGATTAAATAAATTTTGACTTCATTAAAAGAATTATTAATTGTGTATCGATATATTTGAATAAACAAAATATTTGATTAAAATAAGTGTTGAAACACCAAATTCAGAAAAAATATAGGCATATTCACTGAGCGATTCTAAACAAACCCTGAAAATTTCAGCTTGGAGAAATAACGGGTTGTATTTAAAACAACATTTACTAAATATAGTCGCCCGAAAAATGTATTTTCTGAGCGATTGTTTATAAAATAACATACACACACACGTAGTTTGCAGAGATACAAGCCGACCGATTTTAAGCCGACAAACCGCCGCCGCATATATATATGCAAACATTATTGAACGAAAATAAAACTAATTAAAATGATAACACTGTCCAACAGCATTTTTGGATGCACTATAAATCTGAAAATGCGTGTTGAGTAGAATAAATTTATAGTCCAGCTGGTCTTTCTTTCTTTTTACAGCGGGTCAAAGTTTTGTTGTAAGTTAATGCCTGAGAGAATTCATATTGTCAGAACTATATTGTGGAATTTTATCAGGATAATTTTTGTGGTAGATCATAACCCTCTAGATCCTCTCTTGATGGGTCAATTTGACTATTTTTCGAGAAAATCAAAAAAAGCCCCTTCACATAGGACGTCCATGGACTAAAATTTTTCGGATATTTTCAGTTGGGGTCGTTGAAGGCACCAAATAAAGCTCTTCACGCTTAAAGAGTAAAATTACACACCAACTTATACAACAAAATTACTAGGGTTAAAATTGGACCATGTCTTTTGGAAGATCGATCCTTATCGACAAAAATTGGGGGGTATTTCGGTAGAGCGCGGTAAATAAAAAATATAAATTGGACATTAAAAAAAAATTTCATTTTCGCGGGAGATGTAGCTAAAATGATTTGTACTCGAGACATTATTCTTTTAATTTTTTCGCTATCTATCCAACGGAAGACATATTCAATTTACTATTGACATGTTTGTTTCATTATTATTATTAATTAAAACATGCAACGGCACAAAGCGCACAAATCAAGAAAAAATTCCAACGGGATCGGGTACTGGGCAATAATGGGTTAAATCTCCGATCTTGTTTATTTAATTTACAAAATTAATGTGAAGATTTTACTGCCAAAGTGATACGTTTTAATTTCGCGCTCAATTAGATTTCCAATATTATTAGACGTGAATATTTAATCGAATAAGACATGATTCCTTGTGGTATAAACCAATAAAAAAACAGTAAGAAAAGGCTAAAGTCGGTCGGGGCCGACTATGTGATACACTCCACTTTCTATCCGAATACAATTCAATTCGTTAAAAAAGTGAAAACGGGAAGGATTTTTGTATGCTTCCTAATCATAGGCTAATATGACCTGACCCAATTTGTCAAATCGAGGAGAATATTTGTATCGGAGCTATATCCAAACATGGACCCACTTACACACTAGGTTCTTCCAGTTCAAGTATAACGTGTTATGCTCAATATGAAGAAATTCTCTGAAAATACAGAAACATTAGAAATTTTGCCAAATTTGAAGGAGATCTGTTAAAATATATGGTCACTAGAGCACTAAAAGTCAAATCGGGAGCGAAATTTGAATGGGAGCTATATATAAATCTGAACCGATCTAACATATTTTCACCACAGCTGTTTCTAGATGAAATATAATATGTTTTTGCCAATTTTGAAAACAATCTGATAAAATATGTGGTTTCTAGAACGGATAAGGTGATATTGGGAGCCAAATTTGTATTGGAGCTATATATAAATCTGAACCGATCTGACCCATTTTTATCATGGGTGTTTATATTGGAAAAATAAGATGTTCTACCAAATTTGAACCAAATCTGTTAAAATATGTGGTATCCAGCGTGAAAAGAGTCAAATCGGGAGTGAAATTCGTATGGGGGCTATATCTAAGTCTGAACCGATTTTCTTCAAATTAAATAGCGTTCGTCCTTATCCAGAAAAACTTCGTTGTGCAAAGTTTCGTTTGGTTCTGTCTACAATTGCGATCTGTATTGTGATTACAAGAATAGATGGACAGGCGGACGGACGGGCAGACAGACGGACATTGCTAAATCGATTCAAAAAGTGATTATAAGTCGATCGGTATACTTAACAATGGATCTATCTTGCTTTCTTTTGGGTGTTACACACAAATGCACAAAGACATAATACTCTCGTGGAGTGTATAATTAAGCAGTCAATGGTTTCGATGTTACACATCAAGCTCCAAACGAAGCTTTTTGATATCCTACCTGGTTTTTTCAAGGTCACAAATCAATATTTTATTCGCAGCTAGTAAACAAATCATTACACTCATTATCCACGAAATGCAAATATTTTGTAATTTAAAATCCGTTGAACTAACATGAAAGTACTGTGTCGTAGTTTACTCCGGTTAACCGGTTTTCGATTTTGACATCCCTATATGTCACGCGAGTTTTTTCCTTGAACATTCGATCATTACTCTTGTTTCGGATTTGTCAAATAGTGGTCTGCTGCGAGTCATAATTCCAATTTTATTACGCTTTCAATTTATACGATAAGTTCCACTCAAGTCGAAATGAAATATTTTAAAGAAAAAGGAAGTAAATATTCGAAAGAACTATTCATCCGTGCAAAATATGAATTAAAAAAAATTATTTGCATACAATAACCAACCTTAAAAGCCAATCTAGAAAATTCAAGAAAATAAAACTAAATAACCAATGGTGGATAAACATTTTATATTATTAAAAAATAAAGTTTTTTCTCCTCTACAAATCAGTTGCCAATATTAAGCCAATCTGTGCCTTCTATTTTCTTGGTCTAATTTCGACCAAATTTAATGTTTGTTATTTTAAGATGAAAATGAAACAAATAAGCTCATTCCAAACATTTAGATTCTCCTGTAGGTTCAAATGTGTATTTTTGATATTCGGCCAATATTTTTAATTTCTGTCTCGTTTCTGTAGTAAGAATTGAACCAAAATCATGCGATTCAACGCCATTGAATTACTAATTATGGAATTTGAAAAGCTGATCTGATCAATTTCATAAAGCCATTTTCTTATAACGGTCAATATTCATGTTCTATTCCCTCAAAATTGAAAGGGATAAGGGAATTTCTCCTGTTGAGTTGTAATGCTACTACTCGTTATTGTTATCTATTCTGTCGGTAATATTACTCTTAAACAATGCGGACACATGTCCATAACAAACTTCGTCCGTTCTATTGTTTAAGCCTCGTTACACTTCAGCTTCTGTTCCTAGTATTAGCTTCTGTTTTAATTTGATGGCGCCAAATGCAGGCATTCTCTTTATACCCAGATGATTACATTCGAATGAATTTAATACGATATCGTTATGCGATCTACGTAACGAATTCATTGTTCCAGAGGGTTGGCCGGTCGATCCGATCATTGATGAATTTTGATATTGTTATGAATGAGTTGAATATTCTAATTCAAATTATCTGGGTATATCTTGTAATTAGTTGTTTGAGAGGAGCTTTAATGCTATTTTATTTCTATAACCCATTCCAAGCTCAGCATGACACCAAATTGTTGTTCAACTACAAACAATGGTTGTGTGGAATGTAATCAACTATTCTCTGGCAATACAATGATGCTCTCAGACTTATTTAAAGATGTATAAAGGCTTACTCCACTTTAAAGCATAAATACTTTCGCTTATTTAGCGTATCCAAAGATGCGATGCGTTGGTAATTTCTTTATTGGGTCGCACAGTTGGATAAAGTGAAGTAATTGAAGTAACGGAGCCAATGAATCACCTAATTCCTGGACGGTCAATTGCAAATGACAAATCAAACAATTGTAAATATTCTCCATACACTTGTTCCCTTGCCCAACACAACTGGCTAGAGGGATGAAAAGTGTAGCTGCTCGAGTTTCATTCATTTCGTGAATGGCATCGAAAGGAAAATTAAAAGAAAAATGTTCAAAAGCAAAAACATACTTTGGGGAGCTTAATATTTTACAAAAGGAAAACTCAACAAAAAGAGAAGAGAAAATTATGCATTTTCCAAAATTGGAAAAATATTCGGAGTGTCGTTGTTGACATTTTTAATGACCTTAAATCTCCTGCACAGATATCGTCGAAGTCAATACTTTGTAGCGTTGGGAGATGCACGTGCTTAATGGAATATTTCGAATTATTTCATTCGCTTTTTTCGTATTGGTGAAAGACCACCGAAAAGGGAAAACGACAAAACACTGTATAATAAAGGGAATTACAAGAATATATATATGCACAGAGAACGGAGAGTATATAAATAGAGAGACGCGGCGGAATACAACAAACAATCCAAAAGCGATGGCAATTAAAAATAGACAAAGACAAAAAGATCTTAATTATAATTGAAAACTAATTTAAGCAACCGAATGTGACGACCAACTTTGGACTTAGGAGGAGTGGAGCGTTAAGTTTGGTAAAAAAGAAGTAACACAAATGAAATGAAAATGTGGATAACCATAATGAGCTTATTTTTGATCCAAAATTCTCCAAAATGGAATTTTGGATACAATTGGATCATGAAAAGGAATAGGTTTCTAAAGGGTGGGCCATTTCAAATTTTAAATTTGAACTACCGATTACTTTAACTTTGAAAGGTAGAACAACATTCAATTTTATTTTCTGGTTTATGTTTGACATTTGCAAAATGGGACGCTACACGTTCGAATAAAATTGGGAAATATTAAAAACTTACTTCCAAAGTAGTGAATCTTTTACGCAAACTATAAGAAATGTACGTGGAAAATTTTCGAGAAGTGATCGAAGTGTTTCAGACTTCATAAATCTCTTTTTCATCTCGGTGGCTATGTCAATAAGAACAAGTAAAAGCAGCGTTAAGTTCGGCCGGGCCAAACTTTCTCTACCCTCCACCATGGATTACATTCCACAGAGGCTGTCGATTTTCGTACAAGTGCAGTAACATCATAGGAAAATATATATTTTATATTATATATTTTTATTTTAAATCCATATATATATATATATATATTTTTATTTGAAATCCAACCAAAACATATATTGAAAAAATAATTTTATAAAAAACAATAATATTTTAATTATATCAAGTCACGCTTATAAGGCATGGCTACCAATACGTTTACACTATATATAGAAATAATTATTCAAAAGCCAATTCAACAAATAAATATTCTTATATTTATATCTTCAAAAAAGCTTAAATACCATAAATATAAATAAATGTAAGTAGTAGTTGGTGCTACAGTTGGTTGTAGTTCCATTCTATTTTAATTCCAAAAGTACAAATTTTGAGAATCCATTATCTCACGTACGCAGTGCAAGATAAACTAACTTCATAATTAAATTTTTGCCGTAAAAGTAAAAAGTACGAATTTTGCGTGTCTATGCAGTCAGAGCAATGTATACACCGTAATCCATGATTCTAGCTGCGGCCATTTGGTTGGTACCATTTTTATCCCCATTTTGATATTTACCTTAAGAGTACAACTTTCTAAAATCTCTTTATTTTACGTGTCTACCCAATTAGAGGAATGTACACACAGCATTTCATCATTCTAGCTGTAGCCTTTAGTTGGTACTATTTTTATCCCTCTGTTCCTATTGTGTCCCTTGAAAGTACGAATTTGGAAAAAAAGATATTACACCGCACTCAATGACTCTAGCTGAAGTCAATTGATTGGTACTATTTTTATCCCCTTTTTCTATTTTAACCCCAAAAGGAACGAATTTCGAAAAATCTGTTTATTTTACGAGTCTACGCAGTCGGTGGAATGTATACACCGAATTTCAGTATTCTAGATGCAACCATTTCTTTGGTACCGTTTTTATCCCTCTATTTTCATTTTACCCCTTAAAAGTACGAATTTGGAAAAAATAATTTTATATTATGTATCTACTCAATTAGAGGAATGAACACACCGAATTTCGTGATTCTATCCGTTGTCGTTTGATATGTACCATTTTTATCCCCATTTCACCACCTACGATTAATAATCACTTCATGGTGCACGTTTTTCTTATAGGGGAAATGCGTCTACCCATATCACGCAAGTACAAGCAGGCATATGGAAAAAAATGCTTAAATATTCTTTAATATTAGGGGTTATATGGGTATTTTTAGTCCTTGTGAGGGAACAATTTTTCCCTTTGGGCGCCCAGTTGCAATGCCAACCGATCTACGACTATTAAACGCATTTATGGAAAATTTGGAGGTATTAGCTCTATTCGTTTCAACAGATGGACGGACATGGCTAGATCGTCTTAGAATTTTATGACAATCAAGAATGTACATACTTTATAGGGTCTCAGGTCGATATTTCAAGGTGTTACAAACGGAATAACAAAATTAGTATTCCCCCATCCTGGAGGTGGAGGATATAAAAATTGCTGCATATGGGCTCAAAGAACTCACACGTTACTATTGAGAAGCCAATACTTCCACAACGATTCACTGTTTGGTGTGGATTTTGGGCTGTACTGAAAAAATGGGTTGATCGGTTGAGGCTCTGCCGAGCCAGTCGTGCTAGTCTATGAATGATGTTATGTTCCATTGTTAAATGACAAAGTTCAACCTTTCCAATAAAACCAGCAAATTGAAAAAATAATCAATACTTTTTTATATCCGATTCTAATTTAAAGTTTTTAATGTTTAAATTTTAATTAAATTAGTTTAAAAGGCTATTCACCATAAATTTGGCCATGTCAGATGATCTTCCGCAGATTTATAGATCAGCATGATAATTTCGTTAACCACACTTATTAAACCATCTGCCTTATCTTACAGCAACAAAGTTTGAAAACTGACAACGTGATAGAAGTAGTAGCAACAACAGCAGCAGCAGCTTCTAGCGTGCAAGTTCAACCAAAGCCCTGTACATGTTGCCAGTAGAACCCACAATGACTAACTATGTAGCTGGCTAGCTACCAAGCTGTGATTGTATGGAAAACAATAATTAAGTGAGTCGAAAAAATAAACGAGACCCAAAACAAAACAACAAACATAGACACACACACGCTCACGAAAAACTGGAAAATGTTACCAAATACACTGAAATTATCGTATACGACGTTACACCAAGAGGTGGCACTCCGATCTAAAAGGTTGAAATTAAAATTTGAAAACCTTTAATTTGCCGATTAAACCAATAAAACACACCAACCAACCAAGCCATAGCAAAGGCGTCGTGGATTCGGAGTTTCAGATTACGGTGATTGTTGTTCATGGATGGATTTTAGTAGCAGACGTTTTAGGGGCCTTGCGTTTGAACACAAGACCAGAATATATAGGCCCTGTTATTTGAAGCAATGGACCCATAGATTCATATACCCATAGAAAGCTTTGAAAACAGTCATGTCATGTTTAACGCAAAGGGTTTTGATGACTGAAATGTGTTTAGAGCAAAGTAATTACAACTATTTTTTACAAAAAAAAAATGATTCCACTAAAACCTTATGCCGGCCCGATTAGGGAAATAATTGTTGTTGTAATAATTTCAGAATAAAATAAATTCGGCCGGGCCGAATCTTAAATATCCTCCTCCATGGAATGCATTTACCGGCAAATTAATTAATTAATTTAAAGATCATGCCCACTTATAAGACGAGGCTACAAAATGTTTTTATGTCATGATAGGCCTTGACTAGATATCAAAATAAAACTCTAAATACATTAAAAACGCAGTAATCTTCAAATTACGATTTAGTACTGTAAATATTGGAGTTTATTTACGGAATTGTTTTGTTACGGACGAAGTTGAACCTATTTTGCCCTTTTTCAATTCCAACTTTTCATACAGTCAGAGTGTACATCGAATTTCGTTCCAGCTAATGCCGAATGGTTGATTTTGTCATTTTTGTAATTTTACGATTATACAACAATTTGTTTGGTGCCACCTAAATCCCTCTTTGCACCTCTTTCTCTATAAGTGAAAATTAAAAAAAAGAATTTCATGATGATTAAGTATATACCGATTTTAATTATTCCAACTGCATCCGTTTGATTGGTACCATTTTTATCCCCTTTCTCCCCGTTTTCCCCCAAAGGTAAGTTTTCTCTACAAGTGAAAATTAAAAAAAAAAAAAAAACAAAAAAAGTTTTTATTGCACGTCTTCCCAGTCAGAGGAATGCCCACACCGAATTTTGCGATTATAGCTGCAGCCATTTGGTCTGTACCAGTTTTATCCATTTTTACCCTTTTAGGTCCTACGAGACTACACAGCCAGAGCGTATTATATACTAGCTGCAACAGTAAGGTTGGTTCCTATTTGTACAACCTTTCTCCCTGTTTTTCATTATTGAAGTCTATTTGGGCAATTCTTGTTCTAAGTATAATCGGCTACTCCTAGTTCCACACTACTGTTAATGACGACGTATGAATAATACGTCATATTTTCTTCGGCCGACCTCGATTCCCTTGCGGATTGTATGTTAGTACTGCCTCATTTTTGATATTTGAAGACCTTAATGTATGGCCTATCCAGCCATAGTTTGATCATGAATTGAGATGTGGTTAATTGTATTAGGCCACGATTCATCTCAGGCAGTTAAAAAGGGAAGGTTTTTTTGAACATATATTGTGTTATTCTCATTTATAATTTGGCCCCAGCGCCTTAAAGGCATTATTAAGTCAGGCTGGCAATATTGGTTGCATATGAAAACAAATTAGTTTAATAACAATTCAAAATATGGATATAAAATGTATTTATAAAAATAATGGTAGAAACATTTCAATGTTATCATATAAGTATTTTTTTACAGGAGGACTTAAAATTTGATTTTCGAGCAACCCCAATATAATTAATTCTCTGCTTAGTGTTTAATCTACATCTAGGAATTCTTAAATTGGTCTGATTTCTAGTATCAAAATTCGACTGGTTTTGTACAAATTATATGGTATGATAACCGATGTTGAGAATGCATTTATAAACAAATAATAGTACTTAGTACTCATGTAGTCCATTAATTTGCATTAGTTTTACTCTGATCCATATACAGTGAAATAGTTGGGAAAATACATTGTAGACATCTAAAGGATGTATTAATCTTGTTGTAAGCATAGGCACTCAAGTAAATATCATCATTTTGGATTTTATACTTTTGTTCCTCATCTTATAAAACATGCCCACAGCACGATCAATTTTCCTCTTTAAATCGTCCATACACATGTTCCAAGATAAATTACTCTGCAATTTTACTCCCGGGTACTTCATAGAATGTGTTTCGTACCCAAGTCTTTCTTCAACATAAGCATTGAAAATATTGTTAATACTAGCAGAATGTGGTCTGAATTTAATAAGTTTGGTTTTTTCGGGATTGATCATTAAGCGATTCAACCGTGAATATTCAAACACCAAAGCTGCATCCCTCTCAACTGTAGTTTTCAGTTCCAAATTATTTTGTAAGGGTAAAATAGGCAAACGTCATCCGCAAACATAATAAGATTAATATATAAGAACAAATACAAATGTCTATATATCGAAAACAATAACCATAAAACTTTTCGAATCTTTAATAAAGGGTGATTTGTTAAAAGCTATAGGAAAGTTTTTCAAAAAAACACATAAAATTCAGAAAAATGCATGAAATCTTTATTTGAATCGATAGTACGGTCCATATAATTTAATGTTTGAAGATTATTTCATGCAAATGTTGACCTTGACTGCGCCTCAAATTGTCCATCCGCTTAGTCAAATTTTGCCATTTCCACGTTTTTGAATAACAGAGGCCCAATTGCTGCGAACGGCGACGAATACGTAATTGATGGTCATCATTAACACTGGCCGAAACAACTGCGATATTTTCTTCAGTTCACACTCTACGTAAGCGTGTTGGTTGTTTAATGTCCAACAATGTAAATTTGGTGCGAAATTTAGTCACAATAGCCCGAATAGCCGCTTCAACTGACCATAAAATGGAAGCGCGCGATGAACTTTCTTAACAGAGCACGCATTTTGATAATAAAATTCAACAATTTGCAAGCGTTGTTCGTTTGTAAGAAGATGGTTAAATTATACACCAAACTGAATATGTTTGACAGTGAAACAAAACACGAGTGTTGCCAAAAAGATAATAGCTAACAAATCACCCTTTATGAACATATTGCTTCCCCTTATAATAATTTTCAAGCAAACGCAACTCCTTTCCCTGAATATTCCAATTTCTGCAGCAATATTTTATGTTCAACCAGATCAAAATCTTTAGTAAAATCTTAAAATGTTCCGCATCAAACAGCTTCATGTTCGGCGGCTGTTCATAAAGCAGATTTTCAAAAATCTTATCAATGTTATACAATACTGCTATCATGTTAAATATATCCAGTAAAATTGGTACAATAAATTCTCCACATTCCATTGTAAATTTAGCAGAAATATTATCAAAGTATGGACTTATATTCACCGATCGACGACTATAAGACTTATTCATGGAAAATTTGGACGTCCCAGCAGCTTTTTTAGAATTTTGTTTTTGCTTAGAATTTTATGACGATCAAGAATATATATACATACTTTATAGGGTCTTAAGGTGTTACAATCGGAATGATAAACTTAGTATACCTCCATCCAGGAGGTGCAGGTCTTCAACCTTTTCCTAATTTGAAAAGGCGGAAAGCCTGCCCCGAAGAGGAGGAAACCCCGATCGCTGCCCTTTGTAGGCCTTAAGTTCCGCCTCTGGCCTACTTTGACTATTTCAACGTATGTCGTGAAAAACAAAAATCACAACACACAACTGTGTGTGACTGAAAAGTGGCACACAGAGAAACAAAACGCTGTGCTCATAACAGACAGAGACATTGATGCATGGCCTGCCGTATGCTCTGGTCTGGAGGCCCACTCCGAACTGAAGTCAAAAGACTTCAAACTGAAAGTATGTTGTATGTATGCATGTCAGGTCTTAATAGAGCTTTACTTGCTACGCAATCCATCAATCAATTAACTCTACTGGCCACTGGACAACTATGCCCCACCACTCCGACGTACAGCCAGCAGTGCATACTCTGGAACTGAGACACTCCAACATGTGCTGCTTCGGCGAAACACCCGCAAAAAGCAAAAGCTTTATTGTGTTGTGTGCTCTTGTCCAGTCTAGGTGCCGGTGCATGTTGGCAGAGGAGAACGGAGGGTTTTCTAGACATTGACAAGAATTTCTAGCCACTGCTGCGTGATTCTAATACCAAATTTGAAACACCTTCTCTTTTAAACGGTTGCCATGATGTTGCTGTTGTTGTTATTGTCATTCTTCGTCTACTCCACCACCTCCTCCCCCTCGCCCAATATGTTATGTGTAGTTATGAGCAGTCTGCCGGACAATCCTGTAAACCTGCATTTGAATTATGTCTGCCGTGTAGGTGCAAAGTTCCATCCTTACACATTTCATACTTTGCCGGGTGTTGAGCAAAAAACCACTGCCCAGGTAGCCACAGCAACACTGGCAGCCACTGCGCCACTGCTCTGTGTGATGCAACAAGTTTGACCGTTCGTATATGAAGTTGACACTTGGGTCATCTTAATTTGTTCGTAGGAGACAGACATTAAATGAACCACCTGAACCATTTTTCTCCGGCACTCAAAGTTTCACTTGTACTTTTGCACTTTTTTCCGCCCAGCAAAAGACACCCACACGAACGACAAATTCCAGTGAACATTTTAAGGGGACAGTGGGTTTGAGTGCATGTCGCTCGTGATAAAGTGGAATCAATCAAGTGCACTCTGTCATATGAAAATATCCTGCCAAGGGGCCAAGTTGATCAAACTTTTAAGGAAGAAGTAATGATTAGGTAAGGAATGGCAGTGATTGTATCAGCTCTGACAATATTTTGGTTTGGCCGGATCTATATATATGACTATAGTCATTATGACTATAGTCACTTTGGATATAAGAAATGCTTTTTATTCTGTGGGTTCGAATCAAATCTTATCTATCACTATGGTACTAAACTGACAGATACAGAATGAATATCTTACCAGATTATGGCAGCAGTTCCCCCAAGGATCGCTCCTAGGACCCTTACTATGGAATGCCATGTATTATGCCATCATACTCCTCCTAAGGATACCGGATTTTGCAAATGACGTTGAACAAGTAGTATAAGCTCGATAATTAGACCAAATATATACGAACGACACCATTATAATCATCCCTATCCCTATTAATCCCTATTAATATTATAAAACCTTTGTGTGTCTGTCTGTTTGTTTGTTTCGCAATCATGTGTAAACGGCTGAACCGATGTTGTTTAAATTTTCAGTACAAATAGATACAGGTGTGGAAGGAACTATAGGCTATAGAATTAAAAAAATGCTCTGTGGGCGGCGTGTGCGTGGCAAAAGTGTTTTTGAGAGCTATAAGGCTGACCACGAGAACGATAAATATGATGCCGAAATTTGGATTTTCGTTTTGTGGGCGGAGTGGGCGTGGCAATAGTGTTCTTTGATCTAGAAGGCTGAAAATTGGAATGTATATGGGCATTTCCATGATGTCGAACGTGACCGTCGTACACATTTAAAGTGACAAAAAGTCAAAATAAAACGGATTTTTATTTTGACCATATGCATAACTTATCGCTCTTAACTGTCGATTTTGGAAAATTTTTCGTTTTCAAGATAATTTTAAAAAACTATCATTCTCGCGGCCAATATTTCAATGTGACCAATTTTAGAACGTTGTGTACCGATGTCTCTTAAAAATGGCTTTGATTTTATCCAAAATTTTTTAATACTTTTTTGCAATTTTACTTTAAGTCCGGTCGAACGTGACGTTTTTTTCCAACATGGTATTTATATTGTTTCTGTTGCACTTTTTACGAAATTATAGACAATATATTTTTTTAATCCACAGAAGTATCCAATGTATTCATTCTCAAATAATAACAGAAAAAAAAATTTAGAGTTTCAATTTATGGTTTTGCAATTTTAGCTGATCCTCTATAAACTATCTCACCGCAGTTTAAGCTCTCTTCATTTTTTCGCCTCCGTTTTTGCTAATAAATATATTATAAAGTACTTTTTAAAAAAATAAATTATTGAAGTCAGTATTTTTTTCAAATTTTTAATTTTCACACATAAGATGTCGCACGTGACCAATTTTAATGAAGTGCCAAGGTCACAAATGTTCTTATTTTCCAGTAATGTTTTTTATTTAAATTGCATAAAAATCTCTCTTTGTAGTCAAAATGTTATGATCTTTCTGTATGTACTTTTTACACAGTAACAACAAATGTTGTTTTTCCATGTCGAACGTGACATCGAAATAAAGGGTGATTTTTTAAGAGCTTGATAACTTTTTTTTTTAAAAAAACGCATAAAATTTGCAAAATCTCATCGGTTCTTTATTTGAAACGTTAGATTGGTCCATGACATTTACTTTTTGAAGATAATTTCATTTAAATGTTGACCGCGGCTGCGTCTTAGGTGGTCCATCCGCTTAGTCCAATTTTGGCATTTCCACGTTTTTGAGTAACAGAGACCCAATTGGTGCGAACGGCGACGAATCGAAAATTGGTGGTCATCATTAACACTGACCGATGCAGCTGCGATATTTTCTTCAGTTCGCACTCTACGTAAGCGTGTTGGTGGTTTAATGTCCAACAATGTAAATTTGGTGCGAAATTTAGTCACAATAGCCCGAATAGCCGCTTCAGTGGGTCGATTAAACTGACCATAAAATGGAAGCGCGCAATGAACTTTCTTAACAGAGCACGCATTTTGATAATAAAATTCAATAATTTGCAAGCGTTGTTCGTTTGTAAGACGATTCATGATGAAATGTCAAAGCTTACTGAGCATCTTCCTCTTTGACACCATGTCTGAAATCCCACGTGATCTGTCAAATACTAATGCATGAAAATCCTAACCTCAAAAAAATCACTCTTTATGTAATAATGTAAAGCCAAAAGTTACAGTTAATAGCAGTCGCATAACCTCGTATTCTTTCTTTTTTTGACTGTTTGTACTAACTGAAAGATTTTATACACCAAAAGTCAATACGTAATACCTCTCTTTAAGAACTTTAACAAAACATGCGAAAGAAATATTCAGACAAGTAAAGTTGCACTTGCGCGACTTTGCATTCGAATATCTCACGATAGGATATGAATTATTGTAAAATTTGTTACATCAATTAAATTTGATTATTTCTCTATGAAAATATGGTGGCCCTTTCTGTGGAAATGCCCATATACTATTGACCACAATAAAGATCAATTTGATGCCGAAATTTGGTTTTCGTCTCGTGGGCTTTGGGGCGTGGCAAAAGTGTTTTTGAGAGCTAGAAGACTGAAAATTGGTACATATATATTACTAACCACGAGAAAGATAAATATGATGCATGATTTTGAATTTTCGTTTGGTGGGCAGTGGGACGTGGCAAAAGCGCTTTCTTAGCAAGAAGGCTGAAAATTGGTACATATATGCTACTGACCACGAGAATGATAAATATGATGCTGTATTTTGAATTTTCGTTTGATGGGCAGTGGGGCGTGGCAATAATGTTTTGAGAGCTAGAAAACTGAAAATTGGTACATATGTGTATATTACTGACCACGAGAAAGATCAATTTGATGCCGAAATTTGGATTTTCGTTTTGTGGGCGTGGCAAAAGTGTTTTTGAGAGCTAGAAGACTGCAAATTGGTACATGTATATTACTGACCACGAGAATGATAAATATGATACCGAAATTTGCAATAGTGTTTTTTAAGCTAGAATATTGCAAATTTGGAACGTATATATTACTGACCACGAGAAAGATAAATAAGACGCCGGATTTTGAATTTTCGTTTCGTGGATGGTGGGGGTGTGACAAAAGAGTTTTTTAAGCTAGAAGGCTGAAAATTGGAACGTATATTTTACTGACCATGATAATATCAATATGATAAGATCAATATGAAACCTGATTGTAAACGAAGCGGGCGGGGTTCAGCTAGTAACAAATAAGGAAATGCTAAAGTCGGGCGGGGCCGACTATATAATACCCTATATCACTCTGTGTGTACACCTCGCTTTGATTACTTAACTCAAGTGCTTCATGGGAGCAATTTTATGTAGTTCATATAAATTATACAGTATCCATTAAAATCCATTTTCCGGCAGCTTTTCCGAGTAAAGTAAATATAAAATTATCTGGTAAAATTGATCAAGATCGAATGTCATAACAGGATGAATTGGACGGACATTTGCAGGAGGCCTATGGAAACACTTGAGGCCTGTGCCATATCATGATCTGCAAAATTTGATCAAGATCCGAAGTAAAATGTGAATTCTAGAGCGGTAATATTGTAAATCGGAGGTACATTTGTATGGGGGCTATATCAAAACATGGACCCATATGATCCACTTTCCGGTTTGCTCTTTCTAGTTCAAATATAAGACGATCCTGAAAATTTTGTCATTATCCAATGTAATATGTGCAGCAGTAAATTATAGGGATATGAGTATGGAGACTATATCTAAATCTGAACCGATTTCCTCCAAATTACCGATCGTCCTTTGCCAAAAAGAATACCTTATGCCAAATTTCATAATAATCGGACAACAATTGCGACCTGTATAGTGCGAACAAGCTTAGATGGATTCAACTGGTGATTCTAAGCCGATCCGTATAATTAAATGTGGGTCTAGTTCTATTATTCCTTGGTGTTACAAACATTTGGCGGAAAATTAACATAGTCCACGAAGTGGTGTAGGGTATAATAATGGATCAAAAAAATATTTTCGAGTTTAGAATATCAGAAACGTTTATACATTGCCCTTCGGCAAAGTCTTAGTTGTCTAATATTACCATGCAATTGAATGAAAATCTTAAGAAAAACAACTAGAATTACTAGCGGATGGGCCATATTCGAGGTATCTTCGACCTTCTCATGGAATTTTCGAAAAAGGAACTAACCCAAACGCAAAAGATGTGCTCACATCGTCTCCAATGTCAAAAACTCAATTAATCTGTGTAATCTGCGTGATTACTGTCAAAATGTCTTACGCTCGTTCCCATCTATTGTTCTTCACTTCCCAGTCATCTGTCACGGACATCTCAATTCCGATTGCATAATAGCCTTTGCGGCCCACTGTTTCCTATAATCAAGTGTAAACTTGAATAATAGTTAACCATTTTTTTCATCTATTTTTTTTTTCTTCTTTTTTTGAAATTCATTTGGGGCAAAAAATAACACTCACTCACTCAATTCTCCCTCCCAAAATAAAAGGTAGGAAAGAAAAAACACTAACAAGAAAACGAAGAAAAAATACTTATATATGTAGTAATGAATGGATGGAGCGCAGCGTATGGGCACAACGCACAGCAGTGGGTCGTCGGCCTCCTGTACCGATTGTAATTCATTTCAAAAGTTGTACAAAATAATAAATTTGTTCAGGTTAACAACTACATTTTAATTTATGTAGTGTTTTCAATATGCCGTATGGCGGCCAGTACCTGACCTGGTCCGTTGGCCACAGTGATTGGACGGCAGAAGCAACTGCCGTCGCCGCCAACAACGACTTCGTTACAGGCCAAACAGATGAAACCCACAAAACGAATCGAAAGGGATCGGAGCGGCAAGGCACAGCCGAAAGAAATCCAGACAAATGCACAACAAATCTTAATAAAGGAAAACGACCGATAGTATATGGACTAAATATGTACCAATTACAACAGCAATAAAAACAACAATAACAAACAACAACTACAACCGAACAAAGTGAACAGTGACAAAAACTTGGTGCACATATGCGAGTACGTACAAGCAATACTTACGTACTTATGTGTGTACAGTGAAACTTCGCAATAGTATAAGGGTTTCCAATATCAAGGAAATCCAGCGTAAATTGCTGATCCCTTACTAAACTGTAAGATTTCGATTTACATAGAAGTGCAGTAATAATACAGGAAAATTTCTTTTTTTAATATAGCCAAAGCAAAACAAATAAAAGTATTGAAAAAATAATTTTATAAATGAATGTACAATTTTCATTATGTCAAACCACGCTACCATTATTATATATATCGAAATAATACTTCAAGTCAATTAAAAAATAAATATAAGACAACAATCTTCAAAAAAGCTTAAACCATAAATATTGGTAGATAGTGGGTGCTACAGTTGGATGTAAATACATCCTATTTTAATTCCAAAAGTACACTTTTTGAAAATACATTATCTCTAATGATAAGCTAACTTCATGATTCAACCAATTTTTTATTTTGCGTGTCTATGCAGTCAGATTCTAGCTGCAGCCGTTTAGTTGGTACCATTTGTATCCCTCTGTTCCCATTGTATCCCTTGAAAGTAAGAATTTTGAAAACCCCGTTTTATTTTTCGTGGAAAAGAGGAATGTATACTCCGAATTTCATGGCTTTAGCTGCGGTCATTTAGTTGGTACCATTTTTATCCCCCTTTTCCATTTTACCCCTTAAAAGTACGAATTTGGGAAAAATATATATTATTTATCTGCTCAATTGGAGGAATGTACACACCCAATTTCGTGTTTCTAGCTGCTGTCGTTTGATAGGTACCATTTGTATCCCATTTTGCCCCATTTCACTCTCTACGAATAAGAATCTCTTTATTCATCCCCAATATCAACTAAGTACAAGCAGACATATTTAAAAAACATGTTTAAATGCTCCAAAATATTACAGCTTATTATGGGTGTTTTCAGTCCTTGTGAGGGAAAATTGTTTCCCTTTTGACCAATTTCGCCCAGTTGCAATGCCAACCGATCTACGATTATAAGACGTAGTTATGGACAATTTGGACGTCTTAGCTCCTTTCGTATATATGCTAGCGTGCTTTCAACAGACGGACGGACATTTCTAGATCCTAGAATTTTATGACTATCAAGAATATATATTAGGGCGGGTTGATTTGTATGGATGAAAAAAAAAATAAAAATCTTATAGCAAAAACGTAATCTACATTAAATTCTAAGAAAATTCTCCGCAGAATCCGTGGGTCTAAAATAAAATACTAATCCGCGCCTCTCGACTTGAAAATGTATAAGCCCGCCTTTGCCAAAAAATAAAAAAATAAAAAATGTTAGAAAAAAAGATTTTTTTTTTAATTAAAAAATATTCACCCAAGCATATAAATTTTCAAGTCGAGAGGCGCGGATTAGGGTATTATTTTTAATGCATGATTTCTTTACGTTTTTACTATACGATTTAATAAAAAAAATCAACCCGCCCTAATATATATACTTTACAGGGTCTCAGGTCGATATTTCAAGGTGTTACAAACGGAATGACAAAGTTAGTAAACCCCCATCCTTGAGGTGGAGGGTGTAAAAATAAAACGTCTCGACCTGTATACTTTGTGTGATAGATGAGTGTCGACATGAAAAGTATTTTATGAGGATATACAATGTAAGAGTGGTGATTAATATTTTCAGAATTTAAATATACTATGCCTGTGTTTATTTCATACAAGTGTTTCGAAGACTTGGATTTGGGATTATTTTAAAGGACGATATTTTGACGAAATTAATACACCGCCAATATAGATTATAAAAACGGAGAATATACAGCGCGCTTAAATCAAGAGTGGCCTAACTAACATAACTGTCAAATTGAGATTAATAACTTTAAAATTTGGATGACTGATGTTCACCATTAAGTCAAAATTTTGGACGTGGTTCGGTTTGTTTTACTCGACAACAGCTACCAGAAAAACAATATCACTTCTCAGGTATTATGGACTGTCGCCCAATGTTATCTTTCCAATAAATTCATCTTTCATTTCTTCCTTAATGAAACTAATACATATCTGACATCCTATGACACCTCCCTATGCTGGTAGCATTCTAGACAATCATTACTTTACTATCTTTAAAGGTTTCACTGTACACGAATGAACGCGTCTACGTGTTTCTTTGTCTCCCTTCCCCTTCGACGACCGCCAGTGGACGACTAGCCAATAAATGAATGAATGTCTTTTGGGGTCAAATATGGAACAGTTTGAAAATGTCAAGCCAAACAAAAAAAGCACAACAAAAAACCAACAACAATTGATAACATCTGTAAAGCGTACGTTAAATTAGATTTAAAATCCAATATATTACAAATATGTGTACAGCAAATGTATGCAAGTCCTTGGAATTCACTTCATTCATTCAAACCGGCTGTGTTTATGTCCACTTTCAGCGCATTCAAGGCAGGAGTAGGATTCGTCGATATAAATTCACCCTATTTGGTTATATTGCGAACGTGAAAGTTACTTTTATTTCAGAAGGTTTAAGTCAAACCAATATTTACCCCAAGGGAAGGCAGATGTAGTATCGCCTGTGTAACACATATTGTTTTTGAATTATATATAATATCGGTGGGTCGATTGAGAATGTTTATAGACGAAGTTGTTAAACTACATAAGTACATTAGGGTGGGTCGCGGTCCATGCAAAAGAAAAAAGTTTCTAGTCACCCCGGATCTGAAGATTGGCTTCTTTAATGATGATTCGCAAAATGTATCCTGAAAACACATCTAAACATTTTGTTTTTTTGCTTGTAATTTTTTGTATTGCATTTTGTCCAAAACGTTTTATCTGAATTAATAGATCCTTTAAGTTATTTTTGTGTTTTTTTCATAGTGACAACTGAAAACTTTTTTCGTATTTGGTGATAGTATTTGTAAAAAATAAATAGCGGTCTATATTTCTAGAATGCTGCACCCCCAGCGCTTATTATTCCAAAAAGAGTTTGAATGTTTTTGCTCAGAAAAACCTTCATTTGTGTTAAACTATTTTCGAAACACAATGAAAAATCCAAGTAAAAATATTTTTTTTGTATTGTGAATCTCCCATAAGAAAAAAATGAAAAAATAATATACTTTTCCACAACCTATTTTCTCTTGGATTTTTCATGAAAAAGTTATAATTTTGATGATTTTTCACTTTAATTCTGGTTGATTTTGTAAAAAAAATCGTAAAAAAATAGAAGCCATCATTTCACCACTTTAAAACTCACAAAGTCGCTTAAAAATAGACCTAAGCACACGACTTTAAAATTTCCACAAAATGGATTAGTGTAATTATTATAAAATCAAAATAAAAGAATTAAAATAGCAAAAACTTTAAAGAATATAACCCTGCTACATATAACACACCACATCAACATTTTTAAAGTAATTGATATTACCTTCAAAACAAGGAATAATACATTAAATTGATTGAATATACCTTCTAAAAAAGTAGTATTTTTAACTGTTAAATTGGTCATAACTCGTGAAAAAATTCAACTTTTTTCTAAACATACGTATACAATATTTTTATGAAACAAACTTTCAAAACAATCGCAGCTATGGAAGTCAAAAACCGTACCGCTTGACATGGAATGATTCATATATACGTCAGCCTCATATTTTGGGACAGAAAAAGACTTGCTTTTTGAAATAAATTTATTTCAATCGGGTTAGCACTGAGCGCACCTGCTTTTCGATGTAGTTGACACCATTCAGTCCGAGACGAGTCTTTGAGCTGAGTTTTTTTTGGAAAATGTGCGATTCTGAATGAAAGACTCCCCATTTAAGCTCCACATGGGGCTTAAATCGGGACTTTGAGGAGAGGTAGAAGTATTATATGTCATCCACATCTTACCATCAGCACGAGTGAGCTTAGGACCATTTCTTGTAGAATGCAATAACTAACACGAATATTATACTTTCAGGACTCTGGTTCAAATGTTCTTTCAGAAACTGTTCTGTTCATATTCTTATCGATGAATATTACATTCCCAACGCCGCACAGTGGCGCCATTTGAGTTTTTTCGTTGCAAAAATCATATCTTTTGAACCTAATAAGATAATTGAACAGTTTAAAAAACATATGATAGATAACTGTTCAGCCTATGAAATGAGCGTTTGGAAAGGTGCTACGCTCTGTAAGGGCCTAATTATGGGTTATTAAATTTAAAATTAGTAGAAAAATCAATTTTATGGTAACTAAAAAAAATTATTTTTACATTTTTAGATTGTTTTTATTTTTTTTTCTCTAGGGTTTTATGTTTTAAATTATTACCCAACAAATTGAAAAAAAAAAATATTTTTTTTTTTAAATTTATTTATTTATTTTTTTGTCCGGATGATCCATCGCAGCCCCAGTTGCTGATCAATGTCAACTTCTCAGGAAGAATTTTCACCTCATTTTCAGGAAGACTCTCCAACAACCGTTTTGCTGTATGGCCCATGAGATCCTGCAGATTGGCTTTCGCAGAGACTTCCGTAAACTCCGTATGCAGTGGTCGTGAATTTATTTTGGCTTGCGTAATATGCTTGTATCCGGGTAAAACGTCAGCGCCGTGTCGCGTTAAAGATGTGGGCTTGCATCAGCAACAGATTTGGTTATATGCGACCTAACTCTTTCACTATCCTTTGTAAATTTAATAGACAACGCTAATAATAATTGCTTCGTGGTCAAGTCATTGGTGGCATCGGCAAGTTTCCTCTTCCTTGTGAAACTTGAACACTCCTCAATACTTTTTTTTGCCTTCCTTTTGCTCCTCTGGTTGATGTGGTGGGTTTATCTACTGCCAATATATCCAGGATGGTGTCTTCATTAAGCCAGTCCTCGTATTTGGAGTTGAAGTTCTGAATGGTTCGATTAGATTTCACCCATTTTGCCTTAATATTTGCATATATCAGATAAAATTTATTTTTATAATTTCGCTTCTCTCAATATTTCCGTATAAGCTATCAAGTTCTTCTAAAGCAGCTTCCGTGAAAAAATTTGGTGTGGTTGACTTTCTAAACAGTTCAAATAATTTAAAATTGTTCAATGCCATGTTTTCAGTACATCAATTGTTTAATGGTTTCAGTAATTGTTGTGCCAACTTTCAGTCGTAGAGTAATCCAGGCATTGTCCTTATTTTGCAATATATAGGCTTATGCTACCATGCCTAAAAATAAAAAATAAAAATAGGGACCATAAGTCAATATTGTTCTTGACCATTTGTACGCCAAAGTATTGTTTAAGTGAGGTACGTACCTGCTAATTTCAATGAGTAGTTTTTTTCAAACTACTGTCAGTCAAAACATATAAGGGATGGACGCCATACAATTTCTGCAACCATGTCTTTTTAACCTTTTTTACCTCTACGTACGGGCAGCTAAAATTTTTGAATTATGTAAAGAAATAATCAATGAACAGGTTTTGCAAATATGGCAAATCTAGAAAAATATAGATTTTTTTATTTTCCGTCAAAGTTGAAAAATAGTGAAAAAAAGGATAGTTTTTAAATATTGATTTACCAGGAGAAACACAAAGCAAACAGTTAATTTTTTATCATTATACATTTAATAAATACATCAATCAATACAAACAAAAAATAAGGCGATTCGTTACCTATTTTTCGTGATATTACACCTGAAATCGCAACAAATTCACTAAAAATTGTGTGTTTTTTTGAAAACCGAAAGTCGGTCAACTTTGAACGGCTATATCTTCTAAACTAAAAATGTGATATTATTAAGAGTGGCAGATTTGAAATCGTTGAAAAGTTTCCTATAACATGGGTTTATTCAAAACTTCGTCGGCGCTCATGAAAATTTTGATTTTTGCAACCTCGTTTGCTCTACGGGCGCTACTGTGCGCCGGTTGATGAGTTGAAGACTACCCATTGTCTATACATGCTTGTCAGTATCTTTAGATTTGATGATTCGAACTGCCAATACGAATCCATTCAATCCAAAAATGTTAAACTTTATTAGATGTTTCCAAAACTCATTTGTTTTATTTTTATACCTATTTTTTCGATTTTTACTACTATTATGCTTTAGAGGACGGGATCGTCATAGCCGACTTTAAACTTTTTGCACTATTAATTTCCACTTATTTATAATTTTGGCAGTTTCAGAGTAAGATTTTTCCATTTCGTGACAATTTATTATTAATATTCGTTCTTGTATTGATAGCTCTTTTAAAAAATATCTTGCCTTCAATAAAGAAAATATTCTTTAGTTGATTGTAAATTTGGGATATTCTTCAAAAGGGATCTAAACAGAGCCAACGGGTTTGTCCACAGATTTACAAAAAGATTTCTGGTAAATTAAATATAATTCATTTTTTGACAGGGGGTACCATGACTTATGCTGTGCTAAAATATTGGGTTGTAATAGTTAAATATGTTTATATTTTTTATTTAGTTAAAGATGAGGAATAGTTTTATGATTAGTTATATACTACACAAGCGAATACACAAAATAAAAATATATATCACATTTGTTTGTACGTAATTTTTAAGAATTTTGGAAAGATTCTTAACTTTGGGAGTAAATAAATAACATTAAGTTTATACCACACTGAAAAAATATTGTAGATAACTTTGGTAGCTTTTGATAGTATTAAACAAGTAAAAACGGCGTTAAGTTCGGCCGGGCCGAACCTTATATACCCTCCACCATGGATTGCATTCCACAGAGGTTGTCGGTGTTCGTAGAAGTGCAGTAATATTACAGGAAAATATAATTTTTTTAATATAGCCAAACCAAATACAAATATTGAAAAAATAATTTTATAAATAAATATAACATTTTAATTATTTCAAACCACGCTTATAAGGCAAGGCTACCAATACGTGAATTCAAAAATAAATATTCTTATACTTATATTTTCAAAAAGCTTAAATAACATAAATATTGGATTGGAGATAGTAGGTGCTACAGTTGGTTGTATTTCCATTCTATGTTAATTCCAAAAGTACAAATTTTGAAAATCCATATTAGACGTACATAGTGCAAAATAACCTAACTTCATGATTCAACCAATTTTTGCCGTAAAAGAAAAAGTACGAATTTGGAAAAAAAACTTTTTATTTTGCGTGTCTATGCAGTCAGAGGAATGTATATATTCCATGATTCCTGCTGCGCCCATTTGGTTGGTACCATTTTTACCCCTTGACGTTTCTACGCAATTCGAATTTCAGCATTCTAACTGTAGTCGTTTAGTTGTTACTATTTTTATCCCCCTGTACCACTGTATCGAATTTCGAAAAATTCGTCTATTTTCCGTGTCTACGCAGTCAGAGGAATGTATACTCCGAATTTCATGACTCTAGCTGTGGTCATTTGATTGATACTATTTTTATCCCCTTTTTTATTTTAACCCCAAAAAATAAGAATTTCGAAAAATTTGTTTATTTTAAGTGTCTACGCTATCAGAGGAATGTATACATCGAATTTCATGACTCTAGCTGCGGTCATTTGATTGGTACTATTTTTGTCCCCTTTTTCATTTTAACCCCAAAAACTTGTCTATGCAATCAGAGGAATGTATACACCTAATTTCATTATTCTAGGAACAGCCGTTTGATTGGTACCATTTTTACTCTCTATTCCAATTTTACCACTTAAAAGTACGAATTTGGAAAAAATACTTTTATATTATGTATCTACTCAATTGGAGAAATCTACACACCGAATTTGGTGTTTCTTGCTGTTGCCGTTTAATATGTACCATTTTTATCCCTTTTTTGCCCCATTTCACCCCCTACAAATAAGAATCACTTTATGGTGCACGTTTTTGCTATACGGGGAATGCGCATACCAAATATCAAGCCAATATAAACAGAAATATTGATAACACCTGCTTAAATACGCTAAAATATTAGGGATTATTATGGGTATTTTTAGTCCTTGTGAGGGAAAAACTTTTCCCTTTGCGCCGATTTCGCCCCGTTTCAATCCCAACCGATCTACGACTATAAGACGCATTTACGCAAATTTTGAACGTTCTAGCTCCTTTCGTTTAGATGCTAGCGTGCTTTCAACAAGCGGACAGACGGACGGGCGGACATGGCTAGATCGTCTTAGAATTTTATGACGATCAAGAATATATATACTTTATAGGGTCTCAGTTCGATGTTTCAAGGTGTTACAAACGGAATGACAAAGTTAGTATACCCCCATCCTGGAGGTGGAGGGTATAAAAAATGGTGGTATGCATGCCATCTGTTAGGTATCGCCTGAAAAATAAAAAAAATCTCATTCACGAAGGTTATCGCAATAGTGCATCATAGGGTTTTTTGGGCAAAACTGCACACTTTTGAACATGAAAGTATTAATTAAAAATTCCTGGAAAAGTCGAATTTTTACGGTTTTACTATAATATGGTAACATATGTATAGCATTTTCTACTTTATAAACAGGAGTGAATATAAATTACATCGAGTGCTGTTCGCTATTTCTATCGGCGACATTTGAGAGATATTTAGTATTTTATATTTTGAGCGCCCCGGTAGTCGAGTTGGTAACGTGCTCTGCTATCAGCGTGGGGGTTGTGGGTTCGATTCCCACTAGAGGCTCTGGTCTGTCGCTGCAATAAATAGCTACAATGGTCTTAGTCACCCCGGCTCAATCCCTGGACCCAAAATTAGAATATAAAATTTACTTTGTATTGTAATTCATTACAAATAAATAAAAAATAGTATTTTATTAAAACCGAACAGGTTTAGACATTTTTGCCTGACTCCACAGCCCCGATCCCCCGACCATAGGTCAATGTGGAGGGTGCAACTTGTGTTTATGAACTGTGGACATTTTTTGGAATCCACCAAATGACCCATAAATCCCTTTGCAATCGACAATTCTAACCCTTTCGAAGACCAACCCAAAAAAAACAAAGGGAAAGTTTGCCGTCGTTCGCACAAATGCTCGTACCAGTCGGCGTCTACTAAAACATGCGATATCCGCTGAATCCAAAGTACTTTACATGTCCGAATGGCGGAGCTCATTTGAAAGTAGTACTCGATGTCCGCGTATGTCGGAGTGTTTGGATTGTATTGTTTTGTTTTTCGTCCATTCCTACGGACAATGAGTAACGAAATTAATGGCTTCCGCTTTCAAATAGAATTCCGCAGAAAATTAATAAAAGGGCATTAGACATAAAACACGGCGAATAATGTTGCCATCCATCCATTGGTCACTCCATACATGCATACATATATACATGTGGACATAGTTCATGTTGTCCACGACTCTGTGTGCGAGTGTGCGTGAGTTTGACTTTAATATGTGTATTTAGCTAAACTCAGAAGCTGACCGCAACATAACATTTTTAATTAACTCTGGAATTAAACACACAGAAACACCAACAACAACCGACGAGAGACGGGGCACTCACAAAAAAAAAACAAATTTTTTGATTAGAAAATCCGCTATCATCCATTATTAGTTGTATAAAGTTGTTGACCGACTCTTTAGTATCCATCGTGTCGTTGTTGTTGTTGCTGGTGCGGTTGTTGCGGATGATGCTGCTTGATTTGTTGCCACTACTATGTCCGTCCGTCCAGCCGTCCACTATGATTATGATGGGAAGCAGTACAAAACATTGGCGGCAAGACAACGTCGTGAATTAATTCTAATGAATCAAATCATGCAAAACAAAGCCACAGCACAAAAAGAACGCGCCAAACCGAAATCTCCTCCCCTTCGGCCGAACGAGTAGTAGAAAACAACAAAAAAACACATACACGCACCAACAGCTTCTTCAGCGGCATCTTAATAAATATAATTCTCCAGTGGTCGGTTACAAATGCTGAAGAAAAATCTAAAACAATTTAGCAGAGCCACTTGAATGGAATTTCCGCAAAAGTTGGGACTGGGCCAAACCGAAATCCAAAAGAAAGAAATCCCCGCATGACAAATGAAACGCAAATACTTGTGACAACAACACAGATTTATGTGTTGCAGCATCCCCGAGCCAAAGCGTTCTGTGGGGAATTGTGGAAAAGCGGCAGGCACATAATACCGCTGATGGTGGAGACAAATTGAAACAAATCTTTTTTGTGGAAAACTTATTAAAACGAAAATGATTGTCCAAGCGTTTTCCCAGGGAGTACAAATTAATTTCGAATTTATTTGAAATCAAATTAAAAATCATTAAGAAATGGCTGCAGTCAGACGCGACCGATCCCATGAC
The DNA here is from genome assembly GCA_947397865.1 of Polietes domitor. Taxonomy (NCBI): domain Eukaryota; kingdom Metazoa; phylum Arthropoda; class Insecta; order Diptera; family Muscidae; genus Polietes; species Polietes domitor. The sequence goes on from OX377620.1 coordinate 5,737,780, forward strand.
ACACCCCACGCCCAGTTTGTATTTTACTGCAAATCATGAAGGACATTAATGTAAAGCTATTAAAAAATAGACTTATTGTAAAATTTAAAATTGTAGACATCTCGCCTTAAGACATATTTAATAAAATCGGATAATAGAAGTTTGGATCAGCTGAAGTATTGCAGCTTATGGGTACGTGTACTGACTTTCTGGGTGTCAAAGTGACTTTTCATAAGATTTATGAAAAGTGCCTGAAACCTGAATCCAGGAAATACAGTTCTTCATTCTGTAAATCAGTAAGTCTCAGGCGGTTTTTGATATACCCCATTATTGGCAGAACCTTTGGAACAAATGTCTTTGACCTAAATCAGGGCGTATTATGGAAATTGCAGCTAAAAGCAGGTTATGTAGGCATCTGAATAACTTAAATCAGAAGAGCTCTATTGTGATACCACGAAATCAAATTTCATCGGGTAAAATTCAAAAACTCTTGATCTAGAGTTTTGTAAAAAACCTGAAATTATGCAAGGACCCAAGGATTATTATATTTAGAAATTAGCCCAAAGTAGACCACGTTGTCGCAACGTTATGGGGAGCCCCCCTGGGTCGGTACGCGTGGGAGTGAGAGGCGTTGGAACGTTCGAAAAAAAATACCTGTTCTTTCAACAAATTGAGAATTATTGGCTTGTAGAGTCTTGAAGACATTTTGCTTTTGATTTTTTTATTTACATTTGAAATACATTCTTGTAGTCCGACCATCTTAAGACAGTCCAACTATTGGGATATCTTATTTTAAAAAATCTCTACCTACCAAACCTAATAATGATTTTCTACTTCCAAATTGATTGCAAATATTATAGTTTATTATATTATTATATTATATTGCACTTCAATACAAAACTTTTCCGTTTCCTCCGTCAATGAGTCTTTATGTGCAAAAACCCCTAATATTGGCATTGATAAATTAAAAAAATTCTAGCTGAAATGTCTGGGGGGGCCACAATATATGTTCTGCGTTAAGTGTATTGTTCGGCGCGCTGCTTGTTACGAGGTCTTTAATTAGCATTCACTTCAATTGGGGCACGAAATAATCGGCAATTAAACTTACCGATCTTATTTTTTAGTATCTTGAAAAATCGATGAAACCTTATGAAGCATATACATTCTTAATCGTGAACATGGTAGAACCCACCCGATTTAAACAATCATAAAAACTTTTTAAATATGATCAATTCCAAGTGCCAATTTGGAAGTTGCATTGTTTTTACTTTAATTTAGAAATATATATATAGTTTGTCTGCAAATATTACTATGTCCTAAATTCCATAACTCCTTTCGGCAGTTACCGTGTATATCAGCCAGTCAGCCAGACGGACATACTCAAACAGCTTAAAAAGTCGTGAAACTGAGTTGGTCCAAGCATGCTTAGGGTCTTAAGGCACCCCTTCAATCCGTTACACTTTTTTATCTCCCAAATGATATATACCCTCCAACGCATGTGTTCCCTGAAAAGCATAGGTGGGTTAAGTCCTGTAACAGTTATTTGTTATTATCATTATAATGACTCATGGCCACGTCCTTTTCCTCTAGAAACAAACATACAAAGCCGTTATCAGATTTTCCCTTTTCAAGAAAACAACACAAAATGACAGTTTTAGGACAAAGGACAGGAATCAAAATGTGGCAAACCGAAACACCATTAGCAACTATATTTTATGCTCTACAACATATTGTGTTTGCTTGGCTTGGTTCGGTTTGGTTTTTTGTCCGATTACAATTTTCCAAACAGTTGTTGCTTCTCGCCATGGCCCAAGGGGAAGTATTGTGTAGCTGATACTGAAAGCACTTGTAAGTAATCGCAATTATTTTAATATCTTATGCCATATTCACACCAAATTACACTAACGTTCATTAACGGCCATGGCATAGACCATTATCACCGTCGAACAAGCCATTAAAGCGTTCGCGTAGCACTGGAACGGATATAATTTTGGGGGGAAGCCAGCTTACCCCAGTTTATGTTGTGTGGAACTACCCACTTCCGAAGATACAGATGAAGATTCGGAGCACTTCAAAATTTTCACAAACACCAACAAAAGAGGAAAACCATTTAAATGTTGTTGGTTTCAGCTGTAATTAGTGATTGTGTTGGCTTTTCCAAACAAATTAAAAACAATTTCACATTTTCGCACTTTTCGTTAATCTTCAAAGTAATTCCATGAAAATTCTATCAACTGGCCATAAAAAAAATTTTAGGACGCCCGGTACCGGCCATATGTTCCCCGTTACAATTACCCTTGTACAGTGGTTGTAAATGAATAAATAGTCAGAAAGTAATTCTGGATCAAAATCTAAGAAGGAGCAAATCAACAGCAGGGCAGAGAAGGGCCACAGATGATAGGCCTTAAGCATAAGGGTTATAGGCTCAAAATGGGACTAAGTCCAAATATCTATAATGACGTACGCTTCTGCAGTCTGGTGGGCATCGATGGAAGTTAAGAGCAGCATACAACTACTTCAGAAAGTTCAACGAATGAGCTGTCTTGGCATCAGCCTAGAAATTCGAACAACATCGACAAGGGCAATGGAGACAACACTTTCGCTGCGTCCAATATAGATGCAGGTCTCGATCTCGACCAAACGCTTAAGTCCGGTAGGATAATTGATCCAATCGAATTTCATTTCGAATCACAAAAAAATATGGGCAACCTAACGAGTTTCTCCGTATATATAAAGGGTGTCCCAAGAAGAACGCAATTTTTAAATCTGGCAACATTTGTTGTCATTGTTTGACATTTGAACAATTGTTATTGTTTGTTAGTAGAAGGTACGAGGTTAGTAAAAATGGAGCGCTACACGAATGAACAACGCATTCTTATTGTGAAATTGTTTTACCAAAATGGTGAAAGTTTTGCGGCTACAGTTCGCAAATTGCGATCAATTTGGGGTCACAATAATGCTCCAAAAGAGTCAACTGTAAAGAGATTAATGGATAAATTTGCCGAAACTGGGTCTGTTAGTGATGTAAAGACAACAACGCGCCATCGACCAGGTCGATCGACCGAAAATGTCGCAGCTGTACGTGATGATGTCGCTCAAACTCCATCCACCTCAATTCGACACCGAGCTTAGCAAATTGGTGTCTCCAAATCCACTTTGCAGCGAATTTTGACGAAAGATTTGCATCTTCATGCATACAAAGTTCAATTGACTCAGGAACTGAAGCCAACTGACCATGGACAGCGAAGGGAGTTCCTTAATTGGGTATTGGAGAGACAACATGAAAATGCTGATTTTGCCGATAAAATCATCTTCAGTGACGAGGCCCATTTTCATCTTGATGGCTTCGTCAATAGGCAGAATTGTCGCATTTGGGGATCCGGAAAATCCTCGAGTGATTCACGAGAAGCAAATGCATCCTCAACGTGTCACTGTGTGGTTTGGTTTTTGGGCTGGAGGAATCATTGGACCTTTTTTTATGAAAATGAGGCGGGTCAAGCGCAAACAGTCAATGGTGTTCGGTATAGTGAAATGATAACCAGTTTTTTCTTGCCTAGAATTGAAGAAATGAATGTGGAGGGCATGTGGTTCCAACAAGACGGCGCCACATGTCATACAGCCAGAGAAACAATTCAATTGCTGCATCAGTCATTTCCCGGTCGTGTTATTTCGCGTTTTAGAGATCAGAATTGGCCGCCTAGATCGTGCGATTTAACACCATTAGATTTTTTCTTTGGGGTTTTTTGAAGTCGATGGTTTACTCGAATAAGCCGACGACGACTCAAGCCTTAAAAGACGAAATTGGACGCTGCATTAATGAAATACCGCAGCATTCATGCAAAACGGTCATTGACAATTTCATTAAAAGATCGCGTGCATGCCAGCAAAGCCGCGGCGGCCATCTGCACGATATATTGTTCCATACATAACCTCATTCTGTCTACTTTACGATATAATAAAGTTTCACGATTTTTTCTTAAATATCTGTGTTTTATTTAAAATTATAAAATTGCGCTCTTCTTGGGACACCCTTATGTATAGAAAACTTCTCCTTAGAGTTGAGAATGTGGGAATCTGAACGAATAGCCAAACTGCGATCAACGTGATCACTAAACCCGCAGTGAGACGAGAACCATATTAAAATGCAAAGAGGAAATAAATAAATTTTCCACAAAAGGGCAACTAGAGATCATATTGGGGGCAGGACACTGTATGATGGAAGGTGATGGGGGGTCTGATGACACCAAATCGACTCACCATGAGAATTGAACTGATAAACTTCAGCCCATAGGATAACGACGAGAATGTAAATGGAAAACTTCAGTCAAAATGATAATTTGGGAACAAAAAGGGCAACAAAAGTGTTATGGTACGGACTCAATGAGGGTGGAACCAGACAGCTGATGAGGCCGAGTAAAATCGAACTCTGTAGCCCGATGGGACTTCTCACAATTACACTTACCCTCAAAATCGAACTCAGATGAGTGCAGGACGTGTGGGGACAACACCAAAATGGTGAACACAGGGTAATTCCGTTTGTAACACCTTATCGACCTGAGACCCTGTAAAGTATATATATATTCTTGATCGTCATAAGTTTTAACACGAAATAGTCAAGTCCGTCCGTCCGTCTGTTGAAGTTAGATCTAGCATCTAAACGAAAGGAGCTAGGACGTCCAATTACGCGTCTTATAGTCCATAAACGCGTCTTATAGTCGTAGATATATAAAAATCGCTCCAAAGGGAATTTTTTTTCCTCAGAAGAGCTAAAAATACCCATAATTACCTCTAATATTTCAATATGTCTGCTTGTACTTACTTGATGTTGGGTATACGCATTCCCCCTATAACTAAAACTAGCACCACAAAGTGATTCTTATTCGTAGGGGGTGAAATGTGACAAAAAGAGATACAAAATGTACCTATAAAACGACAAAAGCTAGAAACACGAAATTCATATAATTTAGTAGATGTATAATATAACAGTATTTTTTCCAAATTCGTACTTTTAAGGGGTAACATGGGAATAGAGGGATAATAATGGTACCAACCAAATGGTCGCACCTAAAATAATGAAATTCGGTGTATGCATTCCTCTGATTGTGTAGACAACTAAAATAAAGGGATTTTCCGAAATTCGTACTTTATGGGGATAAAATGGAAAAAGGGGATACAAAATTTTCCAACCAAAATGACCGCAGCTAGAGTCATGAAATTCGGAGTATACATTTCTTTGACTGTGTAGACACAAACAATAAAAGGTTATTCCAAATTCGTACTTTCAAGTGATACAATGGGAACAGAGGGATAAAAATAGTACCAACTAAACTGCTACAGCTAGAATGATGAAATTCGGTATGGACATCTCTCTAATTGCGTAGACACGTAAAATAAAGAGATTTTAGGAAGTCGTACTTTTAAGGGGGTCAAATGGAAAAATGGGATCAAAATGGTACCAACCAAATGACCGCAGCCAGAATCATGGAATTCTGTGTATACATTCCTCTGACTTGCACTGTGTACGTGAGATAATGGATTTTTAAAATGTGTACTTTTGAAATTAAAAGAGGATGGAAATACATCCAGCTGCAGCACCCACCAATATTGATGGTATTTAAACATTTTTGAATACCATAACGCTGTTTTTACATGTTATCTTGATTACCTATCCGAAATATTCATTTTGTACTTTAATATTATATTATGACATTTTTATTAAAACATCTTTCTAAGAGAATAATCTTAGTCAGCTCGAAAAAATAAGAAGATTTTATTTTTTATATCCTGTACCCTCCATATTAGGTTGGCGTGATATTTATTTTTTCATTTCAAATTTGCCACATATGTGTCTTATAGTTGGAAATCTGTTGGGATTCCAAATGGACGAAATCGGACTAGAGGAAATTTTTTGCTATAAAGACCGAAGAAAGTTTATTTAAATAAATATCTTTAAAAATATTACCAAGAAAAAGGACTAAGTACAGTGCGATGAAATTAAAAAACAGTGGAAAATTAAAACAATGCATACTCATTTCTATATACATTTAAAAAATGAACAGACCTTCAAAGGCGTTTTGCGCCTTTTCCTCTTATGAGCCACTGTGGCAACCACTCTATATCTTTGATGTCTGATCATTAGGCTGTTTGGGTCACCATCTAAAAGATTTTATTATAAATTGCAAAGAATTAAAATTAATTATTGCCTGTGGTTGATTGAAACCACTGTACTTGGTACATTAAATGCGCGCACCAGCGCCAGTTTAATGCCACAACAATCAGTTGCCAAAAGAAATTCATAGAATTTTTGCATGACGACTTTTTTATCTTAAGCGGTGAGTTTTATTCACGGTATTTGTTCAGGTGTTTTTGTTTGTCGGAAAAATAAAATCACCTCAAAAACAACACAACAGAGAAGCAGCAACAGCAACAGAAACACCAAAAAAAAAGAACATAAAAAATTAATGTCGCATTTCTGCAACAACACCGATACGATACGACACGATACAGAAGAAGAATTGAGTGGATGTGTGTGTGTGTTCGTGTACCGCATAAAGTATGTATTCGTTCATAAAATTTAATTAAAAACTCTCCAGTAAGGGTCGCTCTTCACACCACAATAAATCTCTTTTTCATAATATCAACAACAACAGCAACAAGAAGTGAATCAAAAGCGTCAGCCACATCAGCGGCTGCGGCAGCGACAGTGCCAGCAGCAACAACAGCGATGCAAAGTAAAGTTTCCAATGAATAAAAGGCCATTAAAGGAACCGTAACAGAAATCATAAATTTTCGTAAATTTTCGCATAAGCTTTCATAGAGCATTAGCTTTTAAGTACCTTTTTTCAGACTTTTAACTTGAGCATTAAAATGAATAAAAATGCTTTTGTTGATGTTATTGTTGTTGTTGTCGTCCGACACCACCACCACAGAACAACACACAGACCGACCGCACTTAAGCCCTACTGGGAAGCAACACAACCCGCAAGGATTGCTATCATTGGCCATTTTCGGATTAGAGCCGAATCCTCATGTAATTATTAGCAAGCCAAAAGAACACTTGCACGTACGTTAAACTGGGTCGCCTGGCCGTTCTTGCACAACATTATAGTGACAACGAGTGGCTATAAGAAAAAAAATAGGAAGTGATTAATGATGATTTTCAAAATATTTCAAACATGATTTTGAATATGTATCTTTTTCGTGTTACACTTTTGTCAAAAATTTTGATTTGTAAAATTTTATTTATTTCTTCCGGTGTGGTCTCGTGAAGGCTTGTAACATTTATAATTATAATGAAGGGAAAATATTTTTCTAAAAAAAAACATTTGCCTTTCGAAACCGACTCTTAACATTAAATTTCATTTGAGATATCTTCAATTCAAATATTTGTATCTCCGAAAAAATATACAGTGTTTAGGAAACACTTCAAAAGTAATCTAGAAATCGTTCCCCAACTTTTTATGGCGGAAGTGGCATGGAATGTTGGAGAATTATTGCATGTAGTAATTATACACTCACTCTACATAGTAGGAGGTATATCTCGATTGGGACAGAAAAAAGTGTAAAGCATTGAAGGAGTGACTTAACACCCGTCTGGCTGGTGTACACGATAACTCTCGAAAGGAGCTAATGCCTCAATTCAAACTTAGCACATGGTAATATTTTCCCAAACTTCTTTTCAGTTCGATGATGGGCGAAATTTCCACGTCTCTTAAGGTACATCCCATACAAATTACCCTATGTTAAATTAAAACTAATGTAACTTTCACACGGATACTCTGAATCAGCTATATTTTGGTATTTTAAAATATTTTTATAGTCACTTTAAGAGTACTAAATATGGTGGGTTTTGCAACGTCCTTTCCAATACATCCCACACAAATCACCCAAAACTACGTAAAACAAGTAAGAAAACGTCAGTCGGCTAAACCGATTATAAATATTAAAAATGAAAAAACGAGCGCTGCGGCGTCAATTCTTTCCGATGTTCATCATTTAGGCATCATTCGAAAGGTTTTGACTGCAGCTATTTATTTTTTATAAAATACTACCACCAAATACGAAAACGTTTCCAGTTGTCACTGCACACTGGTCCCAAATCCATTTTTTATGGCATAAAGTCGAAAAATATAGATACAATCTTGTAATTTTGCAGATTTGCTAGACATAACATACATAAAAAATAAAAATAATAAACTCAATATATAAACACCAAAATTATCACCCTGTATTGGTACAGGGTGACCAAAAACAAAATTTTATGGAAGTTTAAAAGAATGAAGATTTATTTACTTTGACGAAATGTGCTTTTCTGAACATTATACTTGTCACTGCAATTTGAATAATTATTTCAAAATATAAAATAGAATGTCTACATATCTACAAAAAGGTGAATGATGTTCTATACCATTTTAAAGGCACTTTCAATACCTTTTAAATAAAATATTGATGCGTCTCGTACACAAAACTGATCCCGACATAAAATCATATATATGTCTATGGCTAATCAAAAGCTGTGCTAAGATAAAAAGACACTTGTTGAAGTTTGCCGAAAAATGCTGATCAGACGAACACTTTCACATTTACACATTGAGTCAAGTTGAGTCCTACATATATAGATTATGTTCTCTACAAATCACAAAATAGCAATACCTATGAATACTGACAAGACCACAATAATTATAAAATGTCAAATTTAATTTTTCAACTACTAACTCTTGCCGTTAATTTTCATAATATAATCGCTTTATTTTTTTCTTTTTAAGTCTTGATTTGAATTAATTTGTAAAACTGCTTTATATCAAAATTAATCCCACTTTTTTTCAACCGCAAAGTTTAAGTACCATTCAGGCTTGTGGTGTTGCCACCTAATTTTCTCCAGTACATTTTCTTGATTGCTTGGAGTGTTGCCATAAATATTATATATATTATATTAACACTTTCCATATATATATATATATATATAAATTAACACTTTCCAATTTTATTTTTTTTTAATTTCTGCCAAAAAATTGGATTTGGGACCAAGTGCACTGTGAAAATCACAAAAAATACTATAAACGTCCAATAATTCGACCAATAAGTTACTATAGGAAAAGAATCAAAATTTAAATTTAAAGTGCTTCCGAGGGTCTATTAATTCAGAAAAAAATTGGACAAAAATGTAACGTAACAAAATTACAGGAGAAAGACATGATTTTTGGAGGTGTTTTCAGGAGCGTTTAGCTCTCAGATGGCTTGACCCAGTGGCGAAATATTTTTCAGATCATCATTAATCAATCCAAACTTTATTTTCGTGTGGTGAATGGAATGGAATTGTTTTTCCATTTGTATGGCCCGCGACCCAGTCTAATATATACCCCTCACTCTCAGAGAAGATGTGTATGGGAGGACTTAAATTTTTCTTAGCGCCGTAGTATGTTTGTGGGAGGTACTAGAAGTTTGTGCCAATTGGACGCAGCTTCCACATTTGTTGATAATTGTAAAAAATATGATAAAATACCAAGTCATAGTAGATTCCATGCACCGGTAAAGGTATTTAATTGTACCTGGGATAGAGGCAATTGTGTAGCTGGTTCAAGAAGGGGCTTGGCTAAAGTGTAAATATTTTTTATGTTTAATGTGATTAAAAAAACATTTTCAAGTATCAAATTGCAAATGATTTTGACTACCCGTATGGATGTTTATCGTTTTTACTGTAACTAAAGTTTATGTCACTTTGGTGGAGTTACCAGAAGGAGTGTGACAATATTGCCCATATTCCATGTGAAAGTAATTTCTGTAAAAGAATTGCCAAATATCAAATTTCACATTATTCCAATCATCTGAATTATACCCCCACTCTACAGACTAGGAGGGTATATATCATTTGGGACAAAAAAAATGCATTGAAGGAGTGACTTAAGACCCTAATATTTTAAAGTGATTTCATTTTCATTCGCTCAAAAACTAAATTTTTCATATTTGAATATATGAAATAACGCCCAATTTATTTCATATTTGATTCTTGGCTTAATTTTTCATAATGATTTTGAAAAGGCGACATCGTATTGTTGCGTTAGTTATATCAAATCTTATTTTATTAAATATCTTACCACTTAAAGACAATAAGACTAGATAGAATTTAGCCCTTTTTACTCGTATACATAACCCGTATAACTTACAGTAGTTTCCAATGATGTTAAATACTTGACGAAATATTATTCGATTTTTTATCCAATCCAATTATTATTCGAATTTAAAAAACCAAACTTTTAAATAATTCGATCAGTCGTATATTCAAAAACAAAGAATTTCTAAATAATCGAGCATTATCCTCAAGAGTTATTCAATTAACCGATTAATCGAACAATTGTTCACCTCAATAATCTATACGTGTCAGTACTTTCCACATGTATGTGTGTATTATGTGCAAATGCATTTAAATATTGCAATCATATGTGGCGACATGAAAAACCACCCAACGAAATTTTTCCCATGGTTATTTTTCATATGAAAATTGCCCATTTTGTATAGGATTTCATTTTAGGTCGATTTTTCGTGCACCCATCATATTCTTCAATAACAATGTTAAAAATAAATTTCTGAAAAATAATCTCAAAAACTTTTTAACATGTTTGTCTATGGTAAGAACATTTCCTTTAGATACACTCTTAGTTTAGTGGGTAACTAAAATTGATGGAATCATCGTGACCCAGTCTTATGTCCACACGGACATCCACATGGATTCCAGACATTGTATTATGGAAAGGAAAGGAAGGCATCAGTAACTGATTTGTCATTCATTATTTCCATAAGCAATTTATTTAGTATTTACAAAACATTGGTGAGAACTATTTTATGATAACCTTGTTTTGCCCCAGGTGAGTGTTAGAACGGAGGTTTTAAGTTTTCATCTTGATTTTGAACTCTAAATACTAAATATTATTAAAATATTTTGATCGTAATATCGGAACATGTGAAATAATTATATTTGGAAGACATATTTGGATATGTCTGATGTCTTCTACTAGAATTGACAAATGACCCTAAAAGTGATGGGCTTCACTTTTAGGGTCATTTGGCGAATTCTCCAATCCTCCATTGCCGAATGTAAGGTATCCACACACAATGTGATTACTTGAACTTATGTGGGTTGTTGTTGTAGTTGTTGTGGCAACCGCTAGTCGCCTCTGAAATGGCCACTGCTTGTTGCAGCTTTTGCTTTAATCCGCAATTTCTTTTAAATCATAAAATAAAGACCGAAAGTATGTGCCCGTACTTTCCTATACTCTGCGAGTATCCAAATGAAAAGCACACCAAAACGCTACGCTACAGAAATGGAAATCACGTAAAAATTAAGCGAAACCTAACATTCCGCAAAACACAACAGCAGCAGCAGCAATAGCAGCAACTCCCAGTGGTCATCTTGTGATTTTTTCATCTTTTCTGGGTAATATTCTCTGAGGTGGCAATGAATGAGGTCGTTTTAGCTGAGCTCTGTTTTTTTTTTGTTTGCTTACAAAGTGGACTAGGAAAAAAGCAGAGGTATTAATGTGAAAAATATTTAATTTCGCTTTAACAGTTGGGTTAAGTTGGAAATTAAATCAACAAACTATTGGCTTATCGTGGGTTTAAAACGAAATTAAAAATAAAACGGAATGAAATGAGCTCAGAATGAATTTAATCTCAACCATAAAGCCGCGTATCTGCCGATTTAGGTGCATAATTAAGTTTTACGCTGAGAGTGAAAACTTTTAATTGAAAAGTATGCCCCTCAAAAAAAGTTCTCTGCCCGAAGCCATAACAATGTTTCAGCGAACCAAGCGACTCACACTCTCACAGTCGCCATCCGTCAGATAAGCTAACAAAGAAGAGAATCTCTATTCCTTCGCTTGAGTTGGTGGTAAGAAGTTATTGATTGAATGCCTGGATTACCAAAATAAATTCATACTCATACCAATGGAGATTACAATGACTTTTAAATTATTCATTGCCGATAATAGGGATGTTTTTGAAAGTGGCATAAGTAAGTCTTCCCAATCAATCAAAAAAATGTACTGCAATGCTAAGCGACTTATTTGAATACCACAAAGAGAATTGTGTACCGAAAGGAAGCCAGTTTGACTAAATAGAACGAGCAATGTCCGTAGGTTTGTACATGTTGCAAATATAAATGGATATTGCCGAGCAACCAGTTACTTCGTATCGAATCGCCTTTAAATTGGACAATATCGGTGCATGTTTTATTAGAATTTATACCCACACTAAGCTGGCATATAATAAATAATTTTACCTTAAATACAATAGGTCTGACGAACCACTTTTTGGCCAAAAATAAAAAGTATATGGTTATTAGGGAAGAAATTTGTCTATTTTTGGCTCAGAAATTCATATTTTGAACGTGGATCCAAATTTGCCTTCCAGTTAGAATTCGGAGCGCTTTAAAATCCGACATAAGATGTTGGATTTGGCTCAGAAACATATATTTTGAAAGTGGACTTCGGCTAAACCGAGCTACATATATACCGTCATTCTCTGAATTAAAATTGCAATTTTTTAGACGTCTTATATTATTTAGGGCTAAACTATTTGCACCAAAGATGTATTTCAAACCCCGGTATATAAGTTATAATGGATTTAATTACATTTACATGGGATGGGGACAATTATGAGGGAGATAGTAGAAGGGGCGTGGCAAAAGCATAATCATTTTGTATGTTTAATGTGATTATAAAAACATTTTCAAATATAAATTTGCATCTGAATTCGACTATCCAAATTGTGCGGGAGATACAGGAAGGGGTATGACAATATCCCCCATATTTCATGTTGGTATAACGACTATAACAACATTGTAAAATATCAAATTACACAGTATTCCGATCATCCTACGAATGGAGTTTATATTAATTTTGTCATTCCGTTTGCAACACCTTGACATATTCCTCGAGACCCATTAAGGTATATATGTATTCTGGGTTGTGGTAAAATTCCAAGACGATCTGTCTATTGAAAGCACACTAGCTTGCGAACGAAATGACCTAGTGGTTTCAAATTTTCATCACATGCGTCTAATGGTGTTGTAAAGGGTGATTTTTTAAGAGCTTGATAACTTTTTTTTTTTTTAAAAACGCATAAAAGTTGCAAAATCTCATCGGTTCTTTATTTGAAACGTTAGATTGGTCCATGACATTTACTTTTTGAAGATAATTTCATTTAAATGTTGACCGCGGCTGCGTCTTAGGTGGTCCATTCGGAAAGTCCAATTTTGAGCAACTTTTTCGAGCATTTCGGCCGGAATAGCCCGAATTTCTTCGGAAATGTTGTCTTCCAAAGCTGGAATAGTTGCTGGCTTATTTCTGTAGACTTTAGACTTGACGTAGCCCCACAAAAAATAGTCTAAAGGCGTCAAATCGCATGATCTTGGTGGCCAACTTACCGGTCCATTTCTTGAGATGAATTGTTCTCCGAAGTTTTCCCTCAAAATGGCCATAGAATCGCGAGCTGTGTGGCATGTAGCGCCATCTTGTTGAAACCACATGTCAACCAAGTTCAGTTCTTCCATTTTTGGCAACAAAAAGTTTGTTAGCATCGAACGATAGCGATCGCCATTCACCGTAACGTTGCGTCCAACAGCATCTTTGAAAAAATACGGTCCAATGATTCCACCAGCGTACAAACCACACCAAACAGTGCATTTTTCGGGATGCATGGGCAGTTCTTGAACGGCTTCTGGTTGCTCTTCACTCCAAATGCGGCAATTTTGTTTATTTACGTAGCCATTCAACCAGAAATGAGCCTCATCGCTGAACAAAAAGTGTTCGCGAAACACATTTCGAACCGAACACTGATTTTGGTAATAAAATTCAATGATTTGCAAGCGTTGCTCGTTAGTAAGTCTATTCATGATGAAATGTCAAAGCATACTGAGCATCTTTCTCTTTGACACCATGTCTGAAATCCCACGTGATCTGTCAAATACTAATGCATGAAAATCCTAACCTCAAAAAAATCACTCTTTAGATCGCTTGGGATTGAAAGCGGGCGACATTGGCACATAGGTAAAATGAGTTCCCTAACAAGGACTGAAAATACTCATTAATATTTTGAGTAATTACATTTGTTTTTATATTTCTACTTTATAATAATATGTACGAATATTTATAGCGTGAATATGAACCAAAAAGCTATTATTGCAAAATCATACCTTAGGGGTTAAATGAGTCAAAAAGGGATATAAATAGTAGAAGCAAATAATGTACATTTTTGAATAGAAAGAAAAAATATAAAAATTGTTGAAAATGTTTTCCCGTGAAGAGGTTAAGTCTGCAGTGAGCAAGCTCAATGGATCTAACTATGTAGTTTGGAAGATTAAGATGGATCTTATCTTAATAAAGGAAGATCTGTGGGATGTGGTACATCAATCAAAGCCAGCAAATTCGGATGCAATCTGGATTAAGAAGGATGGACAGGCAAGGACATGTATTGGATTGATAGTGGAAGGTGATCAGCTAATTCACTTGAAGAATGGTGAAACTTCGAATGACTACTTTAAAAAGCTCAAATATCATTATGAGAAACCGTCATTGAGCACGAGTGTGTTCATTATGAAGTTTGCAAGATGCTGTTATTGGATGATGATATTAACGAGATGATGCGCCTTATAGACCACTTAGCGGTAATGGGAGATCCATTATGTGAATCTTTGGCGGTGGCAATGCTTTTACGAAGTCTTCCAGAATCCTACGACCCGCTGATTGTTGCACTAGAGGCTCGAAGTGACTAGAACCTAAATATTACGTTTGTGAAAGGTCAGCTAATAGAGGAATCTATGAGAAAAGTTCTCAAAATAGAATCACATGACACATCGGTAATGAAGGTAGATAAAAGCAAAAATGAAAAAAATATCCAAAAACGCTGAAGAAATGTTTCTACTGTGAGAAGTTTGGTCATCTTAAGAAGAACTGTAAGCTTTTTAAGGAGGATATGGTAAAAAAGAACAATGTCAACAATGTTTGCCGCTTGGAAATAATGGTAAAATCGATTGGTACATCGATTCTGGGGCCACGTGTCATATTTCAAACAGAATAACTTTCTTATATACTTTAAAACAGAATCATTGTGAGTCTGTACATGTTGCCAATGGATTCAAGCGCAAGGAAATGGTTGGTGGTTCCTTCAAGTTGTTGGCGAAGGTGACAAATCTGAGAAGTTTCCTGTAAAAGACGTTCTGTATGTTCCCTCTATCGAAACCAATTTATTGTCCGTCAAGAATCTGACAGAGTGTGGATACAGAGTTAATTTTGATGCATATGTTTATGTGCAAGATAGTGAAAGACCGTGAAGTTGTCGTGGATTTGGAGAACGACTTGTGTAAGTTAAGTCATGAAGCACAACACGGTTCAAGTAATTCATGAAGTTGACATACATGTTGGATACACACAATTGGCATCGCAGGATGGGTCATCGAGATATTAATGTTGTACAGAGAATGCTGAAAGACGCAGATATCAACCTAAAGACTGTGGAATGATATTAGACTGTGGAATATATCTTAGCGGCAAGATGTCGCCTAAGCCCTTTCCTCAAAAGTCATATGGAAATTTCTCAGTCTCAATAAAATACTTCACCGAAAGCGTTTATACATTCTATAAGTTAATGTCTTAGAGAATTCTTATTGTCAGAACTGTATTGTGGACGTTTATGATGATTATATTTGTGGAAGATCTTAACTCACTAACTCCTCTCTTTATGGGCCAATTTGATAAAATCAATTGGGGCAATTTCGATAAAAAATCAAGAAAAGTCCTATGAAAAAGGTTATTTAAGGATTAAAAATTGCCGTGAAATTAAATTTAATTGATAATAAAATGTAATTAATAATTAAATTAAGTTATTCACGCTTAGCAAAATTGCGCGCCAAAAATTTTTGGAAGGTCGATCATTTTCGACAAAAATGTGGGTAGAGCTCGGTAAACAAAATATACGAATTGAATATTTTTCCAAAATTTTAATTGCCACGGCATATATGACTAAAATGATATTGTTTGCATAATATTTTTGTTTTATAATTTTCTAGCAATCTATCCAACGGACCCGGCGGATCAATGTAAAGAATCAATGTCGCTTGTAACATATATATATAGTCAAACAAAGTGCATCTATATTCTTATTTGGGCCGAGTGACATTATAGCTAGTTTTTGCAGCTATAGCCTCTGGTGGGAATCGAACCTATAATCCTCAGGCAGATGATCGAGCACGCTACCAACTTAGCGGTGTGTCCTATTATTTAATTCTTCAATTTATAGGAAATGATTAAAAATAATTGGTGTCCCATAACCTTTTTAGTATTTGTGTTTTACGACAAATGTAAGTTAAATTGTTGTTGTTGACAAAAAATTTCTATTTTAAATAAATCCAAAATGATTTAAGTAAAGCACCATATTAAACGTTGTAGCTTATTTTCACATGGATGGCTTCTTTAATCACCCAAATTGTCATATTGTCGGCACATAGCCGAACTTAAACTAGGTTTGGGCAAAGTATTATAAAGTTTTAAAGCACTTGTAAAATGCTTATTTGCGAACTAAATATGTTTTCACTTAAGTATAAGGAGTAGAGTGAGGGTATAAAAAGATGTGTTTTCTATCAAAATTACATCTTTCTTATTATTTAGGTGTTAATGAAAGCTATATTATTTTATGTAGATGAGTTTAATTTTCGAATATATCTCAACGTTTTTCTCAGTTAAATAATATTTATGATCAATACCAAATAAGTTTTATTGTATGTAAACATTGGAAAATTCAATTTTAAATTTTTTGAATATCTGGGTTAACTGGACTGTTTTTATCACCAGTCATTATCTGCGATTTCTGACTTCGCTGTGGTTATTACAACTAATTTAAAACATACCTACTACTCAGCTCTCAAAGAATTCACCAATTTATACTGACTAACAATTTTGTGACATTTCAAGGATTTGTGGATTTTGTGGTAAATTTGTAGATCTCTGCTCGTTGTACACACATACTCGTACAACGAATATAATTACAAGACATTAGAATTGTCGCTGCGATATAATTACCCAACATACTGGGACAACTTCTCCTTGTGTATGAGGTTGTTATCGAACGATTAGCAAAATTTATCATCTTAAATGCAGTTGTCGCACTTGTGGATATGTCAGGCCATTTGTAACTGCACTGTGTGCTTGCGCTGGCAGTGGCACTGTGAAAGCAAGAAACCCCAGAACAGTGAGCATTGGTATGGACATACTTACAGCACCTGACCAGTGAATTACGAACAGTAAGGGGGAAATTAAATAACTGAAGATATTGTTGGAAACTGTAGAAGGTATCTGTAGCAAATATTGTGAATGTTCTTCATTTATGTATTCTAAAGAAGAGGGACTAAATCGGTAGATAGGGAAAAAGTTTCCCTCAGAAAGACTGAAAACTGCAAAATAGATTGAGTATTTAATGCATTTGCTACGTTTATTCCTTTCGCACGTGAACGGATAGCAAAAATGCACACTTTAGGCCGTGAAATAGGGCAAAATGGATAAAAACGGTACTAATAAAACCACAACTGCTTCAAACATGAAGTTCGGTCTGACATTTTCCTTCCAATAGCGTACACGAGTAAAATAGGTGGATTTTAAAATTCGTACTTTTAAGGTGTAAAATGGATAACAAAAGGTACAGATCATATGGCTGAAGTTAAAATCATGAAATTCGGTATGAACACCCTCTGACTGCGAGGAATACAGGAAGGATATAATTAGTTCGTATTTTTAGGGGGTAACATGGCGATAGGGGATAACAATGGTACCGACAAAACGGGAGAGGTTAGAATAATGAAATTCTGCGTATACGTACCTCTGGCTGCGTAAACGTGATATTCGCTCTTTAATGAGAAAAGGGGGTACCGGTGTGTACATTCCTATGAATGTATAGATACTCCACATGAAAAGTTTTTATACCTTCCACCTAAGGATGAGGTATATTCATTGTGTCATTCCGTTTGTAAAACCTTGAAATATTCATAGGAGACACATTAGAATTTTACCACGACTAGAATATATATACTTTATATTTTGCTTCGTGGCCATGTCTGTTGAAAGCACAACATCCGCCGAAAGAATTGAACTAGGACGTTCCAATTTACCCCAAATGTGTCTTATGGTTGCAGATCGGTTTAGATTGAAAGTGCCCGAAACCATTCCAGCGGAAAATACCCCCTAATATGTAGACTTGCATGTACTTTTTAGACTTGATATGCATTTTTTAAAAAAGTCTGCTTTATATGAACTTGAAATTTGAAAGCACCAAAAATTAAATAAAAATTTCAGCGAGCGAGATGTGACAATACGGGATAAAAATGGTACCAATGATTCGATAACAGCTAAAATCATGAAATTCGGTGTGTACATCCCACTAATTGTGTGAGCTCGTAAAATAGAGGTATTTCTTAAATTCGAACTATTGGTACGAAAGGGGATAAAAATGGTAGACTTTTCAAAAAGAGGGATTTTTTAAGGGAAATGAGGGATAAAAATGGTACCAAACCACTGAAGTTGAAATCCTAAAATTCAGTGTACACGTCTGGCTGTGTAGACGTGAAACATTAAGGAATTTTTCGAAATTTGTTCTTTTACGCGGCCGAATGTGGATAAAAATTGTACCAACCAAACTAATGCACCTAAAATAGTGAAATTCGGTGTGTACATTAGCCTGGGTCGCGGGCCAAACAAATGGAAAAGAAAAAATCCTATCACACCACAAAAATAAAGTTTGGATTGTTTAACGATGATTTGCGAAATATTTCGTTCCTAGATCAAGACGACTGTGAGCTAAACGCTCCTAAAAACACCCCCAAAAAATAAGGTTTTCCCGTGTATTTTTTGTACGTTGTTGGGCAAAAATACAACGTACAAAAAATAAACCGCACCTAAAACCGGCCCCAAAAAATAAGTTTTTCCCGTGTATTTTACACGGGAAAACTTATTTTTTGGGGGCGGTTTTAGGTGCGTTTAGCTCTTTCTGAATTAATAGATTCTTTGAAGCCCTTTAAATATAAATTGTTATTCTTGTCTTAGAGTAACTTATTGGTCGAATTATTGGACGTTTTTGTGTTTTTTCATATTGACAACAAATTTTCCGTATTTATATAAAATTAATAGCTGAAGTCCATACTTTACGAGTGATGCATAAATTATGAAAATCGGAAGGAATTTAACGCCGCAGCGCTCATTTTTTATGAAAAGAGTATAAGACAAGAATAATTTTTTTATTTAAAGTGCTTCTAAGTGTCTATAATATTTTGCAAATCATCGATCTTCATTTTTGGGGGGTAACCGCAGCAATTTATTTTCGTGACCCATCCTAGTGTTCAATGTTCTGACTGCGTAGACGCGAAAAATAGAGAGGTCTTTCGATATTCATACCTTTGGCACCAACCAAGCGGCTTTAGCTAGAATCATGAAATGTAGTATATACACTCGTCTGACTGCGTACACGCGGAAAATAAGAAGATTTTTCCCAAATTCGAACTTTAGTATCAACATTAAAAAAACGAATAAAACTTGTGCTGAAAAACAGCCTTTTTACTCATTTAATTTAGTCGTTTAAGGGCGATAAGATAGGATGGGGGGATAAAAGTAGTACCAACCAAGAGGTTGATATGTATTTGCCAAATACTTCCGCTATCTGTAGTAATGCATTGACATGGGGCTGTCCTAACCCCAAACGGTGAGGTACAGGTAACCATTTGATCATTTGCATAAGAGCCAAAATGAAATCAGTTTAGCATTGTCGATGCTGTTCTATTCTATTCTGGGCTGTTCTGGTTCTAGTTCTGTCCAAATACAGCCATGTTGGTTGGTTGGCTGGCTGGCTGCACTTAATGCGGTGCATTTGCTTGGGAAGACAAGAGAGCGATACAGATGTGGCGCCTAAACAAGTCTCAATGACACTCGAAATGATGGGGCTGTTTGTAGTCATAAAACATTTCGTAAGCTGCTGTTCGCCGTTCTCCGTATGTGCTCTAGGTGCCGCGCTGTACAGTGTCGCCGTTATTGCCGTTTCTGTGGCCAATGAAGCCCAAATGAACGTCAAGTCTGTAACAAGAAAACCACCAACCAACAAAAGCAAGCAGCAGGCAAGCAAAAGACAACAACAACAGTAGAGCAACCAGTTAACCCGGCCTTTGGCTATAACAGCTACAATTAAAGTTGGCTGGTGTTGGCCGGGCTAAGCGAAACTAAACCAAAGCGAACCGCGCCGATCCGAACCTATCCAAACCAAACCGCGAACAACCTTAGAAGCGCAATCTATGGATTCCGATTTGCCGCTGAATGTGTTGGCTGCTGCTGCTGGCACCACAAAGCCCAAAACATCTGAATATAAAGTTGAACGCGTGGGCGCTCATCTGCATACGACGCGTCGCCCGGCAACGTATGGACGGCCATCGGAATAAACACACACGCCACACACCGCGTGGAACTCGCTCCAACGGCCCAAATAGCTGCAAAATGCGTTTTTTTCTTGTGAGTGAACGAACGAACGAGCGATCGACTGAATGAATGTATGAATGAACGCGAGGTTGAGGCATTGGAATGAATATTCGTCCATTGAATGGATGATAGTGTTGTTTAGCTGCCTGGCTGGTTGGCGTTGTTCAGAAGTTCACAAGTAATGCATACCCGTGTGTATTTAAGATGTACTCGCACATATATAATATTTATATATACGAACATGTATCTATTTAGAAACAATCAAATAACATTATGAAAAAAAAACGAAAAACAAGTTTTCTCATGTATTTATGCCCAATAAACATAGTAAGATACTAAAGGTACCTACTTTATGACCACATTTTGTGGCTATTATTTGCTGGCTTTGCTTTGTCGCTGTTGCCCATTGTTGCACAGTGTTCGGAAGTGCAATGCAGCCAAGGAATTCCCGTAATCCAATTGCAAATGACTAACAAACTGAAAGAAGATGCAGGGGACCTGTATAAATGGAGAACTAGAGATGCTCTAGTGTTCTTATGTAGTTTCGCATTATTGCACAGGGCGGAAGATCATTAATAAACATAACAAGAAAAAACGTCGTTAAGTTCGGCCGGGACGAAACCAAAACAAATACAAGTATTGAAAAAATAATTTTATAAATAAATATAATATTTTTATTTTTTCAAACCACGTTTATAAGGCAGGCTACAACTACGTTTGCACTATATACACTAGGTTGAGTCACGAAAATAAATTGCAGCGGTCACCCCCCGGAAATGATGATTGGATTGTTTAATGATGATCTGCAGAAGATTTCGTCACTGGTTCAAGCCATCTGTGAGCTAAACGCGCCTGAAAACACCTGATGCATTTTTGCCCAAAATTTTTATCTGAATTAATAGACCATTGGGAGCACTTTAAATAAAAAAATTATTCTTGTCTTAGAATAACTCATTGGTAGTATTATTGGACGTTTATATTGATTTTTTGTGGTTTTCAAGGTGACAGCTAAAAAGTCATATTTCTTGGAAACATTTTGTAAGAGTTGATATGCAAAATAAATAGAATGATGAATATCGAACGAAAACTTACGTTATTTTACGTTAGCGTTATTTTCAGAAGCGCTTAGCTCACAGATGGCTTGATCTAGGAACGTGATATTTTGCAAATCCTCATTAAACAATCCAAACTTTATTTTCGTGGGGTGACTGGAACTTGTTTTTCCATTTGTATGGACGGCGACCCAGCCTAATATTCAAAGTCAATTCAAAAAATAAATATTCTTATATTTATATTTTCAAAAAGCTTAAATACCATAAATATTGGTAGAGAGTGGGTGCTGCCTGTATTTACATTCTATTTTAATTCCAAAGGTACAAATTTTCAAAATCCATTATCTCACGTACATAATGCAAAATAACCTAACTTCATAATTCAAATTTCGATTATTTTAATTTTGCGTGTTTATACAGTCAGAGGAATATATACATCGAATTCCATTCCATTGGTACCATTTTAATCCCCTTTTTCCTATTTTACCGCCTTAAGTGTACGACTCTCCAAAATCTCTTTTTTACGTAACTATACAATTAGAGGGATCATCATTATTCTACCTGGTACTATTTTTATACCTCTGTACCTATTGTATCCCTTGAAAGTACGAATTTGAAAAAACCTTTTATTCTTCATGTCTACACATTCAGAGGAATGTATACTCCGAATTTTATGCCTCTATCTGCGGTCATTTGGTTGGTACTATTTTTATCCCCTTTTTTCATTTTAACCCCAAAAAGTACGAATTTCGAATAATCCGTTTATTTTACGTGTCTAGGCAATCAGAG
Source organism: Polietes domitor (assembly GCA_947397865.1). NCBI lineage: Eukaryota > Metazoa > Arthropoda > Insecta > Diptera > Muscidae > Polietes > Polietes domitor. Next base: position 5,760,098 of record OX377620.1, read on the forward strand.
GAAAGCCCGGTTTCAATCCCAACTGATCTACAACTTGATTCTTTTCGTTTAGTTGCTAGCGTGCTTTCAACAGACGGACGGACATGGCTAGATCGTCTTAGAATTTTACGAGGATCAATAATATATATATTATTATATTAATATACCCCCATACTGTCCTATAAAAAATAACAATCACAAGACCCCAAACCAAAGATCGTAGTTAATACAGTTCATTATCAATTTATTTCTCATCACAGTCTCTTTCTCAACATACATTTAGCCCACAGTATTTCCAATTTCGTAATTCTATCCTTTTAGTCGGATTTTGAAAGTCTATTATATTATATTATATTATAGTTATTAGATTCCCATTAAATTTCGTAATGAAAAAGTGAATCTTTTTCCAAACAATTTTATTCTAGTTTACGATGAGCAAGTGGTTTAGGGGTTAGGTCATAAGAATATGGTAGATACGGAAGCAATTCTTAGCAAGGCAAAAAATTAGAAGTATTTCTACAGGAAGAACGTTCTATTTTATATTAATATTCCTTTTTTACACATTTCATTTGGCCACCTTGAAATATTCTTCGAAGAACCCATGAAGCATTTATATTGTGGGATGTGATAAAATTCTAAGGCCATCCGGCCATGTCTTTCTGTTAAAATAATTCCAGCTTGCGAACGAAAAGAGCTAGGGGATTCAAAATTCACACACTTATTCCTAATAGTTGCAGATCGGTTGGACAAATTAGGACTTGTGATAACAATTAAGTAAGCCTTCCCAGAGAACATATGTATGGAAGTTATAATGACTTAAATTTTACTTTGGACCGGATAATTTGTGAATAAGATAATAGAAGGATCGTGGCACATTATCCCCCGCATTTATAAAACAATTCTAAAAACTTGGTCAATTACTAAACTAGATTGACAGTTATAAAAGATTTAGTTTTACCTAGGATAGGGGCAATTGTGTGGGAGGTACTATAAGGAGCCTGGCAAAAGCATAAACATTGTATTGGTTTTTATCTGATTTCGATAATCAAAGTGGAAGTTATATTAGTTTTATTTTGACCAAAGCTTATGCCAATTTGTGTGAGAGGTACCAGAAGGGGCGTGGAAAATCGCATATATTGCGATTTAATGCAACATCTATAAAAAACATTATCGAATGTCAAATTCGGGAGTATTCCGATCATCCGTATATAATTTATAACATCTTTAATTTTACGCATTTTATGATAATTTGTATGGGAGGTACTATAAGGGGCGTGGCAAAACCCGCCATATTTTTTAAGCATAAAGTGATTACAAAAACTTTATCAAATACCAAAATATAGCTGAATCCTAATATCCGAGTGGAAGTTATGCTATTTGTATGGGAGATTCCAGAAGGGGCGTGGCAATTTCGCCCATCTTCGAACTTAAACTAAGTTTGGGAGAAATATTACCAAGTCATGAAACGGATTTGGTCCAAACATATTTAGGGTATTAAGTCACTCCTTCAATGCGTTACACATTTTGTCTATTCCAAATAATATATACTCTACTACTCCGTAGAGTGAGGGTATAAAAAATGGGAAACATTTTACCATGAAATTGGGTATATATGATTCGAAATTCGTACGTTTGCAATCAAATGTCATAGAGGGATAAAAATGGTCGAAACCAAATGACTGTAGTTGGAATTGTGAATTCAGCATGTAACCTGACTGTGTGTAGTGAGATGACGTCTTTAAAGTCTGTTCGCAAAGTTCATAGGGCACTTCGTCCAAAGAATTGTGTTTAGTGATGAAGCTCATTTTTGCACATTTGTAAGCCAATATTCAGGCTAACATTGACGGTCAGATTTATTTATTTCAGGAAAAATATTAAAATTTTTTAATATGTTTGACTTGTATTATCATTTTAAGTTTTCAAGCTCTAAAAACACCATTTATTTAAGGAGCTGCCTATCCACTTCTTGAATTTATTATTTTGATATGTAATAAACCGGGTCGAAAAAAATAAAGTATGATCCGTCCTGGTGTCAATATGTGTATTAGGCTGGGTCGCGGTCAAATGGAATGATGATTTGCAAAATATTTTGTTCATAGACCAAGTCGTCTGTGAGCTAAACACTCTTGAAAACACCCCAAAATGTCATATTTTTCACGTGCAATTTTTTGTTGCATTTTTTTCAAACATCCTCTCTGAATTAATAGACCCCATGAAAGCACTTTAAATTTATTGAGTTTTTTCAAATTTACAACTGAAAACTTTGTAAAAAGAGTTTGCAAATTTTGGCTCCATCTCCTGTATTAAATTATTTCTCAAAAATAGAATCAGTGACATCTTTTTCATACGATATTCACCATTTATGCATCAATTTATTTTCCATAACATCTCTTGCAAAATGTTTTCAAGAAATGTGGTTTTTAGCTGTAAATTTGAAAAACCACAAAAAATCGATATAAACGTCCAATAATCAGTGACTTATTCTAAGACAAGAATACAAATTTGTATTTGAAGTGCTTCCAAGGGTCTATTAATTCACAAAAATGGAAAATAAAAAAAGTACACGGGAGAAATTTGATTTTTCGAGGTGTTTCCAGGAGCGTTTAGCTCAAAGACGTTTAGCCCAGCGACGAAATATCATTAAATAATCCAATTTTAATTTTTGGTGACTGCAGCAATTTATTTTCGTGACCCATCTTAATATACAGGGGAGCCAACTTTGTATGAATTGGGGATAGCGAATATCGACCGGAGTCGATGCTTCGGTTCTGACATTAAAGAGACAATTAATAGATTGTTGTCATTGGAGACTAAAGGTATTTAATATCCATTTCTCCTTTTTATTTTATTTATTATTTATTTTTTAACCCTAGAAGTATTTGTGCCAAAATCACTTTCCCTAAGTTTTCATATTATACCATTCCCCTCACGAAAGTTATTAATTTTGGCATCCTAAACGCGTAAAAAGGCACACTGCACGCAGCTAGAATCATAAAATTGGGTGTATATTTTGCTAGATGCTTGAAACAAAAGGATTTTTACCAAATTCGTACTTCGTATTATTCTGATATATTTGTTCAATATTTCACTAACAAAATATTTTATTTATTTAAAACATTAGACACGAATTAAAATCTCATTTTTTGTAATTCCTCTCAAAAAAAAAAAACTATTTCATAAAATTTGACTTTTTGGTGCAAGTGAAGAATTTAAGGTCATCCAGACACACTGAGACAATTTTTTCGCCTTACCCCAAGCACTGTGCCACAGTACATTTAGCAGATCATTAGCTATCTTCCACAACAACTTCGAGCGTGTGTGCGTCTTTATTAATAAAAGATCATGTTAATCATTCGGAATATAAACAGAAACGACACGAGGAAAAAAATATGGATCAGATTTGAACAAAACAAAAACTGACATTGTTTCAATGTTTTTTGTGTTGTTTTGTTTGTTTGTTGTCTTTTGGATGATTTTTATATGACTTATCGAATGGAAAATGTTAGGAAATTTGTTCAAATCCGTTGTTTGTTTTATTCGACAAGTATGCAATAAATAAATTTCATTGTTCCCAATGTTTTATGTCTTTTAAATGTGATATTGATTTCATAATTTATTTAGTGTCATTAATTTATTTACAGTTCAGCGTTTCCACTGGTATTCTACGCCGTGTTTATGGAGGAGATACAGAGATACACCATCACACACACTGTTCCGTGTATGTATATGTATATGGCCAGCCGCCAGTGTCCATTTTAATTAATGTTACTAAAGAGTTGTCGAAACTAAATCTTAATTTATGCACATTTTAATTAGAACAAAGTGCCAGTTATTAGCAGCGAATGATTTGATTTGGATTTGCTCTTGAATTTGGATCTGGTGTTGAAATCGTCGGAATCCCTTAAGTGCGGACGACGGATGTGACAGACATACATGGGTTTCAGATGTACGAATATATTTCAGAAACCAATTTGTTCTTGGCATGATTGTCCATAAATGTGGCGGATGCTGCCGGCCCATTATCAGTCGCACTTAACTACCCCAGTGTGTACATATGTATGTGTGTATGTCTGAGGTTAGAGCGCCTCTCAGTTTCAGATTCCCACAGTCGATCCGAACCTACGTTCATCGGTATGTGGTGTATTTTGTGAACATGGCATGTTGTCGTTTCGCTTCATTAAATTGCTTAGGCGGTTACTGCCCGATTTCAGCAACAGAACTAAATTATTTCCAGCACCATGACACTTGACTATATTTAGAAGAAAATAATTATCTCAATGGAATTTCTCTGAGACACGACGTGAAACTCCAACACCTGCAATCGACCGACCACAAATGGTAGTGTGTGTGTTTGTGTGAGTGGAAAATCTAATTACATGAAATCACACCATATGTCCAGCCTCATCGAGAGTTAGCTAAAAAGTTTTATAAATGATTTGCCATAAAGAGTTCGCTTACATTTTTAAGTGGCCATTAAAACTTCTGTGACCTTTGATCTATGAATTTGACTCCATATGTTGTCATTGGGTCGTTACGGTTTCTTGTCACTACGCCTTTGTTCGATTTCCTCTAAAACATCAAACTTTATGACAATCTAGTCATCAGAAGATTAGTACGAGCACCTACTGAGTTTTTTTTTGGGACAATAATGTTGATTAATAAAAATACACAAAAAGTCGTTAGACTTCAACCGATGATATCCGTTGCAAACTATATGAATAATGGCGTTCATTTTTGTTTTAAGTTTTTCATTTCCTCTTCCTGTTGCACCACAAAAGGATGTTTAAAAAATATATATATTATTTATTCACACCCTACGATACCGATATAAATGTATAATTAAAGAGGAGAATATATGTTAAAATTAATTCAATCTTTCTTTAAATCCACAGCTTTTTGTTGAGGGTGTATCTCGTGATGGAAACCGCCCAAACAAATCAACGTATCCTCTTCAATTCACCTTCCCATTTACACTAGGAAAAATATTTTCCTAAATATGTGTAAAATCCATACAAACCTCAAATTTAGTAAAAAAATTTAAATGGATAATAATATCCTTCTAAATAGGATATTAACTAAAATAAATAAATCGTTTAATAGGAATGCATTATGTCTATACTAAATTTGCTTCCGTGTTGTAAAAAATAGACCATTTATTATTATTTTTTCAAATTTCTGGTTTTATTGGAAAGGCTGAACTTTGTCATTTAACAATGGAATACAATATCATTCATATGACTGCCACGACTGGCTCGACAGTACATCATCCGATCAAGCCAATTGGTCAGTACATGAGCTTCATGAAGGTTGAACAGAAGGCCGATCTCTTCTCGAATTTTTTTCACATAAATTTTTTACAGTTTGCGTTAAAGACTAAAGTTTTTAATAAAGGGTGGTTAAATTGTAAGAGCCGATGTTGAATGTGAACCAAACCTAAACGTCAAGTTTTTTCTGCATTTCATTTGACATTTCTCAATTTTACAGTAACTCAATTTGAACGATGCACTATGGTCCCAAATCCATTTTTTGGCAGAAATTAAAAAAAAAATAAAATTGGAAAGTGGTAAATATGTATATATTTTCTGTATGGCAACACTCCAAGCAATCAAGAAAATATACTGGAGAAAATTAGGTGGCAACACCACAAGCCTGAATGGTACTTTGAGTGGGATTAATTTTGATATAAAGCAGTTTTACAAATTAATTAAAATCAAGACTTAAAAAGAAAATAATAAAGTGACTATATTATGAAAATTGACGACAAGGGTTAGTAGTTGAAAAGTTATATTTAACATTTTATGATTATTGTGGTCTTGTAAGTATTCATAGGTATTGTAATTTTGTGATTTGTAGAGAACATAATCTATAAATGTCGTCGACCAAAAGTTATATGTATGACTCAACTTGACTCAAAGTGTAAATGTGAAAGTGTTCGTCTGAGGTTGTAGTTTATGGTGGAATTAATATCTCGTCAGCATTTTTCGGCTAACTCCAAAAATTGTCATTTTATTTTAGCACAGTTTTTGATTAGCCATAGACATATACATGTTTTGTGTACGAGACCTATCAATATTTAATTTAAAAGATATTGAAAGTACCTTATAAATGGTATACAGCATCATTCACCTTTTTGTACACATGTATACATTTTACTTTATTTCTTGAAATAATTATTTAAATTGCAGCTTAAAGTATACTATTTGTATGCTATATTTTGCTTTTGTAATAATGTTTAGAAAAACACATTTCGTTTAAATAAACAACTCTTCATTCTTTTAAGCTTTCATAAAATTTTGCTTTTGGTCACCCTGTACCAATACAGGGTGACAATTATGTTGGTTATATATTGAGTTTATATGGGAGGTGGTAGTGGGCGTGGTCCGATCGGCCCAATTTTATTTTTATTTTTTGCGTATGATATGTCTAGAAAATGTGCAAAATTACAAGACTGTATGTTTATTTTTCGACTTTATGCCATAAAAAATGGATTTGGGACCAGTGTGCGATGGAAAGATACACAATCGAGCAACGCGTTAAAGTTATTCAGCCTTATAAATGAAATTATGAAAATGGGCGTTCAAATCAAAATGCAAAAATCAATTTTCGAAGAAAATCACCTTTAGTGATGAGGCACATTTTCACCTCAGTGGATTCGTCAATAAGCAGAATTGCCGCATTTGGGCGAATGATAATCCAAGAGTGATTGTCGGAAAACCAATACACCCACAAAGAATGACTGTTTGGTGCGGTTTATGGGCTAGCGGCATCATCGGGTCGTATTTTTTCCAAAATGAGACCGGCCTCATTTTTCCAAAATGCCTCAGGCAGTTACTGTCTTCGCTATCGTGAGATGATAACGAACATTTTATGGCCCGAAGTGGAAGATATAGATGTGGACGATATGTGGTTTCAACCGGACGGTGTCACTTGCCACACAGCTTACGAAACAATGGCTCTTTTGCGCGACAAATTCAATGGCCGTGTTATCTCACATGGTGGCGATGTCAATTGGCCGCCAAAACTATGTGATTTGACATCATTCCACTTATTTCTTTGGGGTTATTTGAAAGAAAAGTTGTACGTCGATAAGCCAGCAACAATTCAAGAGCTAAAATATGAGATAATTCGGCACATTAACGGCATAGAACCTCAATTATACCTCAGCGTGATCGAAAATTTGGACCATCGGATGGAGATGTGCCGCCATTTGGCCGAGATTTTGTAAAAAGAAATGATAATTTCCTAAATAATTTGTGTTTTAATCAAAATCAACATATCGGCCCTTAAAATTTAACCACCTTTTATTTCCCAAATTTGTTCGAACGCATTGCGTCCCAGATTCCAAATGTCAAAAATAATCCTGGTTATTCTACCTTTCAAAGTAATCGTTACTTCAATTTTAAATGGCCTATCATATACTTAAAATTGAATTTAAAAAAATATAAAAATGATACCCTCACTCTACAGAGTATACCCTCCTACTCTGTAGAGTGAGGGTATCATTTGGGACAGAAAAAAATGTAACGCATTGAAGGAGTAACTTAAAACCCTAAGTACGTTTGGACTAAATCCGTTTCACGATTTTTTAAGATGTTACAGCCATGTCAGGCTGGTTTACACCATAACTGTCGAAAGGAGCTAATAAATTTCTTCAAACTTGCCACATTGTAATATGGCTGTTTTTCTTTACGACTGGATAACTAAGCTGTGATAACAAAAATCTAAATAAAATGTTAAAATTGCACTCAAAATAAAAATTCTGTTTTAAAATTGTAGCCAAAAGCAATGTCAATGTGTGTGTGAAAACAAATTTTGAAAAAAATATTTTGTGTTAAACATTTTTGACTTAGCCTGGATAATTATCCAGTGTAAGTCAGAATGATGGATATCGAGGCTAAGACCAATAAAGTCGACACAAAATATTTTTTTGAAAATTTCTTTTAATACATATATTTATATTGTTGTTGGCGACAATGTGAAAAAATATTTTTTTATTTTGAACGAAAAATTAAATTTTTACTAAAGTTTTTGTTATCGCAGCTTGTTATCCCGGCTTAAAGAAAAACAGCCCAAATATTTCTCAAACTTAGTTTATGTTCGAAGATGGGCGCAATTACCACACCACTTCTTGTACCTCCCACACAAATGGTTCATAACTTTCAAACGGATATTTGGAATCACCTATATTTTAATATTTAACAAAAAATGGAATATGGAGGAATTTTCCACGCTCCTTCTAGTAACTCCCACAAAATTCACCCGAACCTGCGTAAATTTAAAGCTTTTATAACTTCTATACAAATGATGGTAATACTATGAAATGTGATATTTGACAATTTTTTATACGTTATATACACATGAAATATAGGCAATATTGCCACACATCTTCTGGTTGTGAACGGTGCCACCTTTTCTTAAGCTAGGATTTAAATAAAACTGGCTATCTTCCATACGGATAGTCGAAATTAGTTGCAAGTTTATATTTGACCATTTTTTTATAATCGCATTAAACATATAAAATATTTGAGATTTTGCCACGCCCCTTGTAATACTTCCCATAGTATGTAAAATTTAATTTTTATAACTTCTATAACCGGTCTGAAATCCACCTATGACACAAATAGTTCGACCTTAAATAATAAAAGAACTAAGTAAAATTATTAAACAAATGCTCGGAGTTTTGAATAAGTCGTTTTAAACGACTGAAATTTATTTACTTGTTTAATGTTTTGTTTTTTACGTTTATTTAAATGTTTGTCAAGTTCTCCATATATTCAAGTATTATTGAACATTCCAATTTAATATTTGAAAAAATATTTTTTTTCTCTTTAAACCTATCATGCATATATATGCCTTTGTCGCGCCTAGTATTACTAGTACTTATCACAATGTCCCTATCCTAGGTCAAGTTAAGGCATTCATAACTTCTAAACTAGTGGCTTAAATCAACTGTGGCTTGATATCTGATCATAGTCTTACATTAATAATAGTACCTATAAAAATAAGATCTTTATTATTTTATTTATTTATTTATTATTTTATTTAAATTTATCTGCAAATATAATTTACAGAAAATATTAGAGAAAAAGGACTGGCTGCTAGGGCCTTCGCCTCCGTGTTAACTAAGAGGTGTTTATAAGATCTTTATTAAAATTTCGTTATGATACTAGGAATGTTTAGAGCGCACAACACTATCAAATTTCGATAATCAAATAACGTAGGACTGCCAAGGTTTTGGCATACTTTTTTATCATATGAACTTTTTAATATTTTAATTTTTAAGTTTTTGAGATATTTATTGAAAAAAATTGTTCAATAATGTAAATTGTGACATTGGACATTGGACATGCCTTCCATTAATGAACTTTTTAGAATTCCGCACTTCTCTATAGAAAATCATAGCCTCTGGGATTTGGCGTCATCAATATCGGAGATCCTATATATATATTGTGCAAGTGCATTTAATACCGAGATGAAGCGTTTATTATACCGATCGAATAGCATTTTGATTTACCCATGTCCGACTGTCTGTCTGCCCATATATCATTGGATGTGTAGTATGTGTGTATCGTATAGTATTGTGTATCGCAATATATCTTTGCACTTGTCAAGGACGGACGACATTGGGTTTGAGTGGTGGGTATCATATAGTCGGCGCCGTTCGACTTTAGCCTTTAGTCATACTTGTTATATTTGGATACAGCTGTTTGTATATATAAATTTTCGCATGAATATATATAGCAGTAATATTCTTTCCTCCGCGTAGGATATATATATATACATATATATATGCACCATAGAATCGTTCCATCCTTTTCAGATATAACTGTGAAAACTGCTGACAAAACGAATGCGGCCATTTTATAATAATATAAACTAACAATTAATTTTTATTATATTCATTTTTGTATTTGAATTTGGGAGTGTTATCAAATAGCAATATGAAATGTAATAAAATATGAGTGTCCTAACTAAAAGAGAGGATTTTTTTTCCAAAAATAAAGGTTTCTGTTGAAAGCTTAAAATGTGGGTATCTTCTCCATCGAGCGTTCATTTTTTTGATTTAAATTCATGGAGAACATTTTACCCTACCCTACCCACACCCACCCGAGTCAATAGAAGACCCTTCTATTTGAGCACATCTGTGAAGTTATTCCTTCTGACCTTGTAGTACAATTCCCCGGGCAAAAATACTTTATCAATGTACACCGCGTTTGCGGTACAAAAAATCCGGTAGCAATTATAGGATGTGAAACCGCCATTAAACGATACAACGAACGCAAATGAACATCCCCGAGGCACATATTCCATTACACCCGAATGAAATGATTTTGTGTCTCCCCCCCTCACTCGTGCAAGCCAAGTGGCAAATGCCAGCGTGCTTCTGCGGCATTCTTTTTGATAATCATCTCCTCCTGCGGATTACAAACAACGCCAGTTAAAAGTTAATTAAATCACTTTAAACGGAAAGCAAACGATATCAAACGATGCAGATATTATGCAGTTGTTGTTCAAATTTATTAAATTAACTTTATAACGAACAACGGCAAAGGCAATGGCAACAGCAACAAACACAATGACACCAGTGACAACAATGCGAGATTGAGACAACAACAATTTGTTGTCGACCAAAAAGGGCAAAAGCGGATGTTGCAAATAATTGAATTTGAGACTTTAATTGTGTTACATACTCGCATCAAGGGGGCCACTGTCTATGTGCGTGCGGATGTGTGGGAATTAGGATTATTGTCCTGTGCACACACTCTTACACATACATACATTGGAATGGGTCATTATAGTCATAATATTAGTGGTGCACGAAAGCATCCGCATACGTACATCATGTATGTATGTGGAAGGCTTCAGATCAAGAGTATGCTAACGCTCGAAATACTAAAAATTAAATAAATGTGGTCGGAAATTAAATAAAAAATTTCCAACTGCAACACTATTGACCAATTAAGGTGTGCATGGTTTGAAATAAAATATCAACAACTATAGCTTTTGCATGTTTCGTGTTATGTAGTGACAAGTGAGAAATATTAAAATAAGCAAATATTAAACAAAATCATCAAAGCGCTCTAAATATTAATGACTAATAAATCAGGTAAAACATACTCTTCATATAAGTGAAGTACTTACCTATCAATTAGGTTTTATTTACATTTTTTCGTTTAAAAGTCTTCAACTACACAGAAAAAGTGCGCCTGATAATTTGAACGAAAAAAGTGTTGAAAGTAAAACAAAAATATTCGAACAAACATTTATTTGAATTGTCGAACAGTTTAGTCAAAATTAGAAACACCTAAAATAGCACACAATTGAAAGATTTGACTAAAATTTTAGTAAAAAACACAGAATTTCTTATTACACATATAATTGGAAATTCTATTCTAGTATTTCATGGAATTGATTAATTCTCCTTATACGGAGCGTAGTGCGATGGTAAGAATGTGCGGCTACAAATAAACGACTTACGACTTTTTAATACTTTGGTATAACCCAAATTGGGCTCCATTCTGCTCTAGAAACTACATCTTACATCGGATCTTCATCAAATGTTGCAGATTATTATATGTTTCAACTAGGAATGCCTACCGCGAAAGAGAAATATAGTGGCGCATGTTTTGGCACAGGGCTCAAGAGTTGTTATAGGCCCCCTTCAAATGTCCATCCGATTCATCCTATTACCGCTGTTTAATCTGTATTTGTCTTTGGATCTTGACCAATTTTTCTAGATCATGTTATATTTACTTTACTCGGAATATCTGCTGGAAAATTGGATCAATTACTTTATTATTTACCATATTCATTAAATTTGACTAAAGATGAATTTATGGTAACTGTATAATTTATATGAACTACATAAAATTGCTCCCATGAAATACCTGGGTTTAGTAATCAAAGCGAGGTATATACGCAGGGATTTAAATTTCTTATTTTATTGGAAATGTTGAACTTTGTCATATAATAATGGAACACAATATAATTCATATGACTATCACGACTGGCTCGGCAGTATCAACCCAATTCTTCAGTACAGCCCGAAATCCATACCAAACAGTGAAAAGTTGTTGATGCATTGGCTTCTAATTGTCTGTTGAAAGCTTAAAATGTGGGTATCTTCTCCATCGAGCGTTCATTTTTTTGATTTAAATTCATGGAGAACATTTTACCCTACCCTACCCACACCCACCCGAGTCAATAGAAGACCCTTCTATTTGAGCACATCTGTGAAGTTATTCCTTCTGACCTTGTAGTACAATTCCCCGGGCAAAAATACTTTATCAATGTACACCGCGTTTGCGGTACAAAAAATCCGGTAGCAATTATAGGATGTGAAACCGCCATTAAACGATACAACGAACGCAAATGAACATCCCCGAGGCACATATTCCATTACACCCGAATGAAATGATTTTGTGTCTCCCCCCCTCACTCGTGCAAGCCAAGTGGCAAATGCCAGCGTGCTTCTGCGGCATTCTTTTTGATAATCATCTCCTCCTGCGGATTACAAACAACGCCAGTTAAAAGTTAATTAAATCACTTTAAACGGAAAGCAAACGATATCAAACGATGCAGATATTATGCAGTTGTTGTTCAAATTTATTAAATTAACTTTATAACGAACAACGGCAAAGGCAATGGCAACAGCAACAAACACAATGACACCAGTGACAACAATGCGAGATTGAGACAACAACAATTTGTTGTCGACCAAAAAGGGCAAAAGCGGATGTTGCAAATAATTGAATTTGAGACTTTAATTGTGTTACATACTCGCATCAAGGGGGCCACTGTCTATGTGCGTGCGGATGTGTGGGAATTAGGATTATTGTCCTGTGCACACACTCTTACACATACATACATTGGAATGGGTCATTATAGTCATAATATTAGTGGTGCACGAAAGCATCCGCATACGTACATCATGTATGTATGTGGAAGGCTTCAGATCAAGAGTATGCTAACGCTCGAAATACTAAAAATTAAATAAATGTGGTCGGAAATTAAATAAAAAATTTCCAACTGCAACACTATTGACCAATTAAGGTGTGCATGGTTTGAAATAAAATATCAACAACTATAGCTTTTGCATGTTTCGTGTTATGTAGTGACAAGTGAGAAATATTAAAATAAGCAAATATTAAACAAAATCATCAAAGCGCTCTAAATATTAATGACTAATAAATCAGGTAAAACATACTCTTCATATAAGTGAAGTACTTACCTATCAATTAGGTTTTATTTACATTTTTTCGTTTAAAAGTCTTCAACTACACAGAAAAAGTGCGCCTGATAATTTGAACGAAAAAAGTGTTGAAAGTAAAACAAAAATATTCGAACAAACATTTATTTGAATTGTCGAACAGTTTAGTCAAAATTAGAAACACCTAAAATAGCACACAATTGAAAGATTTGACTAAAATTTTAGTAAAAAACACAGAATTTCTTATTACACATATAATTGGAAATTCTATTCTAGTATTTCATGGAATTGATTAATTCTCCTTATACGGAGCGTAGTGCGATGGTAAGAATGTGCGGCTACAAATAAACGACTTACGACTTTTTAATACTTTGGTATAACCCAAATTGGGCTCCATTCTGCTCTAGAAACTACATCTTACATCGGATCTTCATCAAATGTTGCAGATTATTATATGTTTCAACTAGGAATGCCTACCGCGAAAGAGAAATATAGTGGCGCATGTTTTGGCACAGGGCTCAAGAGTTGTTATAGGCCCCCTTCAAATGTCCATCCGATTCATCCTATTACCGCTGTTTAATCTGTATTTGTCTTTGGATCTTGACCAATTTTTCTAGATCATGTTATATTTACTTTACTCGGAATATCTGCTGGAAAATTGGATCAATTACTTTATTATTTACCATATTCATTAAATTTGACTAAAGATGAATTTATGGTAACTGTATAATTTATATGAACTACATAAAATTGCTCCCATGAAATACCTGGGTTTAGTAATCAAAGCGAGGTATATACGCAGGGATTTAAATTTCTTATTTTATTGGAAATGTTGAACTTTGTCATATAATAATGGAACACAATATAATTCATATGACTATCACGACTGGCTCGGCAGTATCAACCCAATTCTTCAGTACAGCCCGAAATCCATACCAAACAGTGAAAAGTTGTTGATGCATTGGCTTCTAATTGTCACGTGTGGGCTCTCTGAACCCCATATGCGTCAATTTTGCTTATTGACATAGCCACAGAGATGAAAATGAGCTTCATGGAGGCTGAACTGAAGGCCAATCTCTTCTTTTCCACATAAGTTTTATAATTGTCGCACAATAAAAAAGGGGAATTATTATCATCCTGGAGGATGTCACTACTTTCTTCAGTTTATGCTAAGTAGCAATTTCCATCGCCGAACTTGGCTTTAGATTATTAGAGGCCCACAACATATGTATAATTCCTTCAAATTGAGCGATTAAAGAGCTAAAAATACCAAGACATATTTGCTTATTTTACTTTATCGCGCTTCAACTATTCGGAATCCAACTGTTAACCAATGAGAATTTTTATGTGGAAAACAAATCATATGGCTGATATGATTAAAATAAAAAAAGTACGCCGCAGTCAGGTGACTTGAGTCACTTTTGCTGCGAGTGCCCCATTTACAGCATTATCCCGTGCAGCCTCACCCTTTCGGATGCGAGGGTACATTTTCCAGATATGCCATTAACGGCAACACGATACGATGCACGACAATTTGGCCGAAACTTATTCACATATGACCTTTTCGCAGTGGCAATGAGGAACTAACGGCACAAATATAGAAAAATTGAAATAATCTGCGAACCCATTAGATTGCACATGCTGTGCGGCGGCAATGGCGATGGCGGTGGACGACGACCGGTACGAGTTCAGCCAACATTTTGAAAAAATTGAAAGTGAACGAGTACAATGTACAATGTATTGTATTTTTACTCTCTAGCTGCTATTGTTGTTGTTGCTTTGCATTTGTGTGAATTTTGGGAAACCCGTTTATTAGCCAAATTTGGGTTGAACCACCATCAACGATGCCGTCGCCGTCGCCACCGCCACCACAGCGACCCAAACTGCATCAGGCCGACAACTCGAACATCGAGAAAATAGAATTACTGCCACCGCACGTTGTTAGTGTCTGCTCGGTGCTCTATAAAATTTGGAATACAATAACACGATGTAGAAGCAGAGCTGCCAAGCACCGGCCCAACCTTTATTTTTTGTTTGTAATGTTTTGAATGGCTGTTGCAACCAACAACAATCATTTGCCACAGACTTCAGCAGAATGATGAAAAAACTAAATAACAAGTTCCTATATATGGCATTAAGCGAGGCCAGACCGAATCTAATATACCCTCTGACTGTGGACGAAGCAAAAGGCGAAGATTATGGAAGAAATTGTGTAAATACGACATATTGGCAAAATTGTCAAATCACTTAATCTTCTGAAGTCGCTAAATTGGGTATTTGAAATGAATCTATTAGTAATGCATTTACAAGCCTTTGAAATTTCTAAACAATTGCTAGATTTATTCAAACATAAAACAACTACCAGTTTTTGAGAATAATATTAAATAACTAAAAATACAAATTTTCCATGTTACCTCTTTTTCGAGAGCCAATGATTGAATAGCCATACAATTTAGCAATATTAATCCCCATACATTTTGTTTTATGGTAATATAAATGTCGACATTTCCGCGAAAACCTGTGTGCAGAACCTCCAAAATATATATTTTTATTTATTTGTTGAATTAAAGATTTGCTATCATTGTTTTGCAAATCAATGATAACATACACATAATCCCTATGTTTTTTGCCGGAATTAAAATGACACTTTAAGTTATTATTATTTGGATAATTGTATGAAACAACTACGTAATGGGAAACTGGAAAGTTTTTTTGATACAGAATCCAGAAAAAATACGGGATTTAAATAATCGTTGACTAATTGCCACCAAAATTTTGCCTTTTAGTAAATTGCTACCATTTGATTGAAATCCTCTTACAAAAATTAAATCGTTTTTAATAGAGTACGAGCTCCATGATCGCAAATAATTACATTCCATGTCTGTTGCGGTAACTGAAGCCGGTATTACTCTCGTAGACTTTCGATTTTGGACATCACCGAATTAATTTTGGATAATTTTGGATTGTGTACACTGGAATTTGGAGCTCTCAAATATGCCAAAAATATTTTTTTTTTCAAAATCTGTTGTAGTACCCAGTTTCGAATTTACTATGGAAAATATCGAAAATGCATAAAACTTCACTAAAACTTTTGGTGCCATAACGTATGAGTAATATCATATTTAACAAATATTAACCATACGCCACATAATATTCCTTATCCTAATTCTGATGTTTTTGATTATGAGAACGCTATTTTATGATTAGTTTTTTCACAATTGAAGGCAAATATACTTTCGTACACACTTTGGGCTCCGGAAACTTTTCTTTTGTTTTATATAATTTTTTTCCTGGCTCAGGAAATTTACATTTTTGACAATGCAAATTTATGTTATGGTGACTTTTATTACTTACCAAAAGCCTTATTTCTGCCAATTCGTTTACAGACCGAAATAAAACCAATGTAAAATATAAAATTTTTGATTTATTAAAAATTCTTTTAATTTGTTCAAAATTCTCTTGTTTAACTCTTATTCCCAACGATAAAATGGAAGCATTTCCAAATGAATGACACTTTCATTGCTCCTCAATGATATATCCAAGATAATTCATTCTAAATAGCTTCTCAAATGCGAATAAATAAATTATTAATTAGAATTTTCTCTTTCAATATAATTAAGTATAGTTTTTCATTTCATATCTTCATTATATAAAATGTAAAAAATTAAATATCGAAAAAAAAAAATCTGTTGTTGTATGTTAACTGGCTAATTGTGGTGTGTGTAATCGATTTTAATTTGGATCTTATTGGTAGGATAAACATATTTATTTGTTCAATTTCTATCTCAAATATTTATACACTCCACGAGAGTATTATGTCTTTGTGCATTTGTTTGTAACACCCAAAAGGAAGGGAATCACTTTTTGAGTCGATTTAGCAATGTCCGTCTGTCTGTCTATCTATTGTTGTAATCAAATTACAGGTCGCAATTGTCCTCCGATCTTAACAAAAATTGGCACAAATAAGTTTTGTGGATCAAGGACGAACGCTATTTAAATTGAGGCAAATCGGTTTAGATTTAGATATAGCCCCCATACAAATGTCGCTCCCGACTTGACATTTTCCGCTCTAGAAACGACATATTGCATTTGACACAACATCTTACAATCGAACTAAAAACATCTGTGCAGAAATTGGGTAATATCGGTTCAGATTTAGATATAGCCCTCATACTTTTTTGCTGCTTTAAAACCACATATTGTACTCGATTTTCTTTAAATTTGGCACAATAGCTTATAAACCAATTAGAAACACATATGCAGAAATTAGGTAAGATCGGTTCAGATTTAGATATGGCACAAATACAAATTTTGCTCCCAGATGCTTAACCGATTTTGGCCAAACTATACATATTCTATTTCACCTATTTCGTTCCAGACGTCAATATACCCCCATACAAATGTCCTTCCCGATTTAACATTTTTTGTCAAACACATACATTTAAAGGATACAAAAATTTTTCCCGTTTTCACTTTTTCATCGAATTAAATTGTATTCGGATAGAAAGTGGAGTGTATCATAGAGTCGGCCATGCCCGACTTTAGCCTTTCCTTACTTGTTTTTTAGTGGATAATGTTGAAGCATCATAATAATATTTTTCGTAGATGAAGAAGGAAAGATTGTTATAAATTGAGAACATTTTAAGAATATAAAATGCTGGCGACATTTTTTACATTTTTAACGAAAAGTTATAACTTTTTTAATACTGTTAATTTTTGAAGTTTGGGCAAAACACTGAGAATGATGCACCGAAAAGTATTTTAAATCGGAAAGAAAACTTAAGAATTGTGAAGAATTCGGCAAGATAGACAAAAAACTGCCGCAGATCAGAATGTTCCATAGAGACTTTTTTCAAAGAAAATACAGCATGTATTCAAAAAATAAAAAATGTTTTTAAAATGTGATAAAAAATTAAATTTTGCCAAATACGTCTTTACAAGTGGATTTTTATTACAATTAAACCAAGTAATGCAAAATCTGTTATAAGAAAGATTCAGTGCATTTTCATTATCTTCAGATATATGATTCATAAGAACACTCACAATGTATCCAAAAGTGAATAACTTTCACCTATGAAAAAATGTCATGTAACCATCGAACATACAGTGTCTTCGGTGATCCAACTGAAATTTTCAGACAAATTTTTTATAAAACATTTGAATCCAATGTCCTCTTAAAAGAACTTTTTTGATTTTATCGGAAAAAAGTCAAATTGACCCATATAAGGAGGAACTAGTGGGTTAAGATCTTCCACAAAAATTATCCTCAGAAAATTCCACAATATAGTTTTAACTATAAGAATTCTCTCAGGCATTAACTTAATATTATATTAAGCTCTCTTTGACACAAAAAAAATAAAATTACGACCTACTGTAAGAAAGAAACTCAGACCAGCTGGACTATAAGTTTATTCGAAAAAATTATCTACTCAACATACCCTTTCAGAATTATAAGGTCGCTACTCGTTACAAAAATGCTGTTGGACAGTGTAACATTAACGAATAAAAATATGAAGTAACGAAATATGCATCATAAACTCATTCTAGAACGAGGCTATATACAAGTGAAGTTATATGTAAGTAATAGGAAAACTTCAGTTTTTTTGTTTCGTGGTCGTTTGTCATTTTTGCAGGACTTCCAAAGGATATAGATATTTTAATAATTTAGATTCGATGCAAATAACCACAAATATCAGTTTTTATTTCTTATTTAACCCACTGAGAAACAACAGTATGAAAGAAATTTGAGGCCATTAAATAATCTAAAAATTACAATTGGCAATCAATATTTTTCTTAACCATAGTTTATGCCAATGTCGCCCATATCCATAACGATTATGAAAACATTGTCAAATATGAAATTTTAGAATATTGCGACCATTCGTATAGAACAACTTCAATTTTACATGGGTTAGAGTGATTTGAGTGGGAGGTCCCAGAAGGAGCGTGACAATCTCGCCCATCTTCGAACTTGAACTAAGTTTGGGAAAAATATTACCATGTGCAAAATTTGAATTGATTCCTTAACTCCCTTCGAAAGTTATCGTGTCAGCCAGCCAGACAGACAGATGGACATGTCTCAAAAAACTTAAAAAGTCATGAAACGGATTTGGTCCAAACATACTTAGGTATGTTTACGTTTTTTTTTCTGTCCCAAATGATATATACCCTCCTACTCGTTAGAGTACTATTTATTTTTTTATATTTTGGAGTTGGTTCCTTATACATCTGTTCTACATGAAAGTATAATTGCCATATTTACAGCCCTCCGTAATTACATTTTAATTATAAACAGTCTTCATCAGATTTATATTCCCAAAGTTATGGGAATCCATCGACAATTTTTAGATTTTTAACATTCAATTAAAAAAAATATCTTTAAAAATGTTTAATATTGTTTCCAATTACGATACCAAATATTGTTTCCAATTACGATACCAAAATAAATCCAAAATTTGTTTATACAACATTTCGGTAAAATGTAGAGCTGTAAACTAATGTTAAAAATCCTTTATTGTTCAATTTAAACAGTACTTCAACAACTTCCTTGTATTCTCTCAGAAAACTGGGCCTATCCAAACGTTAGCACGAACTAAACATGCTGCCACATCGTAAGGTGGCGGACATTCAAACCAAACAAAAATCACTTAATAACAGTCGACAAAACGTGGCAGAAAAAACACAGAATTGAATGTGATGCAAAAGTAGGCAACATTTCAACTTTGATATTTTCGCTTTCGTTGAGCATTTAACACAGTTTTTGGGGCCCACTATGCGGCACTGCACAATCAACGACTGGCTGAAAGAATGAATGGCACCCAGAAAGTTGCTGAAAAGTTTAATCAACTTCTGAGTTGTGACAAGTGAGACGGCAGCAGAGCGAACTATTTGCTCGAGTGTATGGTGAAGTCAACTGAACTCAATCGAACTGAGTTGAGGTGAGCTGAAGTGGTGACGATGTTGCGATGTTTTGTTCTTCTTGGACTTGTTTTCTTTCTTCTTCTTTTATGGAATTTTGATTCGGAATTGACAAATGATTTCATGAGAGCATTATTAATTGTTGTATTGAATGATGCCTGAAGATCGAACGAACGAACGAACATCGATCGTAGCGAAAACATAATTTTGAAAACCAAAAAACAATCTTATTGCTTTTGGCCATGTTTTTGTAGATGTTGATGTTGCTATTGTTATTGCTTTAGTTAGTCGGTCATTAATGTATTCTCTGATGTTGTGGTTAGTTGGCTTTGATTTCGTTACGACTTCTCTTTTCTTTTTCTTATTTCGGTGTGTCATTTCAGGTCTTAAGAACCAGAGATGAGAACGTTAGATTTTTGAATCGTTTTTGTTTTTTCTGTTTTGTTTTGACAAATACTAGCAACAACAATGGCGACAACGATGATGACGATGACAACAACACAACGCCACAATTATGTGGTTGGCTTATAGACAAAAAACAAGAACTTGTAAATGGGGCCTATAGCCGAATGAACGAACGCAGCAGCAGCAACGACAACAGCATCGACAGCAATGTAAATATAATAAAACATAAATCCAAGCAACCAATGTTGTCTAACAGGTATTGATGCGAACGCGACCAGTTTATAAAAGTTAATCGTTCTATTACGTGTGATTATCGGTTTAATACAAACGAGGGCCGATTGACAATTAACTGCAGTCCCAGAAACACGTTATGTCGTTACATACTCTCGATCTCTCTCCCTCTCTATGTATTGGTTTGCATGTCTGTGTGCGGCAGGTGGAATATAAGTGATGTCGTGATACGTGTTCCATTCTCATCGGGACCATAAAGCTGTCCATTTATTTATATTTGTTAGTAAACTATTTGAATTTACTTACACGATGGCATAGTTCATAAAAAAAAAAAAATTAAAAACAACACTGGGAAAATATATCCTATTAAATAATTCACAAGATATATACATACATACATTTAATAAGTTGATGTGTCGTATTAATATAAATTAAACACCAGATTTACGCAAGCGCCACGCAATAATCATCAGGAAACATTGCTATTGTCTACAGGAGTGGGCTCATGGTTGGATTACTTTATCTTTTCTATTACAAAAAAATATTCTTTCAGCGTGTCATTGAAACTAGGATTAATATTTTATAAATCAACCGGAAAGTCAACAAATCAGACAGCATTAAAAACATTAGTTATATATTACAATTTATGGAACAGACACATAATGGTTGTTAATACATAGGGTGGGCCATTTAAAATTTGAACTACCGATTACTTTGACTTTGAAATGTAGAATAACATTCATTTTTATTTGTATTTTCAGGTTTATGTCTCGAATAAAATTGGAAAATATTAACAAGTAAGAAAACGAGAACATATCTATGGAAATTACTTAGCTGTGGATGATTTGTGTGGAAGGTTCGAGGCATATGGTCCTAGCTTCCACATTTATAAAATAATAATGGCCAAATATAAAGTCATAATGGATTTTAGGCACCGGATATAGACAATTGTGTGGGAGGTACAAGAAGGGGCATAGCTAAAGCGTAAATATATATTTTTTTGGTTTAAAGTGATTATAAAAACATTTTCAAATATCAAACTTCAAATGAATTTGGCTACCCGAGTGAATGTTACACCAGTTTTAAAGCAAAGCTTATGTCGTTTTGTGTGGTAGGTACCTGAAGGAGTTTGGCAATACCGCCCATATTCTACATGAATGTAACATCTATAAAAAACAATTATAAAAATCCATAGTATTCCGATCATCCCTATAGAAGCTTTAAATTTAAGTAGTTTAGGGTGATTTGTGTGGGAGGTACTAGAAGAGGCGTGACAATTTCGCCCATCTTGGAACTTAAACTACGTTTGGGAAAAATATTACTATGTGCAAAGTTTGAATTGATTCCTTAACTCCCACCGAAAGTTATCGTGTACACCAGCCATATGGACGGACATGGATCAAACATCTTAAAAAGTCGTGAAACGGATTTGGGCCTTAAAGCACCAAATGATATATATACTATTCTGTAGAGTGAGGGTATAAAAACTCACTTCCAAATAGTGGGTCTTTAACGCAAGCTGTAAGAATTATTGGGCTTCAGTTCAGTTTTCATGAAGCTCATTTTCATATCGGTGGCTATGTCCATAAGCAAAATTGCCGCATATGGGATTCAGAGAACCCGCACAATGCATCGACAACGAGCTGAAAAATTCGGCTGATCGGATGAGATACTGCCGAGTCAATTGTTTTAGTCATATGAATGATATTAGAACACAATACTATTCATATGACTAAAACAATTATTTAATTAAATGTCAAAGTTCAACCAGAAATTTTAAGAAATAATCAGTACATTTTTATAGCCGATTCTAATTTAAAATTGTACATGAACCACCCTATACTATACCGCCTTACCTCACTCATAACACTTTTTATTCAATTCTAAGTTTCCCACATATTTCTTTTTTAATGTTATGTTTTAAGCAATTTTATGTTTGAAAATAAATTATTAGAAATATATATATGTATGTATATTTTAAGCGGTCATTAGGCTATGGGATTGAGTCATACCAAAACGCCACTTTTTTGTTCAAAACTCAAATATTGTTTCTTATTCTTGTTGAAGCACTGTAGTAGCAAACTCTTAAGAGTATCAAAAAATATTTTATCTGTATAGACGTTTTTTTCAAATTAATTGAAAAAGTTTAAGAAATATTTTTTTAAAAGGGTTAAATATGATTGTGGGTACTTTATTTAAAAAATGTAAAGTTTCAGTGCTGATCTAAATACAGCATTTTTCCTATAATCTTAAATTCATAAATGTGTACTTCTTACAAAATGAGAATGAGAAATGAGAATGTTTATGAGAAATTTCCTTTTATTCCAATGTAATGGTATATCTGTGTCGTGGTCGTATGAGATCCGCTTTTAAAACATAAGTTTCTTGCCCATATCTAACATCCCATGTCGAATCTCATCCACATACTGCGTTGTCAGATAAATGTACATATATAGAGAATATCTGGATTTTATACCCTCATAGGAGGGTATATATCAAGTATGTTTAGACCAAACCCGTTTCACAACATGTTAAGCTATTTGAGTCATGTCCATCTGACCGTCTGGCTGGTTGGTGTACACCAGGACTTAAGGGAAGAAGTTAAAGCATCAATTCAAACTTTGCACATTTTTCCCAAACTTAGCTTCAGTTCCATGAAGGACACATATGATCCATATTAATATGTTAAATTAAAACCAATGAAACTTCCACACAGATATACGGAATTAACTAGATTTTGGTATATGATAAAGTTTTTATTAGCACTTTAAGCGTGCACTATATGACAGGTTTCTCCACGCCCTTTCTGGTACCTCCCATACAAAGTGGCGTAAACCTTGGTAAAAATAAAACCGATATAACTTCAATACGGGTAATCAAAATCTGTTGCAATTGATATTAATGTTTTAGCCACGCCCATTCTCTTACCTCCCACACACCTTTCTCTATTCAAGGTTAAATTAATTGCTTCATAACTCCTATTCCGGTACCTGAAATCCGTTATTACTTCATATTTGATCATGTTTTTACAATTATTTGCAGATGTGGAAGCTGGATCCAGTAGCAAAAACGTCTAGTACCTCCAACACACACAATCCGGCGCTATGTAAAATTTAAGGCCTTCCATACATATGTTCTCTCAGAGTGAGGGTATATATAATTTCGTTTAACCGACTGAGACATACATTGTTTTTTATATGTACATACATACCTTTCTGTCTGTCAAATTAAAAAAATATATAATATTCATGTTGCGCGTCTCCAAAATCAGAGGAAACTGCACACCGAATTTCACGTTTCTAGCTGGATTACTTTGGTTGATACCCACTTTCCTCTAAAACGGAAATACATTGGCTGGCATAATTTGTATGCCTTTTTTGTTGCTACCATTCTAGTCTTCCTTGAAAAAAAATAAAGTCTCCTAAAAATGTCGGAAAATGGCGACGAAACGTCGGGATATAAAGTTAAAATAACTGTGTTTTGAATAATTTGACCATAATCAACCCATATAAGCAGGTGTGATCCGAACTGTATGTCCAAAATAAAACTACAAATATTGAAGGTGCCTGCGGCGAAAATGGGAATATTATTATTTTTTAATGTATCCATAAAACAATTCTAATATCGTTTTCAATTTTGAAAGCCAAAGTACATCAGAAAATGTTATACATAAATGAGTCATTCCATGTCAAGCTGTACGATTTTTGGCCTCGATAGCTCCGATTGTTTTGAAAGTTTGTGTATATATTCTTCTCATAAAAATGTTGTATACGTATTTTTGAAAAAAAAAGTACGGAAAGGCTAAAGTCGGACGGAGCCGACTATATGGTACACTCCACTTTCTATCCGAATACAATTCAACTCGGTAAAAAAGTGAAAACAGGAAGAATTTGTGTATGTTTCCTAATCATAGGCTAAAATTACCTGATCCAATTTGTCAAATCGGAAATATTAATATCGTTGCTATATCCAAACATGAAATATAGTGACTAACTTTCAAAATACGTTTTTCGGGCGAAATTTGTATGGGAGCTATATGTAAATCTGAACCGATGACCCATTTTCACCATGGGTGTTTCCAGTTGAAATATGATATATTTTGAAGGAAGGAAGAAGATCTGTTAAAATATGTGGTTTATAGCGTGGAAAAGGTGAAATCGGGAGTGAAATTTGTGTGGGAGCTATATATAAATCTGAACTGATCTGAACCGATCTGACCCATTTGCGCCATGGCTGTTTATAGAACAAATGTAAGATATTTCGCCTAATTTGATGAGGATCTGTTAAAATACGTGGCTTCTAGAGTGGAAAAAGTAAAATCGGGAGCGAAATTTGTATGGGAGCTATATATAAATCTGAACCGATCTGACCAATTTTCACCATAGGTGTTCCTAGTTTAAATATAAAATGTGTTGCCAAATCTGAAGACAATATGTGGTTTCTAGAGCGGAAAAAGTCAAATCGGAAGCGAAATTTGTATGGGTGCTATATATAAATCTGAACCGATCTGACCTATATTCACCATGGTTGTTTCTAGTGGAATTATAAGATGTTTTGCCAAATCTGAAGACAATCTGATACAATATGTGGTTTCTAGAGCGGCAAAAGTCAAATCGGGAACGAAATTTGTATGAAGGCTATATCTAAATCTGAACCGATTTAATCTATTTTCAACACAGATGTTTATAGCAGAATTATAAGATAATGCAAGCTAATTTGAAGCAAATCAAGTGAAATATGTGGTCTCCAGAGCGGAAAAAGTCAAATCGGGAGCGAAATTTGTATGGGAGCTATATATAAATCGGAACCGATCTAATACATTTTTAGCACAGGTGTTTCTAGTTGAAATATGCCAATGTTTTGCCAATTTTAAAGAAAATCTGTTGTAATATGTGGTATACAGAGTGAAAAGAGTCAAATCGGGAGTGACCGATTTTCTTGAAATTAAATAGCGTTCGTCGTTGTACCGAAAAACTTCGTTGTGCTAAGTTTAATTTGGTTCTGTCTACAATGTATCGTGATTACAAGTATATATGGATAGACGAACGAACGGACATTACTAAATCGACTCAAAAAGTGATTCTAAGTCGATCGGTATAATTAACAATGGGTCTATCTCGTTTCCTTTTGAGTGTTACAAACAAATGCACAAAGACATAATACTCTCGTGGAGTGTATAAAAATAGAAATATTTTTTTCACGGTTTATGATAAATTTAACTGTGGAAAAAATTCATTTTTCAAAAAGATGTGTTCATTCAATCAAGCATTTCATTCATTCAATTTAAACATTTTTTGTGCAAAATCAACCAGCATTTCTGTGAAAAGTCATCAGAATGGTAATTTTTTTCAATATTTCATAAATGCAAGGTATAAAAACAATGAAATTGTGTGATTCCATGTCAAGTTGTTCGATAGCTGCAATTGTTTTGAAAGTTTGTCTATATATTCTTCTCATAAGCATATTGTATACGTACTTTAAAAATAAAATGAAATTTGTTTTCACGAGTTATGACCAATCGTGAAATTCGTGAAATACAAAACGAACGTTTTCCTCTTCAATTAAGCAGTTACCACTATATTTATTGGTCTATTACCTATCTCACTGAATCCAACCTCTAAAGTGTAATTTTTGTAAATGCTCAGTATTGAAAATGCGTTTGGAGGCAGATAGTGATCGCGGTTGTAGGATGCGCTGTTGTAGGATGACTGGATTTCTAGTCGTATGTGTAGTAATGGGTTTTTGAGGCTTGTCATCCCTTTGGAATTTGCCGGGTGTTATTTGCCGTAGTCTTTGTCTGCGCATCCTTTGACGATGTCGCCTTGCTGATGATGTTGGGTGAGGAGCGGCGTGGACTGGTTTGACCTGTGGACGTTTTCCAACATTCTTGAAAGTTTTGTGGGCATGACTTGGGTTAAGTACATTCGTTTCCCCACTTTTTTCGTTTTCATTTGATAGATGTTCAGATTGTTTTCTCGCCATAATTTGACTATAATTACCATGATCATTATCATCATCCTCGTCTAAAATATATTCGGTCTGTTTTTTCGATGAAAAATACGATTGTTCTGGAAGTGGCGGTGTTTGTGGCATTGTTGTTGGCGTACATGGCGGTGGTGGTGATGCCGTTGGGACCCCGGTTGTTGCGCTACTTTCCCCTTGTCCATTGAATTTGTTGAAGCGACGAGCGCTCTTCATATCCTCTTTAAACTCTTTATTTGAATACAACTGATATTTTTTGCCTTTCCATTTTTGTGTATTACGCCCATCTATAAGATATTGATTTTAAGTTGGACAAAAACATTTGCTATTTTCAGATCGAATTATTTTAAATGATCTTACATGATAGCTGAAATAGCAAAGCGACAAGCACCAACAGTAGCAGATTTGTCTTCATGTTGCCAGTAATACAGCAGCTCACTTTGGTAATTCGTCGTCGTTTGAAGTCGCAAATTGGAATGAGTGTTAATGACTAAAACACATTTGGCAAAACCCGTAGGCTTTTATGTGGCTACTCAGCCGACTTTCTCCCAGTATGATTAAATAAATGGCATGGCTTACAACTTTCGCACATTAATCTCTAGAATAAAAAAAATCGCATAAATTCCAATGTAATCATTTATGCAATCGGCTGTAAAAAAATAACATCGATAGCTCTGTAATGACGATATCCACCTTATGGCTTATGTTTTCAAATGTTTCGTTTTTCAATAAATATTTTCTTTTACACGATCTAATCAAAATGGTATTTTAAAATAAAAGTTTCGAAGTTAAAATTCAACGCAGAATAGTCTACACCAAAAGAGTTGAATTAGATTAATTGAATATGATAATTAGGTTTTATTTTTGGAGGTTTTTAAAATTTATAATTAATTTTAAATTAGTTTATAATAAACTAAAATTAAAAAAAGATCTTTCACTATCATATTCGTTGCTAAAAAATGTGTATAAAGTTTTGAGTTTTAAAAACAATACAAATAAGGCTAGAATTGACTGTATGATAAATATGCGGTTTATAGAGCGAAATCCCCATAATTGGTGGAGACATATACTTACATTTGACCCACTGTCACCATATACATATATTTTCTGTTCAAATATAAAGTGGTGTACCAAATTTAAATTAATTTAATGTAAATGTACTGGATAGTGTATGTTAAACTTGTGTTCATATGCTTCTATTATCCATACATATGGGATATTTGACTCTATTGTTATAACTTTAACGCGTTTTTTAAATAGTTTTTTTGTACATTTGCTAGTTAAGTAGAAAACGTGCGAAAAAGTTTACCCTCACCTTTACGCTGATACATTTTTTTTTAAATAATTCCATTTTTATGAATCAACTTTTTGCTGTCGAATTTAAATGTGTGAAATTGTAAAATATGAAGGTTGTTGAAGAGGCGTAACAAAAAAGTTCGCCCATTAGAAAAAAGAACTCTTTTTAAGTACTTCGTTGTGGGTGATGCATCTGCTGTAATGTTTTTATACAATGGTATTCTGTTCTACAATTAGCCAAACTACTTCACTAGGTTGCTTTTAAAATATTTTTAACGACGTGTATTATTATACTAATAGTTATAATAATAAATAAAATAGTAACACATAATTGGCATTAATTTGATTCATAAACCAGTAAAGAAAGGCTAAAGTCGGGCGGAGCCGACAATATGATACCCTTCACTTTCTACGCCAATGGAATTCTATTCGGCGAAGATTTTGGAATTTGTCCTGAATCATGGACCGATGATACCCACTTTCACAATGTATTTTGCCAGGTGAAATACAACTTGTCGTGGCCAAAAGCTCGGAATCGTCCCCAGAGGAGTTAAATGTAAGTCCGACCCCCAAGATTTTTTCAAACCCCGCATTTTCTCCGAATATTCTTACCTAGGAGGTCTTCATCTTTTGATTTTTTATATTTTTTATGATAGTAAGGCCCAAAAATGACCCGGAGTCGCCCCTATCTGGGTTAAATGTAAGACACATTTTTTCCGATCAAAGTTACCCCCTATATCCACTCCATAATGGGGCTCCCATATAAAAACTAAATTTGTATAAAACTTGGTCCCAATTTTGGAGTCAAATCTATGTCTAACCACCAATATTTTTTCATCACTAATTTTCTCAGAACACACATACCATTCAACTGCAACTCTTAAGGTGTCCAAACCTGTCCCGCACTAGACCCTAGAGGGGAGAAGTGTAAGACAAATCGTCTTGTCAACGACGCTGCCAAAAATGCCGTTGCATTAATAGATGTTTATAACACTGCGTTGTGCCGTAACATTTGGTACATTTGACTCCCCTAGAGTGTGGAGCAAATTTTACACGAACTTTGCTTTTTTATGGAGCCACCTTAAGCATTATAGTAGTTCTATCAACTTTTCCCTTAAAGAGTGTTGATAAGGGGTAGGTATTAGAGCGTACCAGGTTACAAGTAAAAAAAAAAAAGTTCGCCGTACACCTTCGAATATGAAGTATTATTGAAAGGTAGTTTCAAAAAAATTTTTTTTATTTTTTTATGCCGAACGTAGGGGTCGCGCTTTTACATTTTTCTATATAACTTCTGCATTTATAAACGGATTTTAAAGTGTGATACATCGATGTTTTTGTCTCGACTAGGCCGATTTTTTTGTCTTTGAAGTCATTGAGCTCAAGCACCCCGTTCTGGTACTTACCCATCATATCTCAGTTGCTACTACCCTAATGTACCACTCTAATATCAGAAAATTAAAGCTCGCATAAAATCATGAAACTCTTCCTTACGAAGTATGTCGATTTTCCCAGCAGAAAAAGTGTTAAACTATTTTTTTTCTTACTTTACCGAGAGCATTGCATGTATTTATAAGTTGTTCTTTGTATCTTCGATGTTTACAGTCGGTTGTCAAAGTGTAATACATATATTGGTGTTTTTGTCCCGCACATAACAGGTTTTCAGTTTTTAAAGTCGTTGACCTCAACAACCCCCTTCTACTATTTACGCATCATATTTCAATTCTTAGAACAATAAATATAAAAATTAAGGTACAATTAAAATTTTAATCAACCATATTTCGACGCGATTCAAGTTGGGTGTATTTTTGGCGGCTCTCAAGTTTAGAAAAGATGTGGCCCATGCGTTGCTCATCGGTGACCGCCATAGCTGATTCATGCACAACATGAACAAAACGCTCGGTGTTTTGAGAATGGCATGGATAATCTGTGAAAATAAATGAGTTCAGCAAAGAAAGCAATCAAATTAAGTTTTTCTTGTGCTAACCTGGTAAATCGATAATTTCTTCTGAAAATTGGAATGCTTCTAACTGTTCTTGCGAAAAAACTGCAAGCATGGCGGCTCAGTCAATTCAAATTGTTTCCAATCGATCATATTGAAATATGAGTCACTATCAAAATTGATAAAATTATGAACTGGTGGACCGAACATTTGTCGAATGCTTCCCGTGGCTTCATTGCGGGCTGATAAAATCTTATCATAGGCATCTGAACGCACTAGTTGATCTGGGTCTGTTATCTTCGATAACAAAATATTTTCAGGATGAAAAAAATATCCGTTATTTTCAATGAACGGACGGATGACCTCTTGAATATCTTTTGGCAACTGACGAATCCAACATATATAAAGGAAAACATTCCGACTTCCGTGAATTGCCAGTGGTTGGCTTTTTACAAGAAACCAGAATGGTGCATACACTTTCACAACGAACTGAGCCAGTTTTCTCAATACCATCGAGGGTTGCGTACACGTCATATAAAAGCGCAGAATTCGAGAGGCTGTTGTTAGCCAGCGCGCTTTGCAAATAGCGCCGGGCTTCTCGCTGGCTAATTTTTCATCGCATTCTCCGGTATGAACGGCTCGAACCATACGATACAAGTAAAGCTGGTCGCCTCGAATATTCCACCCATCTATGTTCGCTGGCATTTCTCCCATTGTAATGCGTTCGAAATTTTGTTTGACCTGACCAAACGGAATAAGCAACAAAATATGCGAATTATTAATTAATAAAATGCTCACAAGTAAAGTATACGGAACACACGGACACGAAAGACTATTAATATATTAAACTTACAGGGTAGTGTATGCAATTTTGAATGCCTTCTCCGATACTTCCGGGCCAGATTCCAGGTCCTTTCTGTTTTCCAAGCAATGATCTTAACAGCGCATTAAATGGTAACTCGTTGAAGTGGAAAAGGCACACGAACCACTGCAGCGGTCTCTGTAAATGGCGTTCCATTCTCACAATGACTCCACTTTTGTACCCAGTGTTGGTAGCAGTTCCATCGCAACTTATGGCAACTAAGTCATCCAAATTGAAGTTTTCACGACTCAAGTAATCCACGATGCTCCTCTGGATCCCCAAAGCAGAGCTATCAGTGGGCGTAGCATAACCAATGAATTTGGAATCAGGCTCTTTTACAATGGTGATGTGTTCTTCATTTAAAACAATATTTCGCGTCACATTTGCCTCGGTTACTTTTTTCAAAGTTGGCTCTTTCTTGCCATCGAAAGAGATACACTTTAATAATTGATGGCATTTGGCCGCCGCTTTTGCTTCCTTACGGAACTTCACACGTTCTCGAAATATTTTATTTTTATTGATGATAAGCCCTTCAAAGAACTGACATATATTTTCGGCTGTTTCTGCAGATAACTCTTCTTTGGCTTTTGCGGCAATAGACAATTTTAAATCTTTTATTAACATGGTCGCAAGCAAGGCACCGTAGCGAACTGAAGTATCGCTGCGATCCAAAGCCGAACTAAAATTACGCAAAGAAATGTCCGCCACCGTAAATGTTGTTTTAATCTTCTCTGAGGAATCGCCAACATTTTCTTCAAATTCTAGCTCTTCATCGCTGCCTGGTTGATACCCAATACTGTTGAACTCGGTATATACCGCTTTTGATGGTGCAACAATTGAGCACGTTTGAACACCGCAATTTTTCATCGACATCATATGATAAACATTATCCAAAGTCATCAGCCGTGGACCCCATTGATCGATGAAAAAGTCTTTCGCATCGTCTGGGATTTTATCAGAGGCGGTGCAACTGCATGGAACATTTCTTTCTATGCCACACTTACAACGCGAAATTGAGAACAATTTATTCCACTCATTTACATTGCATTTCAATGGACTTTTAACCAATTTATAGTAATCGTCTAGAAGTTTATCCAAACGTTTACGAACACCTGATACCGATATAATTGGAATGCCTGCCCGCTCCCATAAAAGGGTAATGCTTCTGAAAGCTTCTTGTTTAAAAGCACTCAATTTTCTATTGGGATTAGTGTTATGCCGCAGATACAAGAAATAATTAATAACATCGTACTTAGTCGGTAACATAGTGTTGTTTAATGCACTGATCGTAAAAGACATTTTTTTAGTTTTTTTACCGTTGTATAATGGAAATTGAAATATTTAATAATGCTTTGTTGAGCCACCAACGCCTTATTACTGAACTAATTTTTATTGTTACAATAAAAAACACCAATATATGTATTACACTTTGACAACCGACTGTAAACATCGAAGATACAAAGAACAACTTATAAATACATGCAATGCTCTCGGTAAAATAAGAAAAAAACTAGTTTAACACTTTTTCTGCTGCGAAAATCGACATACTTCCTTAGGAAGAGTTTCATGATTTTATGTGAGCTTTAATTTTCTGATATTAGAGTGGTACATTAGGGTAGTAGCAACTGAGATATGATGGGCAAGTACCAGAAGGGGGTGCTTGAGCTCAATGACTTCAAAGACAAAAAAATCGGCCTCGTCGAGACAAAAACATCGATGTATCACACTTTAAAATCTGTTTATAAATGCAGAAGTTATATAGAAAAATGTAAAAGCGCGACCCCTACGTTCGGCATAAAAAAATAAAAAAAATTTTTTTGAAACTACCTTTCAATAATACTTCATATTTGAAGGTGTACGGCGAACTTTTTTTTTGAGGTACGCCCTAGTAGGTATGTTTGGAGAAAATGTTGCGGAGGAAAAATTAATGGCGCTCAGTCTTATACTTCTCTCCTCTAGGGCGTACTGCGGGGCAGGATTGGGGCTTTCATTTTTTACCCCTTTTCCCTCAACTTTGACCACGATGAGCACCCTCTTACTCTCATCCCCACCACCCCCTTTTTTTGGCTCATGAATTTTTTTGTCAACCTTACAAAATGTTGGGTTCTAGCGTATCCTAATCGAAATAAATGGGCGGACAGACAGACAGACTTGGATAAATCGATTCCTTTTGGGTGTTACAAATAAATGCACAAAGACATAATACCCTAATGAAGGGTATAAAAACAAGAATCAATCACGGAATGTATACCCTTCACTGGGTAACATACATTTGTGAAATTGTTTAAAATGTCCAAAAGGAAGCGATACAGACCGATATACCTCTAAAATGCACATTTTACATCTGATCTTCATCAAATTGCCCACACACTGCTATATTGCTACACTCAGAAAAATAGCATTCCTAAATCTGAGAAAAATCCATACTGCAATTTAGTTCAACAATTTTACTCCAGTTCAGTAAATATTTCCTTAAAGGTAGGAAAATTAATTAAGTACTTTTTTCAAAGCCATAGTAAATAGTTAATTTACTAGAAATAGGGTAGTAAATTTATTTAAAAACATTTCTTTGGATATAATAAAAAATTCTTACAATTGAGTAAATTCATACTTGTGTCAAAGAATATTTCCACAGGTTTTAAGTAAGAAAATAATCAGATTTTTTTATGGAAAAAATTCCATTTAGGAAATTTAAATTTGTTTTTTCCCCTAAAATTAAGTTAATATGTATATACTGAAATTTAAGAATTTTAAGTATTAATGAACTTATAAAAAAAAAACATTTGTTTGAATTTTTAGTTAAATTGGACTTATTTTAAGTTCACTTTTTTTCCTTGTATCAAGTATAATTTTCCTCAGTTTACGTAAAAATTTAATTATTTTAAGGAAAAAATCAGCGAAATTGTGCTCAGTTTAAGTAAATATTTACTTGATTTAAGTAAAAATCTATTTAATTTTAGGAAAATTACAGCAAAATTTTACTTGGTTTGAGTAAAAATTTACTTAGTTTCAGGAAAATTTTACTTAAACTTAGTAAAAATGTACTTGGTTTTAGGAAAAATTTACTTAGATTTAGGAAAATTTTACTTAGATTTAGTAAAAATGTACTTGGTTTGAGGAAAACTTACTGGAATTTTCCTCAGTTTGAGTAAATACTTACTTGGTTTGAGGAAATTGAACTAGAATCAAGTTCAAAACATGTACT
Source organism: Polietes domitor (assembly GCA_947397865.1). NCBI lineage: Eukaryota > Metazoa > Arthropoda > Insecta > Diptera > Muscidae > Polietes > Polietes domitor. Next base: position 5,794,125 of record OX377620.1, read on the forward strand.
ACTTTCAAGGAAAAGTTTGAACTTGATATGATGAAATATTGCTTTAGCGGTATACGAAGTTCAATTTTCCTAATTCATTTCACCATTTTAACTCATTATAGGGTTCACTTTTTCTGAGTGTGTATTACCGCTCTAGAACCCACATCTTACGTCCTGTTAAAACTGTGCTGATCGTGTTATATTTCAACTCAGAATACCTGCTGTGACAGTGATCTATATGGGTGCACTTTCTGGACAAATTTTTACATTTTAAATATGATGTTGATAATGTTATATTTCGATTAGGAATATCTACCGTGATAGGGAACTGTATGCTATGTATTTGTACAGCCCCTGATGTTGTTCTAGGCCCTCTACTCACGCCTTTCCGATTTATTATACTACCGTTTTAAAATCTGAATGATCAATCTCGGAATACCTACCGTAAAATTGAACCATTCAACCGCCATGATCGATTGATTAAGAGAACGCTTTTAATTGTTTTTGATTATATTTCTACCTTATCATAGCCTTGGAATAGTCAGATCAATATATCTTAAGCAAACACTCGCTGCAGATGTCGTGGGGATTCCCGCCTTCCGACTCTGAAGTCACGGTTGTATGGATCGAAATCAGGATTTTGTGCAAATCTGCGTTTGTATGGATCGAAATCAGGATTTTGGGCAAATCGGTGACCCTTCCGCGTGTTACGTTGTCCGCCAACACCATTTCTGTGTTTGTGTTGTTTGCGCAGTTTCTGACGTTGGTTCGTTTTCTTATTATTGCGACGTTTCTTTTGGGCGCGTCTTCTCCTGTTACACTTTTCGCGTTGACGCTTGTTTCCTTTGCACACATTGCGATGATTGGTTCCTGGTGATGGCTGGCCAAGCTCGACTTCATGCATTGGATAGAGGTCACCATCATCACCATCATCTGTGAGAGTGACAGTATAGAAATTATCATATGTATCTTCCTGTCCAACTGTTGTGGTTGGTGACGTTGTTGGTGGTGCAGTTCCCGGAGGTGAAGAGGAAGGAGAAGGTGGTGAAGGAGGTGGTGGTGGAGGAGGTGGAGGTGGTGGTGGCGGTGGACCACGTGTAACACTCCACTTGCCCCTTAGAGGCCCCAACTGTCCGAAACCCCAATCGTTCGCATAATCATATTCATCATATAAGGGCTTTTCGTACCTATGGCGTTTCAAGTCGTTGAACTTTTGATTTCTATGGCGATTTATTCTCTGTGCGTCCCCATCTGCCTTGGCTTCATCCGAATACAATTGATATCTATTCCGATTTGTTCTCAAAGCTTTTCGACAATCTGTAGGAAAACGGAGAGGAGTAGATAAATCATTAGTTTAGTCAGCTAATCTTCTTGATCCCGTTAAGAATATCCACTTACATGCTGACTGAAAAATCAGAGCGGCCAGAACCAATAATAACAGGTGCGAACGCATGTTCGTTAACAATTTGGTCTCTGGTGTAGCTGCGACTCGTTTGTTCAGAAGTCCCAAATAGAAATGAAAGAAAGTGACTAGTGAACGTTTGTCAAATAGCCAGAACTTTTATAGAGATCGTCCAAGCCGATGCTTCACATTTGCATTTGCGGTCACCCTAGAATAAGCATAAATTAAAAAATCGCATAAATATCTGCTAAACACATAAAAATTGGCTTAGCAGGTCACAGTCGCAATATAATACCATGTTTTTGATCCCATTACACTTAATTTCTTAGAGTTGGCGTTTAAATATGCAAACCAAATTCAGCGAAATTCAGCCGAAGAGACTGAACTGGCACATCCGATTTGAATTTATTTTGGCGTTAAGAATTACTGAGTGAAAGTAATAACTCTAGGTCAACACAGAATGTATTGTGTTGGAGAAAGAGTATGTGCCAGCAAGAGTTGAAAAATTCATCCAGCCACTGATCGAATCAGTGAATTGGTTATCAGCGATGATGACACAAAAATATTTCTATGAGGGTGTGAGAAATGTCAACTATTGTTATTCTTTATTGACTCATTTCAAAAGTTTGTTCCACTGCCAAAATCTGGTTTGAATCGCATACTTTTTCAAATAATCACACGAATTCTTTCAGAAAGAAGCAAATTACTAACTCCGTGGTTGGTTCTCTATAACCCAGGAAATATTATATTCTTGTCATCATATATCGATAGATGTCGCACAGATGTTCCTACCCTACCACTATCGTGATTTCTCGCCCATGACGACCTTCCTCAGGTAGCTTCGCAGCGAATTTTCAAATAAATACCCGTCACTTTTGAAGTCAATGATTCTCTTAAACGAATAAGAACCACAACTCACTTTAGGAATATCGATCAAAAATAATCGCACTAAGTATCAAATCACACAATGCCATCTTACAAGCATTTCATTGAGTTGCACATACCCAGCAAACAAAGTTGGAAGTAATTCCCTAGGAAATACATTTTAATCGCATCTCAAAACCCAAACGTACATATTCCCGCTTTTGAGGAAGTTCTTTTTAACAACTTCCAAAAGAGTCGATAATATGTAACATTTTACGAATATTTTAGTATGGAGTCACAGAGATAAGGTGTCCGCTTTGCACACAGAAGGTCTCCTATAAAGTATATATATTCTTGATCGTCATAAACTTCTAAGACGATCTACCCATGTCCGTCCGTCTGTTGAAAGCACGCTAGCATCTGAACGCACGGAGCTAGGAGGTTCAAATTTTGCATAAATATGTCTTATAGTCGTATATCACTTGGGATTGAAACTGAGCGAAATCGGCCCAAAGGGAAAAATTTTTCCCTCACAAGGACTAAAAATACCCATAATAATCCCTAATATTTTAGAGCATATTATTTCTATATGTCTGTTTGTACTTACTTGATATTGGGTATGCACATTCACCCTATAACAAAAACGTGCACCATAAAGCGATTTTTATTCGTAGGGGGTGAAATGTAGCAAAAATGGATAAAAATGGTACATATTAAACGATAACAGCTAGAAACACGAAATTCGGTGTGTTCATTCCTCTAATTGAGTAGATACATAATATACAAATATTTTTTCGAAATTCGTACTTTTAAGGGATAAAATGGGAATAAAGGGATAAAAATGGTACCAATCAAACGGCTGCACCTAGAATAATGAAATTCGGTGTATACATTCCTCTGATTCCATAGACACGTAAAATAAACGGATTTTTCGAAAATCGTACTTTTTGCGGTTAAAATGGGAAAAGGGGATACACATAGTACCAACCAAATGACCGCAGCTAGAGTCATGAAATTTGGAGTATACATTCCTCTGACTATGTAGACACGAAAAAAAGGTTTTTCCAAATTCGTACTTTCAAGGGATACAATGGGTACAGAGGGATAAAAATAGTACCAACTAAACGAATACAGCTAGAATAATGAAATTCGGTGTGTACATCCCTCTAACTGTGTAGACACGTAAAATAAAGAGATTTTAGAAAGTCATACTCTTGAGGAGGTACAAATCGAAAAAGGGGATAAAAATGGTACCAACCAAATGGTCGGAGCTAGAATCATGGAATTCGGTGTATACATTCCTCTGAAAATATAAAAATATTTTTCCAAATTCGTACTACTACGCAATAATTGGTTGAAGTTAAGTTATTTTGCACTATGTGAGTGAGATAATGGATTTTCGAAATTTGTACTTTTGGAATTAAAATAGAATGGAAATACAAGCAACTGTAGCACTCATTGCCTACCAACATTTATGGAAATATAAATATAAAATAGTTATTTTTCCAAGATACTTGAAGTATTATTTCGATCTATATATATAGTGTAAACGTATTGGTAGCCTTGTCTTATAAGCGTGGCTTGAAATAATAAAAATAGTATATTTATTTATAAAATTATTTTTCCAATATTTGTATTTGGTTTGACTATATTAAAAAATATATATTTTCCTGTAATAACTGTAAAATGCAATCCATGGTGGATGGTATATAAAGTTCGGCCCGGCCGAAATTAACGCGTTTTTACTTATTACTCTTATCTTAATCATTTTTTTAAACAAAATTTTAAAAAGTACCTTTCGAAAAACCCGCGTAACTTTCTATCATACAGAGAATACTAAAATATTTCCTACAGAGATGAGCTAGAGGGTTAAGATCTTCCACAAAAATAATCCTCATAAAATTCCACAATATAGTTCTGACAATGAGAATTCTCTCAGACCTTAACTTACAACTCTCCCTTCGACCAAAAAATGTGAAATTTGATCCACTGTAAAAAGAAACTCAGACCAGCTGGACCATAAGTACAGTCTACAAAAATTATCTACTCAAAATGCCCTTTCAGAATAATAGGGTCGCTACTATGTTCCAAAAATGTTGTTGCACAGTGTTATTAATACTACATAATATTAGTAAAATTAAGTAGTGTTAATTTATTTAATGCTTAATTAATTTGTGCCATATATTAATTCATACTAAATAAATATTTTGTTATGTTTCCTATTGTCAGTTTTAATGAACAAAATAGTTTGCTTTACTAATTTAATAGCAACGAAGATGGTCCGCTGTTCTACCCCCGGTAACGGCGGATTTTTAAAACAAAAATGGAAACTAGTTAAAAAGTTTTACCTTTGTAACTCTTTAAAATAACTTGTAAGCCTTTCAAAATAAAGGAATATCCCTCCTATGACAACTCCATCTTAAATTCATTGGTGACGATCACAATTTTCACTACTTCCAAGATGAACATCTTTGTCACAACTTTGGATGCTCTCTTTTTGCTGGGTAAATATGAATGTATATTAGGCTTGTCGAATTATTGGATATTTATAATAATTTTTGGGATTTTTAATAGTGAAAACTGAAAACTTTTTCGTATTTTATGAGCGTCATTACCTTTTAAATGATACCTAATTTTATGGGCATCAGAAGGAAAATGAAGCTGCAGCGCTCATTTTTGTAAAAAGATTTTGTAATTTTAGGCTCTGAAAATTCTATTTTCACAAAGGTGGAGTGGAGATGTAATTTTTCGTCCGATATGTATCATTTATGCTTCACTCGAAATGTAATATTTATTTTTCATAACACTTTTTACAAAATATTTCCAAGAAATATGAGTTTTCAGTTGTTACTTTGCAAAATATCAAAAAATTACACGGAACATCCAATACCACAACCAATAGAGTTATTATAAGATAAGAATACGAATGTATATTTAAAGAGCTTTTAAGGGTCTATTAATTTAGAAAAAAATTTACTAAAATGCAACCTAAATAGTTTACACGGGAAAACATGACCCAGCGCATAAATATTTTGCAGATCATCATTAAACAATCCAATCTTCATTTCTGGTGGATGATCTCCGAGCCATAACAATATCCCGGTTCCGTTCTCAGAATGTATGAGAAATATCTACAATTTATATTTTTCATACCCTTTGTTCTCTATTTCTGAATCATAAACGCCACTGATCCATTTTAGTTTAAAAAGTGTATACCACTATTTTATATGTTTATCTTTAAAATATGTTTCTCAAATATAATAATGTAGATAAGTTAATATAAAGTCAAATCATTCTGCAATTATGTTAACAACAACTATGGAACAACCTAAACAGAAATCGCGTATTTTACTAGAAAATGAACCTTAGAATTAGAATAGAATTAATGATACATTAAAGATATACAGTGGTTATTGAATCACAACATTTTTTATATATCATTACATATTCTGATTAATTTCAGCAAAAAGAGAGCATTTTTTATTTATTAGAAACAAAACAAAAATGTTTAAGCCACAAATCGAACCCTAGACCTCTATGACGAAATTTTCGTTGCCACATACTTGTGAAAATATTATTCAATAATGTTACGGGATATTGACATATAATAAACTTTTTTGGAAGATGTTCCAAATATCTTCTTCAATTATTGAGATTTAGGGATGCAGCTAAAATGTTTCCATCTATTCCATTTTTGCTGGATATAATTAAAATATTTAATATATATATATATATATTTAGAAAGGAAACAATTTAAAAGAACTTGGTTGGTAATTTCCCGGAAAACTAGAACTAAACGTTACGAGGTATTCACGGAATTCCTGGGAGCGATGCCTCCGTTCTACAAGTCTTATATATTCCAACACAGTGTATGAACGTATGCATTAGGGATGTCATCTCCTGAAATCCCAAAATAGCGAGATATCCCGACTAGTATACTAAGCATTTACATATTTAATAAAATTCAAATATGATGTGCCGAGTTATATTGGGCGGTTATTTCATGCACCAGTCAATTGGCCTTAACGTCTCTAGTTTATCATACCCTCACTCTACAGGGACATTTGGGACAGAAAAAAGTGTAACGCAACGAAGGAGTGACTTAAGACCCTAAGTATGTTTGGACCAAATCCGTTTCAGGAGTCTTTAAGATGTTTGAGCCATGTTCGTCCGTCTGGCTGGTGTAAACGATAACTCTCGAAAGGAGCTAAGGAATCAATTAAAACTTTGCACACGGTAATATTTTTTCCAAACTTAGTTTAAGTTCGTGGATGGGCGAAATTGCTACGCCCCTTCTGGTACCTCCCACACAAATGAACCATAATTCTATGTTAAATTGAAACTAATGTAACTTCCACACGGATCTTCGGAATCAGCTATTCTTTGGTATTTGATAATGTTTCCTATAATCACTTTGATTGTACTAAATATGACGGCTTTTGGCACGCCCCTTCCAGTATTCAAAATCATTAACAATTTGATATTTGAAACTGTTTTTATAATCACCTTCTTGTACCTCCCACATAATTGTCTCTTTCCTAGGAAAAATTAAATACATTAAACTCTTTTACCGGTGCTTGAAATCAATTTACAATTATTAACAAATGTGGAAGCTGGGTCCAATTGCCACAAACTTCTAGTACTTCCGTAAAGTATGCATAAGGTTTGAACATGTAAAGCATATATTTTTATATAGAAAATATATCGGAATTTCTCAAAATTGTTTGCCTTGAAAAATTAAAACATATTTTTTATTTCCTTTAATATCCACACTTCTTGGGAAAAAGGGCATTAGTTCATAAAATAATTAAATAACTATTTTAAATATTTTATTATAAAAAAACATTTTTCTAATTATATCATCTTCGGGCATCAAAATATCTATGGGGAGAACATATTTAATTTTTGATCCGTTTTGCTTTATGATCTCTAGTTTCATGTAGATATATGTAGGTCATATGCGGTCTGGTTCAAGTCAGCGTTCTGAAACCATTCGAAGTTTACTCGAATCGTTCCAGATATTACTTTCAAATGGCCAAAATTCAGTTCCAAATAGCTCATAAATCCCAGCATTAGTGACTGAAACCACTTAGTGAACAAAAACCGTCGCTTTGGGAATCCCACAAAAATCGGGGAACTTTACTTTTAAACCCCCTTATCTGGGGATTTGTTAAATGCAGTTTTTCTCGTACATGCAGCCCTAGCAATTGTGTGTTTGTGCGAAGTAAAGCGTTAAAACGACATTGTTTGAATCCAAGTTGGGTAATATTGCGGCGCCGGCGCATTATAATCCAATCACAAATACTGAACGTTTCTACGTTTCTGAAGCAGCTGTTCTTTTTTGCTGCCTCAGCAGAAATGCTGTTTGTCAATGATGCTGTATTTCAAGTTTTCAATGCTAAGACTCTCTTTTTTCGATTTCGATTCTAAGGTGGTCGTCGTCGGTCAGTCATAGTCACGGCGCGCCGTGTGTGCGTTTATGTGTGGAACGGATGAATGGGCAGACGGACGGACGGACGAATCATTCTTCTGCTAGAACCTCTGTTTTAAAAGTTCATACGAAGTCTTTAGCATCTGTTGGCTGTTGTGGATTTGCTTTGGTTGGTGGTGGCCAAGAGTTGGGCTCTTGGCTCTTGTGTCCATGGAGAAACTTGTAATAAAATTATTACTTGCTGTTGTTGTTGCTGTTTGATGATGTATCTGTGTTGATATTGAAAACGTGTTTTTGCGAGTTGGCCGTTTCTTCACCTTCTGCTTGTTCTTCTTTGAGATATCAGAGTTTTCGCAAACATTTCACACTAGAAACCGTACCACCGGCCCAACCAACCAACAACGAACGAGCGCGCAAGGTGTTTCTGGTGCATTGAGGAGCGTCCAAAGCAGCGTCATCACCAACCACTTAGCCAGCGGTTGGTCAGTGTGGAACCATTCAATCTCGGCGTTATTAGGAGACCTCGTTCTGATGTTGTCGTTGGTCGGTCTTAGCCGCTTGTCGAACATTGATAGTTTTTCTTTATTTATGAGATTGATCATGTGAGTGTGCGTGCGTGTGAGCGGGCTGTGATCGGAATAATGAATGACTCGAAATAAATGCATTGGCAGTCGTGGCCACTTTGTTATATTCCACAGTCACAGCCACAGCCACAGCATTTGGTCAGTCATTCTATTCTTATTCTATTGGGATTTTTCAGCTTTAGCAGCTAATCACGCCTCGGAATACTAAACACGTTGATCGGTGTCATGTGGCTTAGACGAATTGCAATTGCACTTCATCGGGCTTCAGCACGTTGGATAAGGGCTGTCAGTGCTCTTAATTATTTCGATAAATTTCAATCTTTATTCTTTATGGACGGACGTGTAATGGGGAGTATTTTGTAGCGATAATTTACTTTTATCACTTCTATCGAAGGGACATCTGTACACAGAAATATAATTTTGTCCATTAGTAAGCGTAAATTATTTGACAAGCTGGCATTTTCGCCAGTTTAGTGGGCCATAAAATCGAGGAAAATGTTCAAAAGAGAAGACATTGCGTCTGTGTATAGTGCTGCCGGACATCGAACATTGTGCCATGTGCTTTGAGTCTATTTTGTCTGCAATTCGTTTTATCTATTTTTCAATGGAGATTTGAACAACATCCTAATTTTCTTTCTTCGAAGTTAGTTTATTGCCAGTCTAATAGAATATAATAATAAAACGTATCGTTGACAACGCTCTTAGTAACAATAATAAGCTGCGATAGAAGAAAACACTTATATTGTCTACAAAAACTATAGGGTGGGCCATGAAACGTTTTTAATTTGAACTACCGATTACTTTGACTTTGAAAGGTAGAATAACAAATCTTTTTTATTTTCCTGTTTATGTTTGACATTTGCAAAATTGGACGTTATGCGCTCGAACAAAATTGGGAAATTAAATAAAAAACTTACAGTGTGCATTAATTCCATTTGTCTGGATAATTTTTGCTTCAGAACCACTGTGCGTTGATGGTTTCCTGCTGTATTTGTAAAGAAATTGGGAAATGTTGAAGTTCTTGAATGATTCTCCTATCCACTTGAACGAGCCAGTAGAATTAAAATTTTCGATTCATTTTTTAAAAAATTCTATGACGATCTAGCCATGTTCGTCTGTCCGACTGTCTGTTGAAAACACGCTAGGCGCCGCAAGAAATGATCTAGGAGGTTCAAATTTCTTCTAAATGTGTCTTATGGTTGCATGTCGTTTGAAATTGAAAATGGGCGAAATCAGCCCAGAGGGAAACATTTTTCCCTAACAAGGACTGAAATTACCCCTAATATTTTGACTATTTAAGCAATTTTTTTGAAAATTTCTGTAAATATGCACTTGAAATTTGTTCCGGAAATTCCTCTTGTTTTAAAGTACCAAAAAGTAAAAAAAAATAATCCGAAATGGGACAAATAGGGATAAAAATGGTACATTTCATACAACAGCTAGAAACATGAAATTTTGCATGTACATCCCTCTAATTGAGTAGATACGTAAAATGGAGGGATTTTGCACAATTCGCACTTTTAAGGGAAACAATTAGAAAAGAGGGATAAAAATGGTACCAACCAAACCGCTGAAGTTGAAATCGTGAAACTCGGCGTAGGCATTCATCTGAATGTGTAGACGCGAAACATGGAGGATTTTTTGGAAGTTTGTCCTTTTAGGCGTTTTGAAGGGGATAACAATGGTACGCTGAAGTTATGCATTCATCTAACTGTGTAGACGCGAAACATAGAGGAATTTTTCAAAATGTTTTAGGATCAAAATGGGGCGAAAGGGGATAAAAATGGTATGAACCAGACGTCTGCATTTAGAATAGTGAAATTCAATGTATACATCGCATTCATTGGAAAAAGTCGGTACCAACCAAGCTATTGTAGCTAGAATCATGAAATTTCGTGTTTACAGCAAAACAAGAGGATTTTTCCAAATTCGTACTTTTAGGGTCAAAGGAATAAAACAGGTAAACGGCTGCAGTTAGAATCATGAAATTAGGTTCTTACATTCCACTGTGGACAGGAAACATACTGGATCTTCAATATTAGTACTTTTTTTATCAAAATGGTACAGATATTTGGTCTGTAGATGAAATCAAGATATTCTGCTGGAGGGAATCGGACCCGAGGGAATGCATTTACTATTCATTCACAATTTATGTCAAGCAATGGACATATTAAGTATGCTTTGTAGTTTGAAATGGTAAACAAATATCGTAATGCTCATAAAAAATATCACAATTTACCACACTTCTATGTAAAGTCGACAGCCTCCAATCTGCTGGCAATACTGTGGAATGCACTCCGTGGTGGAGGGTATATATGATTTGGCCTGGTCAAACTTAACGTATTTTTACTTGTTTTATCCTGCATCTGTTAGACGATTATGTTGACCAAAAATATCCACAATTTGTACATATTATTATATTACATATTAAATATCTTGTTTGAGCTTTCTTAACTTCTTCTTTTTTCTAATGAAAATATTGCAAAAAACTGCAACTTAAGATTAATAGTACCTACTTATGATCCCTTGGACTACAAAATGGTGTATAGTCACAACCTCTTCTCCCTCCTGCTCTTATAGTTTTACCCAATCAATGTTGGATGTTGTTATTTTTAAAAAGTTATTCTTTGGAACACCTAAAACACAAGTAAATACGTACGCGAATTTCACAAACAGTATACATAAATAAAGATTTCAGAAAATGTTTAATGTTTCTTCAAAAAGTGGACATAGAAACCATGGCCTGCTATTTTTTCGAAGTTGTAAATTAAGTAAATAAATTTTGAAGTTGGAACCACCTCCAGGATGGAGGTCTTTGTCATTTCGTTTGTAACACCTTGAAATGTTCAACGGAGACCCCATAACGTATATATATTCCGTATCCTGTAAAATTCTAAGACGATTTAGCCATGTCCGTATGTCTGTCTGTTGAAAGCATCCTAGCTTTCGAACAAAATGAGCTAGGAGGTTAAAATTTTCCGTAAATGTGTCTTATGGTTGCAGATCGGTTGCGATTGAAAGTGGGCGAAATCGGCCCAGAAGGAAAAAAATTTCCCTAACAAGGACTGAAAATACTCCTAATATTTAGACTATTTAAGCATTTTTTACACTTGATTTTTATACACTTGAAATTTGTTTCGCACCTTCTTCTAGTAACGTGTAATCATCAAAAAGTACAAAAAAAGATTCAGCGGGTGAAATGGGACAAAAGGGATAAAAATGGTACCAATGAAACGTGCCAATGGAATTCGGTGTGTACATTGCTGTGACTGCGTAGACACGAAAAATAAAGATATCTTTGTTATTCATACTTTTAGGATCAAATCGGGTCCATTGTTCCATATAAACGCCTCTAGCTAGAATCTTGAAATTCAGCGGTTGCACTCGTATTAGACAAGCATTTCCCCAAAATTGTACTTTCAGGATCAACATTTTGAAAAATGATAAATTGGAACCAAGCAAACTGATGAACAAATCATGAAATAGATGTGTTGATTCCAACATAGAAACTGTGTTATTTCATCAAAATTTATTTAAAAATTTGTCACCTCTGTGCTGTGTAGAAATTTAAGAATTTTTAAAAATATGGGAACAATTATATTTATTTGGAAAATACGATCTTACATCTTCTTTTATAACTTTCAATTCGTTTGAGGTCCATTGAATTTATTTTTTAATTGAATTGAAAGTAAACAATTTGTGCTGCTTCTATAAAAAAACCAATACCGAAGGGGATTAAATATTAATATTGTAAAAATACTTTTTGAATAAAAATATTTTTTATAAATACATAAGAAAATACTTTTCAAAAGCAACTTCGAGCTTCAAAATATCTTAACTCTATGTAAACCAATTAAAAGTAGATTCAAGCGTTGAGCGAGTCTTTTGTTATTTGTAAAGAATGTGAAAGAGCTTCCACAAGACCTAACATTGTGTCTTGAAAGCCACAACCAATTTTGTATGACTGCCATAAGGTAGGAGAGCGTTGGTCACAAAATGGTAAATAGTCGTTGGCTAATCAACTAAAAATGTTCCCATGGTTAGAAAAACGAAGCAAACATGTTTGATCTAGAAAAATATTTCTGCAACATGTTGTAGTTGAGAAATATCATTCACTGCATGTCGAAGTAGAAGTCGACTCCGAAGTAGAAATATGTAATGTAAACAACATCAAAGCAACACAATTTCAACAGCCAAGCCAGGTGTATATTTATTGACATCGTCATCACGGCTGGGTGTAATTGGAATATCTACCTAGAATACCTACATATACAGGTACTCGTATGTATGTGTGGCTGTAACACTGTTGCAAGCATCGCATCTTTTGGAGACATTGGATGTGTGGCGGTGCAACAAATTGATTTCGGAGTGACACTCACACACACCGCACTTGAAGACACTTCGAGAAATACCTTAAACTTGGTTCGTCGGCGATAATGTGGCCAGTAATAATACGTACATACATGTTGCTTGTATGGAAAATTATCTTAAATTTTGTTTGCACCACAAAAACCACAAGAAATCAATTCCAGGAATTTATCTTCCGTTCACGTTTCTTCCTTTAGCATTTTATGGCGGTTTTGTCTGTTCCCCCTGCTTTTTCCCCCACCGCAACACTCCGCATCACGCTGCCATTGCGACTTTGTCATTTCTTTGGCTCAAGGATGGGCAAATTATTATTAATGATATACGGATGAGTACCACAACGTTTTGCTGATGGCAAAGGAAGACCTATAAGAATCTTTTGGCTGGATAAGTAAGTATTCATTGAAAACCACAACTTTTTGCAAAAACGACAACAACAACCAGACTTTGTTGAAACAAGCAAATATACTCTTAACGCAGCGATAGAGGCCGGGAAAGGTTTAGTGGTCTTAAAGGTAAGCAGCAGTGAATGTGCACATCTTAAGTGGCGCAAATGTACTTCCATAAACAAAAATACCAAAAACAATCCCTAGGTGCGGATTTCTTTTCACACAGGATATTTCGTGTAAATCTGTCATTTTAAATTTTCCACGACGCAAATACATCACATACAAATCACTTAACTTTCCCTAAAGGTATCTCGTGGTAGATGTATCGTCCATCAAAAATGCTCTTGCGTTCTAGCTTAAGGGGTGTTCGCACTAAACGATTTTTTGTACGCCTTGGAGAGCAGAAAGGCTGTTTTGGTCTGCAGCATATATTATATATGTATATTATGGTACAGAAAATGACTTGAATGACAAGAACTTCACGCCTTATTCTACATATGATAGAACAGAAATTTTTATTGTGTTATCTGATTTAAATCAATGTTTGCAAATATTTGCTTTTATATAAGCGAACCGATTTTCCGATTCGGATTTACCGATTATAATTCGAAACCTTTTTGTGGTAGGATATACAAATATATGTATATGTGTCCCAAAAAACACCCAAACATTTATTTTTGAGTGCTTTGAGGCATTGGTTGGTTTACATAGCCAAGGCAACGTTTTGAATGAACAACACCACTCGGAAATGTCTGATATAATCAATCCGTCCATTTATTCATGTAATAAAAGTACAGTCGCAATTATTGACCGATTCATACAAAAATTGTTCCAGATATTACTTTTTCCCCGAATACAATTATGATGAGGTAGAAAGGGGAGGGTATCATATAGTCGGCCCTCACGACTTTAAATCACAGAAGAGTCATTCCATATCAATTTTTTCATTAGTTATTAACACAAGGTAAACACAATAAAAATCCAACAAAAAGTAGTTGATAAAAAATGTTATTTTTTTTTTAACTTTTTCGTAGAATACAATTTCACCATCAGAAAAATAAAACAAATAAAAACGGCGGCCCGACCGAACTTCTTATACCCTCCACCATGGATTACATTCCACAGAGGCTGTACATTTTACGTAGAAGTGCAGTAACATTGCAGAATAATGACAATTTTTTAATATAGTCAAATCAAAACAAATAAAAATATCGAAAAAATAATTTTATAAATAAATATAATATTTTTATTATTTCACACCACGCTTATAAGGCAAGGCTACCAATAAATACGTTTATTTGGTTGGTACAATTTTTTTCCCTTTTTCCATTTAAGAGTATGACTTTCTAAAATCGTAATTAGAGGACTATACACACCGATTTTCATCATTCTAGCTGTAGCCGTTTAGTTGGTACAATTTGTATCTCCTTTCGCCCCTTACGAGTACCACTTTCTAAATCGCATTGTTTTACGTGTCTACGCAATTAGAGGGATGCACACACCGAATTTCATCATTCTAGCTGTAGCCGTTTATTTGGTACCATTTGTATCCCTCTGTTCCCATTTATTACTTGAAAGTACTAATTGAGAAAACCCATTTGTTTTTCGTGTGTACGGAGTCAGAGGAATGTATACCCCGAATTTCATGACTCTGGCTGCGGTCATTTGGTTGGTAATATTTTTACCCCTTTTTCCATTTTAACCATAACAAGTACGAATCAGAGGAATGTATACACCGAATTCAATTATTCTAGGTGCAGCCGTTTACTTGGTATAATTTTTATCCCTCTATTCCCATTTTATCCCTTATAAGTACGAATTTGGATTTATGTTTTGTATCTACACAATTAGAGAAATGTACACACCGGATTTTGTGTTTCTAGCCATTTTCGTTTGATAGGTACCATTTTTATCCCTTGTTGTCCCATTTCACCCCCTACGAATAAGAATCACTTTATGGTGCACGTTTTTATTATAGGGGGAATGTGCATACCCAATATCAAGTAAGTACAAGCAGTACACTAAAATATTAGGTGTTATTATGGGTATTTTCAGTCCTTGTGAGGGAAAACATTTTCCCTGCAGACCGATTTCGCTCAGTTACAATCCTAACCGATCTACGACTAAAAGACGCATTTATTGAAAATTTGGACGTCCTAGCTCATTTCGTTTAGTTGCTGGCGTGCGTTCAACTGACGGACGGACGGACATGGCTACATCGTCTTAGAATTTTATGACGATCAAGAATATATATACTTTGTAGGGTCTCAGGTCGATATTTCAGAAAATGATCACGGAAATTTGATTGATTTGGCAAAAATTCGATACAAATTCGTAAAATTAAAAGCCATCATTTCAGCATTTCCGAATTCACATAGTCACTAATAAACAGAACTAAGCACACTATTAAAGTATCAAAAAATAATTAATGTAATCATTTATATAACGTTGAAATATCATTTAAATTCAATATTTTAAAAGTAATTAAAATTGCCTTCAAAACAAGGTATATTACAATAACCTCCGTTAAGTATTTCAGGAGTTAAAGGTGATTGAATGCATTTTTGAAAAAAATATAGTTTTCACTGTTAAGTTGGTCATAACTTGTGAAAAAAAGTTTCTTTTTTTTCAAAAATATGTCTACAACATTTTGATGAGAAGAATACAGACACAAACTTTCAAAAGACTCGTAGCTAACGAGATAAAAAATCTGGCCGCTTGACATAGAATGATTCAGTAGAATTCTTCACTCGAAGTTCAGTGTTTCGTTTCCGATATTGTCCCATTGAAGTTCAAGAAACCCTCATATAATTGTTAGGTGTGAATTTAGGACTGGAAACATCACAGGGCCATAATTCTTAGATAATGAATCTCTCGTTTCGTAATTTTTCTATGGTGTTATAACAAGGACAACGGTGCCAAAATTATGGCAACTGGTTATGGACAAAATTGCTTATGTCAGTATCGCAATATCGTATCGTTTAGGCAATATCGCGGAGATCTCAGTACAGATGAGATATTCCATATATAAATTATTGCTCAATTCTATATATAGAATTTCTAAGTATATAGAATTACAGTGAAAAATCATCAAAATTATATTTTTTCATTAGTTTATAAACACAAGGTATAAAAGCAATGAAAAATCCAAGAAAAAATTGGTTATGGAAAAATTTAATTAAAAAAAATATATATTTTTCCATAGCATATTTTTAATGGTTTTTTCATTGTTTTTATACCTTGTGTTTATGAACTAATGAACAAAAATATATAATTTGGATGATTTTCACTGTAATTCTGGATGATTTTGTGAAAAATAAATCGTAAAAAATAGAAGCCATCATTTCACCCCTTTCAAACTCACACAGTCCCTTAAAAATATACCTAAGCACACTACTTTAAAATTTCAACAAAATGGGTTAGTGTAATCATTTCGAAAATCAAAATAAAAGAATTAAAATTGAAAAAAACCAAAAAATTAACATGCTATAACACAACGCCTTAATATGTTAAAAGTAATTGAATTTACCTTCAAAACGAGGTATAATACATTAAAATCGGTAAAGTATTTCAGGAGTTACAAGCGATTCAATAAACACACCTTTTGAAAAAGTAGTATGTTTTTCATTGTTAATTTTTTTTAAAAAAATTAAATTTTTTTCCAAAAATACGTCTACAATACTTTTATGAGAAGAATACTTATACAAACTTACAAAACAATCGCAGCTGTCTAGGTCGAAAACCATACCGCTTGACATGGGATGACGCATTTATTTATATTTATAAGGGTCTTATTATGAGTTTTGAAATCTCTAGCACTGCACCGTCAGTCTCATGTCGCGACATTAAGCTCCATAGGCTATGCACATTCTTATGTCACAATATCGGATAAACGAATATTGTACACGCCGCTGTACCTACACAAGAATTGATCGTAATCCGATGAAAGTTCTTTTCGTCAGCCACATTCGCACATGAAGATGAACGCGGCGGCGGCCACTAATTAAATTCAACGAAAAGCCCTTCATTTGCCATGTTCGTAATCGCATTTCTTATTCGCCTGCCGTAAATCTCATGAGCCTTTTGACAATTGTCGGACTCTTCGCAGGGGATTTGTTCGCAGAATGAAAACAAATATGTAATTCCGGCTGCCAAACAATCGCAATTGCAAACGAAAACTGAAACTGAAAAGTGTTGACCGCCATTCATCCGTCGTCGCGTCCCGGCATAATGAACGGAAGTAAATGGCCAGAGTCAGAGCCAGCGCAAGCACAAGCAAACGCATCCGTGGGAGCAACAAAGTGCCGAGTGGAGTGATGGCGCGGAGCGATTATCACCAGCAGGAAGCTGGAGGCCGGAACAATCGATGTAAATGTTATGTTTACCGTTTTATGGGTCAAATCGGGCGGGGTGAATGCGATGCAGGCAATTGCAGCAGCAGCAACAAAGTTGCACATTTGCCTGGCGACTTGTGGCCAGCACGCGTGTGTATGTGTGCGTGCGTGCGTTTGTAAATGTGTTGGTAATAATTAATATTATTCATACGCTCTTTGTTGCAATTTCTTGGTCGTGGCGGCAATGGTGGCGGTGGTGGTGGTGTCGGCGGATTTTGTTTTTAAAGGCAATAAATTCGTGCGGCTGTGATCATTAAAAATACAAAATAATTGTTTTGTTTATGCGCCCAGCTGGTGTCGACCGAAAACAGAAACAAAACGATCACACGCACGCACTAACGCTCACAGCCGCCGTCATTGCGGCACAAAGGAATGCAGGGAGTGAGTGCATTTTTTCGGCTTTGACTGAGCCCTGCTGTCCTGGTGATGGGTTGTTTGGCCGGTCGGCTGACTGGCTGGCTGGTGTTTGTAAATGTTTTGCAACTACCACCCCACAACCGAGTCAAACACACATCGCCGTCGTGGCAGAGGACTTGAAACGTGATGGTGTGGATGTGCGTAGCCAGCAATCATGCCATACGCACTCCAATCCAATTTATTGTAAAAAATACTTAATGCCTTTGTGCATAATTGGAATTTCCAGCCTCAACATCTGCATTGCAACGCAGTGCACAGTGTTGTCGATCACACTCTCGCCGACATGTTGTCAGCTCAATGACAATGTGGGTGGGCGTTGTACTAAAAAATAATCGAATGGAGAACACCTTTTAATTGCTGGGCTATATTTTGCACTTCTCCTTTGGTGACAGAAGTAATAATAATATGTGTTTATTAGACCAATAATACACTGGGTTTTCGTTGTAATAGGTATTGACAACGGATCCGTCTACCCTGCATGCAACAGAAACAAATGCAATTCATACACATTAAAAAGTTTTCTTATGGGAAAAGAAAAAATATCTTGAATCTGGGTAAATAGAAACAAATCTATAAAAAGTAAAATATGATCAAACAAAACGAAAACTGTAATAATTTTCAATGACCAGGCTTCTTAAAAGCTTATTTCACAGTCAGAATTATCATATTTGGGATTTTGAACAAAAACAATACAACGGTTGGTGTGATTTGGGACCGGATGCATTATTGAAACATTCGCTAACAAGACATGGTTACACAGTTCTTTTGTCCAAATTATAGGTGAAAATTGGTTGCAACTAGATTAGCCATAAATCCTATGAAGCAATACATTTAACCTTTTGTATGTGAAATTTCCCAATGTGATGATAAGAAAGCCGTTTTTACAGGCTTATCATTGTTTCAATTGATTGGTTTGAAGTCAAAGGTGTATGCCAAAAGACTTATGACCAAACATTCTATGAAGGAAACTCACCAACATATATGCAAAACTATGACGAAAGTATTCAATAAAGAGTGTATATGAATCAGCAACGACAGGTTATGTTTTAGTTTAACATATATCAATTTATATTCTATGTCAAATCGACAATTCTATTTTTGTCTCCCTCTTTGATCAAATATTGTACATGATATATAAAAGTTGGCAGACTATATTACATTTAATCATAAGATTAATATATTTATCATCCTATGTCGTAGTCTAAAAATTGTACTCAGTTTAAATGTAAAATTGATTTGAGTAAATACGTAATATTTGTAAATTCTCCATCGAAAAGTTTTTGGGTGAATGTGTGTTTGGCTATGATTACTATACTATTTATATACAATATTCGAATCATTGGAAATATGAACAATAGAGCCGGGAGAACAAAACAAAAACGTTACTCAAAATACAAAAATATTTTTCACAGTTTAATCGATCCACTGAAGCGGCTATTCAGGCTATTGTGACTAAATTTCGCACCAAATTTACATTGTTGGACATTAAACCACCAACACGCTTACGTAGAGTGCGAACTGAAGAAAATATCGCAGCTGTATCGGCCAGTGTTAATGATGACCTCTGTTACTCAAAAACGTGAAAATGCCAAATTTGGAGACGCAGTCAAGGTCAACATTTGCATGAAATAATCTTCAAACATTAAATTATATGGACCGTACTATCGATTCTAGGAAATATTTCATGCATTTTCTGGATTTTATGTGATTTTTCTATTTTGAAAAACTTTCCTATAGCTTTTAAAAAATCACCCTTTAAATGCTTCGTACCTTTTTTGCCGATGACACTTTCTTTTTTCATATAATTATTATAATTTCCAGTGGAAGATGGTCGCCACCTATCAAAATTATGATAAAGGTGAACAGATAAGTAATAAGTTTGTAGACGTTTGTAAATAAATTTGCATTCCCAGTTAAAAGCAAATACTAAATATTTTTCCTAGTTGAATATTCCCACAAAATCCCCAAAATATTTTATTAAAACCCCCCTTTGACCATCTTAAAATCCCCATAGTTTTGGACAAATCCCCACATCTGGCATCATCATTTCACGGAAAAGCTTTATTTTTACAAATAATAATTTGAACTGTAATATCTCGCAAAAAGATATTTTGAAAATCAATTTTTCAAGATGGGATTTTAGTTATGGAGATATAAGCAAAGACATCACTAAATAGTGTTTTCAATCACAATTTAATTAATAACTTTTGAATATTATTAGTGGAAGTAGTAGTTTTGGAAGAGAAGAAAACATAGAAATACATCGATCATAAAAACAGAAAATAATGTATATTTGAAAACAAGTAATGAAAGGAAAAAGTCCGCGGAACCGACTATATGATAACCTCAACTCTCAACCCCTCTACAAGGTTCTATTCTTAAACCGAATGATTAAAAATGTTAGTGAAAATATAATAGAACAGTATTCATATTTTAATTTGAATTTATGGGTTCCTGGCGGTAAAAGCCGAATCGGTGGGTCCACTTATTTTGGAGCTATATAAAAATTGACATCGGCAGTCCACTTCCTGGGTGATATTGTATTTGGGTAAGTCTGAAAAATTACATACAAAAGCCAGAATTTTAGAATTCGCAAAATTATGTATATTTGTTGATGATATCAACGGATTTGTTTTTTGCAGTTCGATGTTACTTTTAGCGAAAAAATCGAAGGTGCATTAGTTCATAAAAATTTAATGTTTATTTAAAAAAATTATTGTCGAGAAAGTATATTTTTGAATTAAATTATTACGAAAGTTAAGAAAATGACTTTTGCGCGTCAAAACATCTCTACTTTGTCAGAAGTTATTGAATTTTTAAAACAGTAGCCTCTATTGCTCGCACCATTCATTTTACCACAATCTACAGAATACATTGAAATCGAATGCATTTTCATCCAAAACAAAAATACATATGTGCCAGTTATAGTGGTATAGGTCACACTTTATCCGTTCTGAGATATACTATGGTTTATGTTTGAGTAAATTGAAAAATATTTTTCTTCCGAAGCACAAAATATTTTTCTTAGAAAATCCTACTACTATATCGAACTTTTATAAAAAAAAATCGACAACGCTGGTACCTCTCAGGGAACCACTACTTTCAGAGGACGCACTGACTTGGACCACTTTCATTCTTCTCAAAATTGAAAAATGGAAAAAATTAATTTTTTTTCGCAAAATATTAATATTATAAAATATTATTACCAAAATATATTTTTTTTTTTTCAAAAAAAAAAAAATTAAAAAAAAATATATAAATATTTACTGGTTGTTCGTCTAGAAAATTTATATTGAAATTATTTTTTTACTTTTCAAAAAATTTCATTGAGAAATCATTCTAACTGGCTCATACGTATATTAGGATGGGCCACGAAAATAAATTGCAGCGGTCACCCCCCCCCCCAGAAATGAAGTTTGGGTTGTTTAATGATGATGTAATAAATATTTCGTCACTGGGTCAAGCCATCTGTGAGCTAAACACTCCTGAAAACACCTCTAAAAATCATGTTTTTCCCGTGCATTTTTTATGTTGCATTTTTGGCCAATTTTTTTCTGAGTTAATAGACCCTTGGAAGCAATAAAATATTTTAAATAAAAAATTGTATTCTTCTCTTAAAATAACTCATTGGTAGAATTATTGGGTGTTTATATTGTTTTTTTGCGGGTTTTCAAGGTGACAGCTAAAAACTCATATTTCTTGGAATCATTTTGTAAGAGGTGTAATGAAAAATAAATACGAGGATTCAATACCTTTCGAATGATGTCTAAGTGATGAATACGGACGAAAAATGACGTAACTGACACCAATTTTGTGAAATAATTCACAGACGATGGTTTTAACAGCCAAAATGTTCAATTGACGCGCTGCGACGTCAATTTCATTCCGATGGTCATCATTTAGGAATCATTCGAAAGATGTTGACTGCAGCTAGTTATTTTGTATAAAATGCAACCACCAAATACGACAAAAGTTTTCAGTAGTCACTGTGAAAATCCACAAAAAATTACAATAAACGTCCAATAATTCGACCAATAAGTTACTCTAAAACAAAGTCAAAATTTTTATTTAATGTGCTTTCAATGGTCTATTATTTCAGAAAAATTGTTTGGGAAAAAATGTAACACACAAAAAATTACACCGGAAAAACATGATTTTTAGGGTTATTTTCAGTAGCTCTTAGCTGACAGATGGCTATCTAGGAACGAAATATTTTGCAAAACATCTTTAAACAATCCGAACTTTATTTTCGCGGGGTGACTGGAACTTGTTTTTCCATTTGTATGGACGGCGACCCAGCCGCACTCACTACTTACCACACCACGGCAACGCACTTGAGACGACTATGTTAGATATACTGAAATCGCACTTGACATTACTGAGTCAGATATATTGAAATCGTTTCACGACACTGTGCGGTACATGACAAAAATGCGGCAAAGACTTTGCCAAAGACGGACGGACATTCCGTTGTGTAAGTGTGAATGAGTCCGAGTGCGTGATGGCGATGGTGTGTGTGTGTTGTAGGTGAAACCTCCCAATAAGCACAAAGTCGGACTCGGATCCGATTCGGATCCGATTTGAGTCCGACATCTCGGTTTCTCGCTTTCTCTGTTCCGATTCGGATCCGATTTGAGTCCGAGATGTCGGACTCCGCTTTCTCTGTTCCGATTCGGATCCGATTTGAGTCCGAGATGTCGGACTCCGCTTTCTCTGTTCCGATTCGGATCCGATTTGAGTCCGAGATGTCGGACTCCGCTTTCTCTGTTCCGATTCGGATCCGATTTGAGTCCGAGATGTCGGACTCCGCTTTCTCTGTTCCGATTCGGATCCGATTTGAGTCCGAGATGTCGGACTCCGCTTTCTCTGTTCCGATTCGGATCCGATTTGAGTCCGAGATGTCGGACTCCGCTTTCTCTGTTCCGATTCGGATCCGATTTGAGTCCGAGATGTCGGACTCCGCTTTCTCTGTTCCGATTCGGATCCGATTTGAGTCCGAGATGTCGGACTCCGCTTTCTCTGTTCCGATTCGGATCCGATTTGAGTCCGAGATTTCGGACGCTTTCGATTCAGGTTTGTAGTAAAAATTTGGAGTTTTATTTTTATATTTATTAATGAATTTATTTATTATTTTGAATTTATTACTTAGTATATATGTGGTGAAATAAGCAACATTTAGATGAAAAGTAATATGACATTAAAATTTAATATATTAATAAGTATATGACTCATATGTAACAGACATCATATTAGGTTATAAGTGGTACAAAATACAATTCGTTTGTCAATTTTATTTTGAAAACCTTTTTTATATGTAATATGTTGTGCTCATTGGGCAAATCTTCAAACTCAATATTATTAGTCTTGAATATACAGTTTATATTAATGGTAATTGAAGAAGAAATGTCTTCGACTGATTTCAATGGATAGCCATTCACAATATAGTCCTATCAACTCGTTTGATATCAGAATTCATTTCGTTTTCGGATACGAAATCATTTGGAGATCGGATATATATATCTATTTGGTTTCGAGAACGGGTCCGATTTCGGTTCGAGATCGGTCACGAGAACGGGAGCAATTCCCTCTTCGATATCGGACCGAGAATTGAGTCCGATTTCGAAATGATATCGGACCCGAACTCAAAACGATGTAGGAACCAACATCGAAGTGAGTTCGGATCCGATATCATTTCGAAATCGGACTCAATTCTCGGTCCGATATCGAAGAGGGAATTGCTCCCGTTCTCGTGACCGATCTCGAACCGAAATCGGACCCGTTCTCGAAACCAAATCAGAGAAGTCGGATCCGATTTGGATCCGATGTGCTTATTGGGCTAAAGGCACCTTGTTAAAGTATGCAAACAAGGCTCCTTTGTGCAAACGTGTGTGAGCGTGTGTTTGTCTCACAATTTTCACCAGCGAAAGAGATGCATTGTGAAAATTTAATGTGTCATAGTGAAAAACATTTACAGTAATTACCTGAAAGCCGATTCCAATAATTAAAAGCGATACAGTCGTTATAATTGCAGTTCAAACAACTCTGTGCGCACGATTAAAGCGTTTTGTTACACTTGCCGCAAAGGTTGGTGCGCTACTGTGGGACATAGATGATGGCCGAGGGACTAGGTAACATCGGCTGTTGGGATGATTCAGGATATGGGACATTGATGATGGCCGAGGGACTAGGATATATTTGTACAGCTCTAACTATGCTGAATATTCAGATACAATGATGAATTTCTTTTAAGCTAAGTATGCGTTAATCCCTAGGTCTAAATATCGTCGTAGAGGAATTGACCATGGTCGACAACGCCCATTACCAAATGACCCACAGCAAAGAAACATTCATCCATGCCAGACGCACGCAAACATGTCGATATAAAAAGCAAACAAACCAATATTCGCGCATGAATTAATGCAAACATATCCATATCCGTGTCCATGTCCATGTCGACGTCCATGTGTATATCCTTCAGCATCCATTTATAAGCAATTTCCATCGATAGCATCTTCATTTCGCTGATTCCTATTTAATAATTATTCATAACAGCGAAAATTCTGATTTCGCACGACCAGTGTGAATTTTAATCCAAGTATTCTGTAGTTAAATGCACTTTTGTTTATAATAGAACGGGCAGCCGTTTTCATTTTACGAACAACCGAACAAACGCACTGGAAAAAAGAACGAGAAGCGTGCAAAAAGAAACGAACGACCATTCAACAAATTTGTATGGATTTCTTTATTGCTCGGTATTGATGTCCAATGAACTTTAATAATTAAATGCAATTTATTGAAAGTTGTTCAATACTTTATGCATACCAACAAAATGCCAAACATATGCAAAGGGTTTTTCGAGAGGAGCAACACTATTATTAATTTATAAAAAAAAAACAAAAACGATATACATTTTGGTAAGACCGAAGCTGTCATGAGTTGTTGATCTCCAACGATGGATCAACAGACAACAGAATATAAAGAAAAGAGTCACTTGTTTGTGGTTTTATAGACTCACCTACTATGTGGTAGTCAAGGTGGGCCCTTTATAAAAAAACCACATATGTGTCAGATTTGAATAATAAGGTTCCCCCAGAAAATGCATATTTCAAACAATCGATTTCTAATACTAGAGGAGGATTCTAAAAATATGTATATTAGAGTGGCTTCTTTTGGGAGGAAGGAAAAAATGTTGTTGATGTTCCCGACTAAAATGAAAGATTGGTTTGTTTTATGTGTTCTCCCAAAATATTTCGCTGTTATCATTGTACGTTCGTGAGCTGGACGCGTTCGTAATAACCTCTATAAATCAGGTTTTTCTTGAATAAAATTCACGATGAGAATGGTATTGAGAAAAAACCGCTAGCGATTAAAATTCGACCCCAACCTTATCAAACGATATTAAAAACTTTGAATATGACCAGTATAAAGGGCAGATTTATACTATATTAGTGCAATTTTTGATGCATTTTTTATAAAAACCGCAATAACTGATTTGAAATGGTATGGATATTGTCCTGGCTCAAGACCATTTTGCTTCTATATTTAATAGAATGCAAATTTATTTACAAATGGCATGGTGACATTTATTACTTGGCTGCAGACTACCACGATCATGATTTCGACCATGTCAAAAGTCTTTTCAAGTGGCTTCGCAGCGACTTTTCAACATCAATATCCTAGTTGAAATCAAATATTGATTACAGACCAAAAAAATACAAACGAAAGAACTAAAAAAACCGCAATAACTTCAACATTTTTAGTTGGATTTATGTCTTTAGGGGCTCGTTGGAGAGGTATTGGTAACACTAGTCAACAGTCAAAATGTACTCGGGATGCGATAATTTTTTCTGTGTAGATAACCTTGACATGAGCTCGAAAAACGCAATAAATTTTTTTTTCGTTTGGTTTTTGTTTTATTTTTTTTTTTTAATTTTAAAATTTTTTTTTTTGGTTAATTTGTTTCGTCCGGCATAACTCGGGAACCACTAGCCCGATTTAATTGAATTAAATTTTAAAAAATTTAAAATTACAATTCCCTTAATCTGTTCATATATTGTTTTCCTATACAAGCAACAGTTTCCAAGTTAAAAATGAATATATAAAGGAAAAAACTTATTTTTTGCCTAAAGATTTAAATTTTTTTTTTTAAATCCATAAAAAATCCAAAATGAAAAAAAATGTCAAATCTTATTACTTTTACGTAAAGTCACATAACCTATGAGCAAAATGAGACAAAGATCATGAAAATCGATGCACGCGTTTCGCTTTTATTCGCAATTGAGTAAAGGTATGAATTTCAAAAATTTGCTCGACATATGCACAACTTTGTCTATGGTAAGGTTTTTTCTTTTTTTGATTCTCAGAATTAACAAAACGGAATAAACAAAGGGTTATTTAATTTTTATGATTGCGTAAGCAAAGTAATAAACGCTAATAAATGTGCGTGAACAATTAAAAGGAAAAAAGGAAAGGGGACTTTTTTAATTATTTGGGTTTTCCGTTGGCTACCTGTATGATTTTTTTACAGAAATGCAACCCACATTTAAGGGTGGTCATTATTCGGAAAATTTAAGGCTCACACATGGTGAAACAGGTATGTAGCCACCGTAAAAAAATATACACCCATTTATAAGTAAAGAGTGATTTTTTTGAGGTTAGGATTTTCATGCATTAGTATTTGACAGATCACGTGGGATTTCAGACATGGTGTCAAAGAGAAAGATGCTCAGTATGTTTTGACATTTCATCATGAATAGACTTACTAACGAGCAACGCTTGCAAATCATTGAATTTTATTATCAAAATGCGTGCTCTGTTAAGAAAGTTCAGAAAGAAAGAAATTGTGTTCAGCGACGAAGCTCATTTTTGGCTCAATGGGTACGTAAATAGGCAGAATTGTCGATTTTGGAGTGAATATCAGCCAGAAGCATTGCAAGAGCTACCAATGCATCCAGAAAAAGTCACAGTTTGGTGCGGTTTATGGGCTGGTGGCATCATTGGACCGTACTTCTTCAAAGATGATGCGAATCGTAACGTAACTGTGAATGGTGAGCGCTACCGTGAGATGATATCCAACTTTTTTTTGCCCAAAATGGAAGAACTGAACTTGGTTGACATGTGGTTTCAACAAGATGGCGCTACATGCCACACAGCTCGCGATTCTATGGCCATTTTGAGGGAAAACTTCGGAGAACAAGTCATCTCAAGAAATGGACCGGTAAGTTGGCCACCAAGATCATGCGATTTGACGCCTTTAGACTATTTTTTGTGGGGCTACGTCAAGTCTAAAGTCTACAGAA
Source organism: Polietes domitor (assembly GCA_947397865.1). NCBI lineage: Eukaryota > Metazoa > Arthropoda > Insecta > Diptera > Muscidae > Polietes > Polietes domitor. The sequence goes on from OX377620.1 coordinate 5,821,249, forward strand.
ATAAGCTAGCAACTATTCCAGCTTTGGAAGACAACATTTCCGAAGAAATTCGGGCTATTCCGGCCGAAATGCTCGAAAAAGTTGCCCAAAATTGGACTTTCCGAATGGACCACCTAAGACGCAGCCGCGGTCAACATTTAAATGAAATTATCTTCAAAAAGTAAATGTCATGGACCAATCTAACGTTTCAAATAAAGAACCGATGAGATTTTGCAAATTTTATGCGTTTTTTTAAAAAAAAAAAGTTATCAAGCTCTTAAAAAATCACCCTTTACCTGTCAGTAAAATACTAAACAATACACAGTATAAATAGGTCTTCATTGATCGATTTTACTCATTCAACAAGTGTCGACGAACGCGATAGTTAAAATGAGCAAACGTTCGCGAGGATTTGAATGCAATACCAATCCAAGTAATTTTTGTTACATGTGCGGAGAATACGTTTCTGAAAAAACAAGCGTTGTTTTTCACCTAAATTGAGAGATTCATTTGAAGAGAGCTTCAATTTAAAGGTCTCAAACATAGATGAGCGGTGGACACCAAGTGCTCTATGTCCAAGGTGCTACGTACAGCTAGCTGACTCAAGGTAAGTGTAGATTACGAAATTCAAGAACATATATAACTTATTATTGAAATTCTTTCAGACGACAGCCGAGAATCATCATGCCAATGCTTTGGAGAGCTCCGCTTTGCCATGTAACAGATTGCTACTTCTGTCTTAGCAAAAAACAGGCGTGGGAAAAAATATACGATGGACTTACGCTGCTGTTTCAACAGTGAATTTTCCAGTGCCATTTTCCGAAGAACCAGTGGACCCGCAACCGTCCGTTTCAAGATGGGCATCTAATAATGAGGCGATACATCCAACATCAGATCCGGAGACAGTAGAAACCACATCAGAATGCGAGTCAACATATACATTGCATGGAGGTCAACGCTTATGTTCCCAAGCAGAACTGAACGATTGGGTTAGAGAATTGAAACTCTCCAAGGAAGATGAAGAGTTGCATGCATCGCGCATGCAACAGTTCGGTTTCTTGGCTCCTGGTGTGGTGACAACAATCTACAGGAAGCGTCATGAACCATACGCAAGGTACTACACAAAAAAAGACAACATCTGTTTTTGTAAGGACATTCCCGGATTATTTGGTGAACTCGGGTATTCTTACGATCCAGGAGAGTGGCGTCTTTTCATCGACAGCAACAAGCAGAGCCTTAAAGCAATTTTACTGCACAACGGCAACGAGAAACCTTCGATTCCAATTGCTCATGCCGTTGACACCAAGGAAACATACGAAGTCATGGACAATCTACTAAAGTGCCTTAACTATGAGAGGCACGATTGGAAAGTTTGTGCCGACCTTAAGGTTATCGGTATCCTTTGTGGATTACGAGGTGGATTCACAAAGTACTGTTGTTTTCTCTGCCTTTGGGACAGCCGCGATCGTCAACATCATTACACCAGGAGGAGTTGGACAGAAAGAGTTAACTTCATCCCCGGCAGCGACAACGTGAAATATACACCACTCATAAAAAAGGAAAATGTTTTTCTCCCACCTCTTCACATAAAGCTCGGACTCATAAAAAACTTCGTGAAAGCTATCAACAAAGATGGCGAAGCGTTCGCCTATTTAAAAACCATTTTTCCTCACCTTTCATCGGCAAAGATTAAGGAAGGCGTTTTCGACGGTCCGCAAATTAAAAAGTTGTTGCAAGACCAACAGTTTGAGCACATTTTATCACCAAATGAAGCTGCAGCTTGGAACCCATTTCGGCAAATTGTTTCCGGATTTCTTGGAAACAACAAAAGCTCAAATTACAGAGAGATCGTCGAACAACTACTCCAAAATTATAAAAAAAATTAGAGCAAATATGTCGCTTAAGATACATTTTCTACACTCGCACTTGGACTTCTTTCCGGACAACCTGGGCGATGTGAGTGACGAGCATGGTGAGCGTTTTCATCAGCAAATGAAAGAAATTGAGCACCGATACCAAGGATTTTGGAACGAAGCTATGATGGGGGACTATATCTGGTTCCTGATAAGAGAAACAGACCCACAACAATATAAAAGAAAGACAAAAGCACATAATTATTTTTAATTTGAAGGTTTTTATTTTTGTGTTTAGATATTTTTTTTTAAACTTTTTTATAATTAATTAATGTTGATATCCTTAGGATAATTTCTTGTACATATATCGAATTGTTTTTTAATTTAAAGTCATATATTTTTGTCACCCAACAAATTTTAATTTTTTTTTTGTAATAAAAAAGAAAAAACCTTACCATAGACAAAGTTGTGCATATGTCGAGCAAATTTTTGAAATTCATACCTTTACTCAATTGCGAATAAAAGCGAAACGCGTGCATCGATTTTCATGATCTTTGTCTCATTTTGCTCATAGGTTATGTGACTTTACGTAAAAGTAATAAGATTTGACATTTTTTTTCATTTTGGATTTTTTATGGATTTAAAAAAAAAAAAAATTTAAATCTTTAGGCAAAAAATAAGTTTTTTCCTTTATATATTCATTTTTAACTTGGAAACTGTTGCTTGTATAGGAAAACAATATATGAACAGATTAAGGGAATTGTAATTTTAAATTTTTTAAAATTTAATTCAATTAAATCGGGCTAGTGGTTCCCGAGTTATGCCGGACGAAACAAATTAACCAAAAAAAAATTTTTTAAATTTAAAAAAAAAAAAAAAAAAAACAAAAACCAAACGAAAAAAAAATTTTTTATTGCGTTTTTCGAGCTCATGTCAAGGTTATCTACACAGAAAAAATTATCGCATCCGGAGTACATGAAATTTTTTTCATTTTGTTGAGTAGTGTAACCAATTGACAATTTTTAGAATTTTCTAACCCATTAAGGGCCGCAATTTTTGTTTATACTGTTAATACTCAGTGGGTTAAATATGAAGTAAAAACTGAAATATGGGGCTGTTTGCATCGTAAATACATTCTAGTATTATATAAAGCTAATTTTTGGAAAGAAGTTCAACCATTTCAAATTCCCCCCTTAAAAATTAAAACATGAATAATCTACACAAACTGTTTAAAGGGGAAAAATTGAAATGGTTGTCAATGTTAAATTAAAATAGATAAACACATGAAATGTAAAGTATATTTAGCAGATGTTCTTCTCTTTCGTTTGATACCCATAAGGCCATTGTATGACACGTAAAAGTTTCATACTTTTTTTAAATTATTGAAACATTTACATACTTTGGAAATTAAAAGTCCTGTAAAAAGGACAAACGATAACGAAATAAAAAACTGAATATGAGTTTTCCTATTAGTGACCTATAGTTTCACTTCCATATAATCTCGTTCTTGGGAGGGAAATCATGTCTCACGGTTTTATTATAATATCTTATGAATTTTTCTTCCCAATTTATCCATTGAAATACCAAAATTGCAGATGTTTTTATTCAAAAAATAGATTTTTGTAAGACTAGAATGTGTTTACAATGCAAATAACCCCATATTTCTGTTTTTACATCACATTTGACCCACTGAGAACCAACGGTAAGAAAAATTTTTCGGTCCTTAATGGGTTAGGAAGTTCTAAAAAATGTAATTGGCGATCAATACCTCTTCAACGATCCTACAAAAACACAAATGGAACTAAAAATATGGAAGTTATTGCGGTTTTTATAAAAAATACAACAAAAATTGCACAAAAATGTTAAAATTCCACCCTCTGTTTTGGGTTAAAATGCAAGTTATTGATATGGTTTGATAAGGCTCGGACCAGATTTTAATTTCTAGCTAGTTTTTTTCTAAACACCATTCTCGCTGTGAATTTTATTCAAGAAAAACCTGATTTATAGAGGTTATTTTGAACGCGTCCAGCTCACGAACGGATAATGACAAAAGCGAAATATTGTGGGAGAACACATAACACATACCAATCTTTCATTTTAGTCGGGAACATCCACCACTTTTATTTTGAAGCCACTCATTAATGTATATAAACGTCTATATACCCCCCAAAAAACGTAAATATTTATTTGCAAAAATTCTCAAATCGCAATGCACCGATTGAAAGTGTTTAGTATATTTCGAGCCCTATTTGCCAAAATTATGTAAACGCCAAAAATAATATACAGGCGAAGGCTTTTATGAATTAACTATGTTTTATGAGTTATTAAATTAAAATTAAAATATAGGGTAGGCCATGTAACATTTTAAATATGAACTACCGATTACTTTGAATTCGAAAGGTATAATAACATTAATTTTTTATTTTTATTTTCAGCTTTATGTTTGACATTTGCTAAATGTCGCTATACGCTTGAACAAAATTGGGAAATATTAAAAATTCACTTCCAAATTAGTGAGTCTTTAACGCAAACTGTAAGAAATTTACGTGGAAAATTTTCGTGTTTTCAAATGAAGCTCATTTTCATCTCGGTGGCTATGTCAATAAGCAAAATTGTCGCATATGGGGTTCAGAAAACCCACACGTGACTATTGAGAAGCCAATGCATCCACAACGAGTCACTGTTTGATGTGGATTTTGGGCTGTACTAAAAATTGGGTTTATCGGGTGAGGTACTGCCGTGGCTATTGTGTTTCATTATTAAATGACAAAGATCAACCATTCCAATAAAACCAGAAATTAAAAAAAATAATCAGTACTTTTTATAACCGATCCTAATTGTAAATGTTAAATGGCCCACCCAATATAAGCCACAATGGAACTTTGTAAAGCTGTGAATTTTTCAGAGATAAAAAAGAAAGAAAATCAAAAATGGTGGTGCTTACGTCTTTTTGGTAAATAGGACTCGATTTGTTTAACCTCATATGCTGAGTTTTTATTCAAGTAAATGATGACCAATTTTTTTTGTTCGATAACAATTAAAACTTGTAAGACATCATTTTCGGAGATATTTTTTTCTCTACATAATTCTAAAAGTAGTTCTCAAAAGTAATTCGTGATACTCACACAATTCCTAAAATTGAGAAAATAAATCCCAAAAGTGTGTTTTTTAGAAAAGTAAGAACCACTCCTTAATTTCGATTGATGATCAGATGAAACAATAAGTAAGTTTCAGTCGAATAAACCGACTCATTCTCAGAGAACATAATATTGATGGTCGGCGATTGGCCACTTTGGAAAGACTTTAGTATAATTTTTATTAATTATAAGAATTCAACATATAATAAAGATGGCATTTGGTACCAAGAAATCTAAATCTGAACTGAATTGCTTCAATTTTAATAGCATTAGTCATTGATCCATAATAATCTATTGCGACATGTCATTAATTTTAAATTGCAAATCGATTCAGAAACTGAATCTAAGTCAATAGGTATAATAAAAGTTTGGTTTATCTCATTTTCTTTAGGGTGTTAGAAATAAATTCCACAAATATATAATACCCTGATGAAGAGTATAAACATATACCTATTTTGGATTAAAATCTACTATTTATTTGTTATCGTTTTGTGAATTTATGAAAATCTATGTATTTGGCTAAATCGTATATACATAAATATATACTTTGACGTACTTCCAATCTCTTGTGCTCACTCGCTAATGGATGCAATGATCACCGCGAAATACTTTTTAAATATTTCAAATACATACCATATTTAAAAAGTATTTCTCGCTGATCATTGTATCCATTAGTGAGTGTGGCCACAGAAGTTCGAAAGTACGCCAATGGGAAATTTTTCATGCGGGATGAATGCTGGAAGTGCATAACGTGCAAGAATGTGAAAATTTATGTTCCAAGTAATAAAGTCTGAATTTCATGACAATGAAATGATTTATTTCAGCCATTAAATTTTAAATATCATCTGGTTTATTGAACAAAATAAAAAAAATTGTATGGGTGATGAAAATTAAATCTAACACCAAACATAATAATACTGTGACCTCAGGTTTTCATTTTCTGTTTGCGTTTAACAAAACTTGACATTTTTGATGGATATAATTTTTCGATTTTTATACCATCCACCTCTAGTATGGGTTAAAATATCGATCGTGATAAAATTCTAAGGCGATCCAGGCATCTCCGTCAGTCTGTCTGTTGCAAGCACGCTAGCATCTAAACGAAAAGGTGCCAGAAAGTCCACCTTTTCCATGAATATATCTAATAGTTGTAGATCGGTTGGGATTGAAAGTGGGCGAACTCGGTCCAGAGGAAAGGACTGAAAATACCCCTAATATTTTGAGCATGTTTGTCGAATATGTTCCCTTATAGCAAAAACGTGCACCATAAAGTGATTTTTAGTTGGTAGTGGGTGAATTGGAGCAAAAAAGTACCTATCAAACTACGGTAGCTAGAAACATTACTCTGGCGTTTACATTCCTTCAATTGTGTAGATACATAAAATTATTTTTTCCAAATTCACACTTTTAAGGGGTAAATTCCTACACGCAAAGTAAAGAGATTTTTCGAAATTCGTACTTTTTGGAGATAAAATGGTAATAAGGGATACAAAGTGTACCAAATAAATGGCGGCAGCTAGAGTCATGATTTCGAAGTATACATTCCACTGGCAGCGTAAACACGAAAAATAAAAAGGTTTTTCCAAATTCCTACCTTCAAGGGAAGGGAAGTAACTTTGGTTATGAAGCCTGACCAGAGGTGTTTTTCTGGGACCACAAGTGACAGGGATCCATGAAGATTCTTAACCCTTCACCCTGTCATTACAGATCTTAGCATCTTGTTGGGGGCACGGTCGGGCCTAGCCTTAATACATGGTTGCCGTTCACCGTGAGCGAACGGAAGAGGTAGAGATAGACCTCGCTCCCACCGGCGAGAAAGTCATGTCCATGTAAACATGATGATTAGACCGTTCCACCTACATGTTGACTACATGTATCCTATCTCACGACCGTTGCTTTATTTTTTGACCGTGGGCTACCAGTCCCGTGTTATATGGAACAAAAACTGGAAGTAGTTTCAACTACGAAGTCTGACCAGAGGCCTTCTGGGACCACGGGTAGTCAGAAGCCCCTAGAACTTTGTTCTAGCTGACTAATTGGTGAGGCCCCTGTTGGGAGCAACGTGGTGGCTGTGGTTAAAACCCAAATCGCGGGTAGAGCACTTGTTCCTTGTGGAGTTGCATATCAACCGGATCAGCGGAGGTGTAAGATGGTCCTCAACTCCTCACCAAGGGGGAAGTTATGCCCATATAGCAGAAGCTTCGAATTGGTACTTGTGGGATAGACCTTAGGTGCTCCTGTGGAGGGCTACCACCCTCTAAGGAGTCAACGAGGTAATTCTGCTTGGGCGCTGGCCGTCGCATGGTAACGTGCCCCTGTGCGCTGGCGCACCATGGTTGAAGCCTCACGGCGATAATCATGTAAAACCCTCGGACGCTTCAAGGGATACAATGGGGACAGAGGGATAAAAATGGCACCAGCTAACCGGACACAGCTAGAATGACAAGTAAAATAAACAGACTTTCGAAAGTCGTACTTTTAAGGGGGAAAATGGGGAAAAGGGGATAGAAATGGTACCAACCAAATTGAATTCGGTGTTTACATTTCTTTGACTGCATTTCTCACAAAGGTCACCCAGAGCGAAACTTGGAGCCTAGTTTGATAACCCTTTGCATTTACACTCGACATACTTGAAATATATACGTACGTATGTATGAATATACATTTTTGTGCTGGCGTTTTTCACACATTTTGAATTTGTTCTCGTTCCTGTTTTTTCGGTCTGTTTTTTAAATCAGTATCCACATCCATTCTTCTGCACTCTGTTGGACTCTTTTGACCATAAAGATGGGAATTTATGTTCAACTGTGTGGCCATGTACGAATATTTTTCTGGTCACTTCCAATGACGTCCCTCAGGGAGGTTAACCTGGTAGTTAGATGGTATGACGGAGGGTAGTGGTATTTTACAGATTTGTGAAATAAATGCTGGACCCCGAGGGGGGGGGGGCGAAGAGAAGCAATTGTTCTTTACTTTTCTCTTTGCACCAAAGCTTGGAATGGAATGGAGGGCATTCGAGGTTAGCAACACATTAAGGTCCACTTTTTGTCATTTGTTACAGATGATGTAACGCAATTAAGGATTGCTGATGTCTCAATAGCCAAGAGAAGTCGTTTGCTTGAATGTGGCATGAATGTTCTGAGATTGAAGTAATTATGACTGATGGCCAATAAATTACAACCAATGATAATGCCATTATCATACCAAGTCTGAGTAAACAATTGTTCTATTAATGACAAGACTATCCTCGTCTTGTTGTTGAAGTGTTCTTATAAATTTATCATTTTATTTGCGGCTGCGGCAGCTTTTAAGTACAAGGTCGCTGAAAATAACTCGTTTCTCCCTTGCAGATGATAGCTAGGCGCTGCCATTATTATGGACAAACAATTAGCCAAGGAGCTGCTCAAAATTAGCAATATAAATGAAATAAATTAAATACCAACCAATGAACTACGCCATTTCATTGTGACTAAACATGCCAATGGACTGGAGTCAAGGATCCCGATTTGTTGTCCATTTTAGATTGTTTTTTTATGTTACGACACAATATTTATCTCATTTTTAGATGCCTTAGGTATCGATACATCACACCGATGACCAGTTGTTGAACCTAAAAAAGAATCCACTCTAGAAACCACATATTTTACTCGATTTGCTTCAAATTTGGTACAATACCTTATAATTCAAGTAGAAACATATATGGTGAAATTGGGGCAGATCGGTTCAGATTTAGATATAGCTCACATACAAATTTCGTTCTCCATTTAACTTTTTGCACCCTAGAGATCCAATTAACCAATTTTCTTCACATTGGGCACAAAACCTTATATTATAACTAGAAACATCTGTGGTAAAAGTGTGTCAGATCAGTTCAGATTTAGATATAGCTCCCATACAAATTTCGCTCCCGAATTGACTTTTTCCCTCTAGAAACCACACATTTAACTGATTTTCTTCAAATTTGGCACAAAGCCTTATACTTGATGTAGAAACGTCTGTGGTGAAAGTGGGTCAGATCGTTTCAGATTTAGATATAGCTCGCATACAATTTACGGACTCCATTTAACTTTTTGTGCTCTGGAGACCACATATTTTAACTGATTTTCCTCAAATTTGGCACAAATCCTTATTTTTTAACTCGAAACATCAGTTATAAAAGTGAGTCAGATCAGATGGTGAATGTGGGTCACGTCGTTCCAAATTCTGATGTAGTCGCGACAAAATTGATAACAAACCATGACTTACGCTGTGCTGGCTTATATTAGTTAAACAATTTATATTTTTTATTTAGTTAGGAAGTAGTGAAAATTGGGATATTAGCCAATGAATTTAACATGGAGTTGTCATAGCAGGGATGTCCTTTATTTTGAAAGACTTTAAAAATATTTTAAAGTGTTGCAAAGGAACCACTTTATCACTAGTTCCCATTTCTGTTTTATAAAAATCCGCCGCTACCGGGGTTAGAACTGCAGACCTTCCGGTTGCTACTACGGCACTCTAACCATCTCAGCTATAATCTGGTGGGAGTGCTGAATAACTAAAGCAAACCATTTTGTTCGGTAGAACTGACAATAGGAAACTTAACAAAATGTTTATTCATTATGAATTAATATATAACGCAAATTAATTTGTAACAAAATAAAAAACACTACTTAATTTTGTAATAGTAATAATTAATAAAAAATTAAATGTTTGCAGTAAATTCATAAAACACTAAATTTGTATATTTTTAAGTTATTAAAATTATACAAAATTAATAAACATTGTTCATTTATAAAAGTAAATAAAAAAGGTTTTTCAAGAGCCACGATTCGAACCCGAGATATTCTGGGTACAAAGCTGACACCTTACCTTTGTGACCCCATACAAAAAATTCGTTCCCATTCACTTGTGGAAATGCTACTCGTAAAATAAACTCCTCAATAGCAGAAAATTGCACATTTGGATTTTGAGTTGTGATTAAAATGTGCTTCCTTCGGAAGAAATTCCATTGCAGGGATACTAACCGTTTGTCACAAACGTTTTGGGATAAACATAAATCATTTGTGACAAAGGAATTTATTTTAATTTTTTGTAAAGTCATTCTGGATATCAAACCTTTCCTTATTTTAGATAAGGTTTACTTGATTTTTTCTGATTGTACTTTTGTTGGAAACATTTTTTGTAAACTTTCATATTCGTTTTCCTGTTATTTATGTTATGCTGCATTCTGCACTTTCGAGAAAACCAAGTTTATAACCCTACAGGCTATAATAATAACCTTTTGTCACGTGATAACAAGATGAAATGTTTTGGTATTTTTTTATAAATTAATTAATTAATTATTTTTTTTCACATCCGTTTGACCGTTTGAAATACAATAGCATGGCCATGGAGTTATTGATTGAAGTAAAATAAGTCGTGGCAAATGTAGAACATTTTCGTTCTGCAACTCAAATATCTTTCAAACAACAATAACAACATTTAACATTTAATTGCCTAAACACTCATATTACCAGATCCTTGAACATATGTATAATTAAAATAATCATATTTGATACTTGAAATGTGGCTATTAAAATATTTCCAGTTCATCATGCCATGGTGATGTCTGGATTGTTGAAAAGCCACTTCATCCATTAGTGAATATTTATTCCAAGGCCTAATTACCTATTTAAAATTTAACGAAAAAAATATGAAATACAACATTCTCTCATACATACATACATAGATGAAAACCTTCAAAAACTGTCATCAACTACAAAGGATGATTATGGACTTCCGAACGAGTCCTTGAAACTTTTTGCAATTTTTTGCCAACATTTGTGTACAAAGAAAATATTCTAAATATATATATCAAAAAAACTAAATAAGTGAATATGATGTGGTACTGCTGCATGCCACACAAATAACAACACAATGTCTGCAGACAAAAAGCAAAAAACGAAAAAAAATGAAAAACATCTCCAATTACACAGGCAACATAAGGATATTTTGTGGTCATGAAGATGGTTTGTATTACATGTGAGACGAACAACAGCAACAAAAACACCAACTCATGCATCCTACAAGAATCCACTGCAAACCACCACCACCCCACCTCTCCTTAGCTCTGTAAGGAGCGGAGGAAGAAAGAGACAATGGAAAAGTTGTTAACTTAAGTGGAGCAAAAGCCAAAAACATAAGGTTATGTATTGTTGAAACATGATGTAGATGATGTTCAGCAAAGCAAAAAAAAAGAGCACCAACAACAACAACGACGTTGAGGACGGTGTGGAAGAAATGCCAATAGCAACGGGCACAGGCCTTAATGTCAATCAAAAAATGCCACTTGGTACTACTGTTTCGATTGCATGCCGCTGATATTGCCCCAATATGCCGCCGCCGCTGCTGCTGTTGCCAGCAGATAATAATGACGAAGATGACGATGATGGCTGATGATGCTGCTGCTGCCTATGATGGCCATCACTCAGCAGAGAACAGGAAAAATCCCCAGAAGAAGCAGAAGGGCTTTTTTCTGAGATCCATCCAGTTTTGTGTTCAATCGAAGAAATTCAATCCAAAGATTAACAAGTGCTGTACCAAATAAGACAGCAGCCACCACAGCATCAGCCACAAAACAACAAGGATCAAACTCACCCTTCCACACAAGTTGGCTGTTGCTTGGAGAACTGGTCGGTCGGTCGGTAGAATGCCGCACAACTGGGCAGCAATCAACAAAATACAAAAACATTGACGTTGCCAATGCAATTTTTGAGCTGTTGTTTTGAGAGCATTTCCAATTGTTGTTCTAGAAAAGACATTTTACGTCACAGCGCAAAAGCCGCTATTCGTCCCTCCCACCCGGCGTCGAAATGATTTTTAAATCAGGCGAAAGCAGAAAACAGAACATAATTTCATGAAACTCCTCGTAGTAGGTATGCCAATGGGGATTTTTTTCAATATGTTCGGAGAACTTGTGGCGGTTGAACTAAACAACGTTTTTGAAGGAACGAGTCCTACGGTACGGTACTATAAACTCAGAATCCGCCATCTTATATTTAATAAGGAACAGGAATAACAATATTCTCTGGCTGAACTATCATTATTTTAGTTATCGTATAAATCAAATTACAATATTTTTTTTGGGGTTTCAAAGTGACAAGTCTAATGCTAATAGTTGGTTTAGCCAACTACGGATGATTAGTTGATGTAGAATTTTTAGGAATGATTGAAACTCATTTGGATATTAAAAGTGACTATTTTCTTGTTGAAATGTTATAACTATTGCAGTTCCATTTGACATCCCTACCTCGAAACCAAACGACAGCACACGTCCACACGTATAAAAGTGTCAATTCACTCGAATTTACTTCGTGCACAGATGTCCACATGTACTTGGAAGAGGTTGGTGTAATAAATGTAGTTGATGACAATTTATAGACGAATGGGATAAAAACTTGACATTATTTGAACCTCAAAATTACTAACATTTAATGAACTTATAAAACGTATAGAAAATGAAAATATAAATTAACTACATTTATTGGGAAAGTGGATAACAAATTGTAAAATGCATTAATGAAAAATAATATTATGCTTGGGACAACGTAGAGTTTCATTGATACAAGTCAAATGTTTCATTAGTGATAAATTCTCAATTTAAAAAAAAAAAACCTTTTTTCGCTGGCACGAAAAAGCTCATAAATAGAACAAGTAAAAATGCGGTAAGTTCGACCGGGCCTAATACCCTCCACCACGGACTACATTTCACAGTATAACCGGCAGATTAGAGACTGTCTACTTTAAATAGATGTGCACAACCATATTAAGAAAATTGTGATGATTCATTATTATAATATTAATAGTCCTCTACATATGTATATAAATTTAAAACTTCAAGTGTTATCAAAAAGTGAACATTAGGCAGCAATATTCAAAAATTCTAGCTACAGTCGCTTGATTGGTGCCAAATATAATCCCATTTATCTTGAAGGTCCTAATGTCGATATATCACTTTACTTTTCGCGTCTACGCAGCGGTTATTTTCCAATTGTATCCCTTAAAAGTAAGAATTTTGAAGAATCCCTCTATTTTATGTATTTACGCAATTGGATGTACATTCCAAATTTTATGTTTCTGTGGTGAAATTGGGCCAGATCGGTTCAGATTTAGATATAGCTCCCATAAAAAATTCGTTCTCCATTTAACTTTTTGAGCTCTACAGACATACATACACAGATCTACATATTTTAACTGATTTTCCTCAAATTTGGCAAAACATTTTATATTTTAACTAGAAACTCCTGTGCTACAAATGTGTCAGATCGGTTCAGATTTATATATAGCTCCTATACAAATTTCGCTCATAATTTGACTTTTTCCGGTTTAGAAACCACATATTTTAACAGATCTTCTTCAAATTTGGCAAAATATCTTATAGTTGAACTAAAAGCACATGTGGTGAAAATGGGTTAAATCGGTTTAGATTTATATATACCTTCTATACAAATTTCGTCCTCGGCTTGACTTTTCCGCCTTGTAAACCACCTATTTTCCCCGATTTTCTTCGAATTTGGCACAACACCTTATATTTCACCTAGAAGTATGTGTTGTGAAAATATATCAGATCGGATCAGATTTATATGTAGCTCCCATACAAATTTCGCTTCCTATTTGACTTTTTCTGCTCTAGAAACCACATATTTTAAGAGATCTTTTGTCAAAATATCTTATATTCCAACTAGAAACATCTATGGTGAAACTGGGTCAGGTGGTCAAATTTCGGTCCCGGTTTGACAATTCCGCTCTGGAAACCATATATTGTATTGTATTCGCCCGACTTTAGCCTTTCCTTACTTGTTTCTTTTATTCATATTGAAATAAGTTCTTCTCTGACATTTCTATCATTGCTGACATACGTGAGATTTTTCGCCATTCTGATGATTTTGATTTAGAGGCAGTTTGTTTTAATTAAAAACAGACCAAGAACTATATTTTTGAACACTCTAACCATAGGATCTTGACGCGAGTAATATGTTATGTGTGCATAATATATGTATATACATTGTATATAGTAAACAGTAAATTTTCAAATGTATATACACATTATACACACTTATATACACATTGTGGATTTTCAGCATTTCCAGAACTATTAAAGCATATTAGCTCAGGTTACGACTGCTTTATTTAATGCCTTTCGGTCTTACAAACACGAAAATTACAGTATGTATTTATGTGTGAAGATGGAGTGCTCTCAGAGCATTGGACACAAGTGTGAAAAAAAAACAGAAAAAATATTTTATCCAGCTAATATCTACTCTCATCCTCAGACTATCCATCATTTTTATTTTATTTATTTTAACTTTGAGTTTTTAACTTTTTGTTAAATTTCAGGATAACGATGTTGACTCAGCGAAATTTCCTGAATAATTTGTGTGGTAGTTTAAAAAACATTTTTACAAGTTTGCATGGTAATCCTCTTTTAACAGAGCAATTGCGATTTTTCGTTACACACACGCATAGGATAGGCTAATGTTCTTAAATGAAAGAGCTAAATTGTGAAAGTACCTCATAAAAGCAAAAAAGTAACATGTCGTTTTAATGTAACTAATTTAATTTTAGTGGTAGTCGCAAAAATGACTAAAATGTTGTAAATCCAACTTTACAATAAATACTTTAGTTAATCAACGAAAAAAATAAGCAGCCAATGCTTCACTTACAATATTTACATTGTCATTAGTCTTACGTATTATGTATGTTGGTTGAATGGAACCATATTAAAAAACCAGATTGACATGAATGAGACGCCAAAATTTTCAGTATACTGAACAGAGTCCTTTCTCAACGTTGGATGAAGTGACGACTTGATTTGTCATTCTGTTTGCATCATCTTGAAATATAGAACGAGACCTCAAAGTTTTACTAATTAAAAGAAGAAAACATTTTGAAGTCCATCATTTAAAAAAATAGCGACCCTACAATTCTGAAAGGGCATGTTGAGTAGATCATTTTTTCAGACTAAACTTATTGTCCGTCCAACTGGTCTGAGTTTCGTTTTACAGTGGATCAAAGTTTTAAGAAAATGTTGTAAGTTAATGTCTGAGAGAATTCTTATTGTTACAACTATATAGTGAAATTTTATGAGGATCATTTTTGTGGAAGATCTTAACCCTCTAGCTCCTCTCTTTATGGGGCAAATTGACACTTTTTTCGAGAAAATAAAAAAATCCTTTCAAAAAAGACATATAAGAATTAAAATGTTCTTCGAACAAATTTGCAAGAAAATTTCACGAAAGTTGTAAATAGAGCTCTTCACGCTTAAATAGCAAAACTACACACCAATTTATACAACAAAATTGCTAGGGTTAAAATTCGTCCACGTTTTTTGGAAGATGG
Organism: Polietes domitor; assembly: GCA_947397865.1. NCBI lineage: Eukaryota > Metazoa > Arthropoda > Insecta > Diptera > Muscidae > Polietes > Polietes domitor. Next base: position 5,836,577 of record OX377620.1, read on the forward strand.
ATCATTTTTGACAAAAATGTGGGTATTACGGTAGAGCAAAGTTAAAAAAATTAGCAAATTGGATATTTTTGCAAAATTTTCATTTTCGTGGGAGATATGGCCAAAATGATATGTATGCATGACATTTCTGATTTGTAATTTTCTCGCGATCTATCCAATGAATTCGGCTGACTTTTTGCATGTGTATTAAGGTCTAATGTCGCTTGAAATCCAAAATTCGCGGTTGCAATTGCATTTATTTAAATTTTCTCTGAAACTACTCTGTTACAAATATTCCCTATTTATTCAGCAATCATTCATATCGATTTTTTCATGGCATATTTCATTGTATGTATTCCTTAAAGTGTGCCCTAGCCATCTACATTTCCGTTTCTTTATCTTAGAGTTTATGTTGTCTTCGCCAGCGATTTGTACCAGTTCGGCGTGAAATACCAACTGAATGAGATTTTCGGGAATCTATTAAGGAAAGGGTACTTTTTGTGGGATATAACACTATGCAACAAAAGATTTGACGAAGTTCTATGTATAAAATTTTCTGATGTATTTTAACTTTCTAAACTGAAAAACGATATTCAAAAATGTGTATGTTTATTTTTTAATTTATTTTATCAAAGTTCTAATTTTGCCTAAAGTTATTTTTATTATTTGTATTCTCGTTTTGCAAAGGTAATTATATTGCAAATATTGCAAATTTCAGAAGCAGCGTTCTAACAATTTAAACAAATTGATATTTTTTAGCGAAAACGCTAGAGAAGAAATCAATGAAACCACCAACATATTTTTAAGTCAATATTTTTATGCACTCCACGAGAGTATTACGTCTTTGTGCCTTTGTTTGTAACACCCAAAAGGAAGGGAGATAGACACATTGTTAAATATACTGATCGACTTAGAATCACTTTTTGAATCGATTTAGCAGTGTCCGTCTGTCAATCTATTCTTGTAATCACGATACAGGTCGCAATTGTAGCCAGAACCAAATCATTTGAAGGAAATCGGTTCAGATTTTTATATAGATCCATTCAAATTTCGCTCCTGATTTGACTCTTTTCACTATATACCATATATTACAACAGATTTTCTTCAAAATTGGCAAAAAATCTTATAGTTCAAATAGAAAACTCTGTGGTGAAAATTTGTTAGATCGGTTCAGATTTATATATACCTCCCATACAAATTTCGCTCCCGATTTGACTTTTTCTGCTCTAGAAACCAGTTATTTTAACAGATCCTCTCCAAATTAGGTAGCCATGGTGCAAATGGGTCAGATCGGTTCAGATTTATATATAGCTCCCACACAAATATCACTCCCGATTACACTTTTTCCGCTATATAAACCACATATTTTAACAAATCTTTTTCAAATCTTTCAAAATATCAAATATTTCAACTAGAAACACCCATGGTGAAAATGGGTCAAATCGGCTTCCGACTTGACTTTCTCCGCCCTATAAACCATGTATTTTCACCGAATTGCTTCAAAGTGATCATAACACGTTTTACTTGAACTGGAAGAACTTATTGCGAAAGTTAGTCACTTCATTCAATGTTTAGATATAGCCCCGATACAACTGTTCTTCTCGTTTTGACAAATTGGATCAGGTCATATGATTAGGAAACATACAAAAATTCTTCCCGTTTTCACTTTTTTACCGACTATTCATATCATATATTCGGCCCGCCGACTTAAGCCTTTCTTAAAAGTTTATTTTACATTAAGAAAATAAAAAATCATTAGATAACAGAATATTTTGTTTTACAATAGATGCCATCTTAGCGAATAGAGCAGGGCCTATTTGAAGAAAATCTTTGGATGAATGTAGAAGCCTTGGTCCCTCTTGTTCTTATTCCCTTACTTCAATAATATTGGTCATATCGTTTATAGTTATCCATATAATTTCCTCAAATATCTCTCGTTTTTTCGTTAGTATTCGTGCTATTATTAAATAATTTGTAATGCGGGATTTCCCGCTGTTATCGAAAAATTTATCATGGTGATCTTTTTTATATTTTGTTTCCACAAGTATTACCATCTTCTTCTACAATTACTTTATTTTCATCGCTAGAATGATTACTATCAAAAAATAAAACAAAATACTTTTTCAATTCTTTCTACTTTTATTAATCCGTAAAATTTGTTGGTGTTGTCTTTATGAATCAGAATGCCTCAATAAACAGAAAAAATATTTTTTATACGTTAATTTTATAAGTTTACAATCACTCAATCACTCACTCACTCTACAGTAGGAGGAGGTATATATCATTTGGGAATGAAAAAAGGAGCTAAGGAATCAATTCAAACTTTGCACATAGTAAAGAGTGATTTTTTTGAGGTTAGGATTTTCATGCATTAGTATTTGACAGATCACGTGGGATTTCAGACATGGTGTCAAAGAGAAAGATGCTCAGTATGCTTTGACATTTCATCATGAATAGACTTACTAACGAGCAACGCTTGCAAATCATTGAATTTTAATATCAAAATGCGTGCTCTGTTAAGAAAGTTCAGAAAGAAAGAAATTGTGTTCAGCGACGAAGCTCATTTTTGGCTCAATGGGTACGTAAATAGGCAGAATTATCGATTTTGGAGTGAATATCAGCCAGAAGCATTGCAAGAGCTACCAATGCATCCAGAAAAAGTCACAGTTTGGTGCGGTTTATGGGCTGGTGGCATCATTGGACCGTACTTCTTCAAAGATGATGCGAATCGTAACGTAACTGTGAATGGTGAGCGCTACCGTGAGATGATATCCAACTTTTTTTTGCCCAAAATGGAAGAACTGAACTTGGTTGACATGTGGTTTCAACAAGATGGCGCTACATGCCACACAGCTCGCGATTCTATGGCCATTTTGAGGGAAAACTTCGGAGAACAATTCATCTCAAGAAATGGACCGGTAAGTTGGCCACCAAGATCATGCGATTTGACGCCTTTAGACTATTTTTTGTGGGGCTACGTCAAGTCTAAAGTCTACAGAAATAAGCCAGCAACTATTCCAGCTTTGGAAGACAACATTTCCGAAGAAATTCGGGCTATTCCGGCCGAAATGCTCGAAAAAGTTGCCCAAAATTGGACTTTCCGAATGGACCACCTAAGACGCAGCCGCGGTCAACATTTAAATGAAATTATCTTCAAAAAGTAAATGTCATGGACCAATCTAACGTTTCAAATAAAGAACCGATGAGATTTTGCAAATTTTATGCGTTTTTTTTTTTTTTAAAGTTATCAAGCTCTTAAAAAATCACCCTTTATATACCTTCTATACAAATTTCGTCCTCGGCTTGACTTTTCCGCCTTGTAAACCACCTATTTTCACCGATTTTCTTCGAATTTGGCACAACACCTTATATTTCACCTAGAAGTATGTGTTGTGAAAATATATCAGATCGGATCAGATTCATATATAGCTCCCATACAAATTTCGCTTCCTATTTGACTTTTTCTGCTCTAGAAACCACATATTTTAAGAGATCTTTTGTCAAAATATCTTATATTCCAACTAGAAACATCTATGGTGAAACTGGGTCAGGTGGTCAAATTTCGGTCCCGGATTGACAATTCCGCTCTGGAAACCATATATTGTATTGTATTCGGTTAGAAAGTGGAGGGTATCATATAGTCGGCCCCGCCCGACTTTAGCTTTTGCTTACTTGTTTCTTTTATTCATATTGAAATAAGTTCTTCTCTGACATTTCTATCATTGCTGACATACGTGAGATTTTTCGCCATTCTGATGATTTTGATTTAGAGGCAGTTTGTTTTAATTAAAAACAGACCAAGAACTATATTTTTGAACACTCTAACCATAGGATCTTGACGCGAGTAATATGTTATGTGTGCATAATATATGTATATACATTGTATATAGTAAACAGTAAATTTTCAAATGTATATACACATTATACACACTTATATACACATTGTGGATTTTCAGCATTTCCAGAACTATTAAAGCATATTAGCTCAGGTTACGACTGCTTTATTTAATGCCTTTCGGTCTTACAAACACGAGAATTACATTATGTATTTATGTGTGAAGATGGAGTGCTCTCAGAGCATTGGACACAAGTATGAAAAAAAAAAAAACAGAAAAATATTTTATCCAGCTAATATCTACACTCATCCTCAGACTATCCATCATTTTTATTTTATTTATTTTAACTTTGAGTTTTTAACTTTTTGTTAAATTTCAGGATAACGATGTTGACTCAGCGAAATTTTCTGAATAATTTGTGTGGTAGTTTAAAAAACATTTTTAAAAGTTTTCATGGTAATCCTCTTTTAACAGAGCAATTGCGATTTTTCGTTACACACACGCATAGGATAGGCTAATGTTCTTAAATGAAAGAGCTAAATTGTGAAAGTACCTCATAAAAGCAAAAAAGTAACATGTCGTTTTAATGTAACTAATTTAATTTTAGTGGTAGTCGCAAAAATGACTAAAATGTTGTAAATCCAACTTTACAATAAATACTTTAGTTAATCAACGAAAAAAATAAGCAGCCAATGCTTCACTTACAATATTTACCTTGTCATTAGTCTTACGTATTATGTATGTTGGTTGAATGGAACCATATAAAAAAACCAGATTGACATGAATGAGACGCCAAAATTTTCAGTATACTGAACAGAGTCCTTTCTCAACGTTGGATGAAGTGACGACTTGATTTGTCATTCTGTTTGCATCATCTTGAAATATAGAACGAGACCTCAAAGTTTTACTAATTAAAAGAAGAAAACATTTTGAAGTCCATCATTTAAAAAAATAGCGACCCTACAATTCTGAAAGGGCATGTTGAGTAGATCATTTTTTCAGACTAAACTTATTGTCCGTCCAACTGGTCTGAGTTTCGTTTTACAGTGGATCAAAGTTTTAAGAAAATGTTGTAAGTTAATGTCTGAGAGAATTCTTATTGTTACAACTATATAGTGAAATTTTATGAGGATCATTTTTGTGGAAGATCTTAACCCTCTAGCTCCTCTCTTTATGGGGCAAATTGACACTTTTTTCGAGAAAATAAAAAAATCCTTTCAAAAAAGACATATAAGAATTAAAATGTTCTTCGAACAAATTTGCAAGAAAATTTCACGAAAGTTGTAAATAGAGCTCTTCACGCTTAAATAGCAAAACTACACACCAATTTATACAACAAAATTGCTAGGGTTAAAATTCGTCCACGTTTTTTGGAAGATGGATCATTTTTGACAAAAATGTGGGTATTACGGTAGAGCAAAGTTAAAAAAATTAGCAAATTGGATATTTTTGCAAAATTTTCATTTTCGTGGGAGATATGGCCAAAATGATATGTATGCATGACATTTCTGATTTGTAATTTTCTCGCGATCTATCCAATGAATTCGGCTGACTTTTTGCATGTGTATTAAGGTCTAATGTCGCTTGAAATCCAAAATTCGCGGTTGCAATTGCATTTATTTAAATTTTCTCTGAAACTACTCTGTTACAAATATTCCCTATTTATTCAGCAATCATTCATATCGATTTTTTCATGGCATATTTCATTGTATGTATTCCTTAAAGTGTGCCCTAGCCATCTACATTTCCGTTTCTTTATCTTAGAGTTTATGTTGTCTTCGCCAGCGATTTGTACCAGTTCGGCGTGAAATACCAACTCAATGAGATTTTCGGGAATCTATTAAGGAAAGGGTACTTTTTGTGGGATATAACACTATGGAACAAAAGATTTGACGAAGTTCTATGTATAAAATTTTCTGATGTATTTTAACTTTCTAAACTGAAAAACGATATTCAAAAATGTGTATGTTTATTTTTTAATTTATTTTATCAAAGTTCTAATTTTGCCTAAAGTTATTTTTATTATTTGTATTCTCGTTTTGCAAAGGTAATTATATTGCAAATATTGCGAATTTCAGAAGCAGCGTTCTAACAATTTAAACAAATTGATATTTTTTAGCGAAAACGCTAGAGAAGAAATCAATGAAACCACCAACATATTTTTTAAGTCAATATTTTTATGCACTCCACGAGAGTATTACGTCTTTGTGCCTTTGTTTGTAACACCCAAAAGGAAGGGAGATAGACACATTGTTAAATATACTGATCGACTTAGAATCACTTTTTGAATCGATTTAGCAATGTTCGTCTGCCCATATATTCTTGTAATCACGAAACAGGTCGCAATTGTAGCCAGAACCAAATCATTTGAAGGAAATAGGGTCAGATTTAGATATACGAATACGAACCCCCGATTTGACTCTTTTCACTCTTCACTCTTTTAAAAATTGGCAAAACATCTTATATTTCAACTAGAAAACTCGGTGGTGAGAATTTGTTAGATCGGTTCAGATTTATATATAGCTCCCATGCAAATTTCGCTCCCGATTTGACTTTTTCCGCTCTAGAAACCCCATATTGTATCTGATTGTCTTCAGATTTGGCAAAAGATCTTATATTTAAACTAGGAACACCTATGTTGAAAATATGTCAGATCGGTTCAGATTTATATATAGCTCCCATTCAAATTTCGCTCCCGATTTGACATTTTCTGCTCTAGAAACAACATATTTTAACAGATCCTCTCCAAATTAGGCGACTTATGTTATATTTGTACTAAAAATAGCCATGGTGAAAATGGGAAAAATCGAGATTTACATATAGCTCCCATTCAAATTTGGCTTCCGACTTGACTTTTTCCGCCCTATAAATCATGAATTTTCACCGAATTGCTTCAAAGTGATCATAACACGTTATACTCGAACTGGAAGAACTCATTGCGACAGTTATTCACTTCATTCAATGTTTAGATATAGCCCCGATACAACTAATCTTCTCGCTTTGACAAATTGGACTAGGTCATACAAAAACAAACATACAAAAATTATTTCCGTTTTCACTTTTTTACAGCCCGACTTAAGTCTTTCCTTACATGTTTATTTTACATTAGTAAAATAAAAAATCATTAGATAACAGAATATTTTGTTTTATAATTATAATAGATGCCATCTTAGCGAATAGAGCAGGGCTTATTTGAAGAAAATCTTTGGATGAATGTAGAATCATTGACACCTCTTGTTCTTATTCCCTTACTTCAATAATAATGGTCATATCGTTTATAGTTATCCATACAACTTCATCAAATATCTCTCGTTTTCCTCGTTAGTATTCGTGCTATTATTAAATAAAATGTTCTGTTACCTAATTTGTAACGCGGGGTTTCCCGCTGTTATCCAAAAATTTATCATGGTGATCTTTTTAATATTTTGTGTCCCCAAAGATGACCATCTTCTTCTACAATTACTTTATTTTCATCGCTAGAATGATAACTATCAAAAAAAATAAAACAAAATAACTTTTTCAATTCTTTCTACTTTTGTTAATCCGTAAAATTTGTTTGTGTTGTCTTTATGAATCAGAATGACTCAATGAACAGAAAAAATATTTTTTATATGTTAATTTTATAAGATTACAATCATATTGTCTACTATACTTATTTTTTTATTATACTCTCACTGTACAGAGTAGGAGGAGGTATATATCATTTGGGAATGAAAAAAGGAGCTAAGGAATCAATTCAAACTTTGCACATAGTAATATATTTTCCAAAATTAGTTTAAGTTCTAAGATGGACGAACTTGCCACACCCCATCTGATACCTCCCAAATAAATGGTCTATATTCATATATTAAATTAAAAACAATACAACTTCCAAACGGATATTCGGAATCAGCTATATTTGGTATTTGATAATCACAGCGCACAAAGAATGGCGTATATTGCCACGCCCCTAGTAGTACCTACAGACAATTTGTCCTAACTACCGTAAAAGAAAGATGTTATAACTTATATACGGATGATAGGTATACTCTGAAATTTGACCTTTTTCAATGCTTTTATGGGCGTTTCATACACTTGAAATATAGGCGATATTGCCCACCTACGTACCACATAAAGTGGCATAAGCCAATATAACTTCCATACATGTAGTTAAAATCAGTGGCAATTTTATAACTGAAAATATTTTTATAATCAATTTAATCCCTTCTAGTATCTCCCACACAATTGTCTCTATCCTAGGTAAAATTAAATGTTTTATAACTCGTATTCCGGTGCCTGAAATGCATTATGACTTCATATTTGATCATGTTTTTACAATTATTTACAAATGTGTAGCTTCCAACTTGCCACAACGTTCTAGTACCTCCCACCCACACAATCCGAAGCTCTCTGAGAGTGAGGAGTCGGTTTAACCGACTGAAACTTACTTACATGTTTTTAGTCAAGTTTGTGGTCTGAAGGGACTACACATTTTAAAGGATTAAATTATTACTTTACTACGATAAACATTTTGAATTGATGTAATGTGAATGGGCAAGAACATACGAAGTTTGACAGTTTTTTTCAACTATAATTTACTTTCCCGTTTAAATTTTATACATTTACACGGCCTGATAATTGCCATACCTTCCCCACATATGAATGAAAGTCATAAGATTTGCTAGATATCTGCGCTCCTTAAGATTTTGTGCAGCGAATGCATTGCTGCTGTCGTAGCCGGGTGCATATCCCTGCGCTGATGTGTGTGCAACACGCATTCTGATGGCATCAGCATTACGGACAAGAATCAAAGTCAAAGCTGCATCTTCATGCAGCAACAACTCGGCATCTTGACTACGACTACCCACCACCTCTGCCATGAACACCACTTTGGCTGGAGTATCTTATCGTCCTTATGTGTGTTTCCACTCGTTTTTACATGTCCTACATATGTACAAGTTTAGATATACACAGCCAAACATACATATACATGCGAGTGTATCTGTAGATATGTGTATGTGCATATCTACGTACATACTTGTGTCAGTAGTTACTGAATTTCTGCATATTTTGTCGGCGTTGATGACGACGACGATGCTGATGCCGATGATGAGGATGATACTTAAACGCGGATAACTTTTGCGATGAAGTCCCTTTTTACTGGCTCCTTAGCAGGTGTTGACTGCCTGTGTCACATAAACAACGATAACGTCGGTTAGTCCAAGTCCAAGACGTCGATTTTACACGTTTATATGAGTGTATCATCTCTGTATGTCTGTCTGTCGCTGGTGCAGCTGAAGAGGGCGGGCGGTGGGCCGGGGTAGAGCGCGAGAGGCCAAGCTGTAGGAGCATGACTACCACTTTACGTTCCGTGTTTCGTTTATTTTGATTGAGAAGCTCTTGGATGATATTGCTGTTGTTGTTGTTGAAGAAAAGGTAAATGAAGACCTTCTTCGGGGATTTTTAAGCGAATTACAAGTCATTGAGTTAATCTTCCGATGGAGAGTGAGAGACACAGACGTTTCATTGTTTAAAAGGGGAATATGTTCGTTGATACAAATGAACACTTCGCATATGTTTTTTGTTGAGATACGAAGTGATTTCTTGCGATATTAACCCATGCCAAACCACTAACAAAAGGGATGATCTCAATTGAGCCGGTTTGTTGTAGAAAGCCGCTTTAAGAATTTATTAATTTGATTTGAACTGGGATATTGTCCTGGCTCAAGACCATTTTGCATCTATATTTAATAGAATGCAAATTTATTTACAAATGGCATGGTTACATTTATTACTTGGCTGCAGACTACCACGATCATGATTTCGATCATGTCAAAAGTCTTTTCAAGTGGCTTCGCAGCGTCTTTTCAACATCAAACCCGGCCTCTATAAGGAGATAATTCAAACAAACGAACGAGAATCACAACTCACTTGCCGAATGTGCGTTTAAAAAATCGCACCAAGTAATAACCCAATAAGCACATCGGATCCGAGTCGGATCCGACTTCTCTGATTTGGTTTCGAGAACGGGTCCGATTTCGGTTCGAGATCGGTCACGAGAACGGGAGCAATTCCCTCTTCGATATCGGACCGAGAATTGAGTCCGATTTCGAAATGATATCGGATCCGAACTCACTTCGATGTTGGTTCCTACATCGTTTTGTACAAAGCACTACGTGAATCGTACAACTTGTTTCCGATGAAATGCGTTCCAACTCAAATCACTTGTGTGGTGGATGTGTACATGTGGTTGGACCATAATGGGTTAATTACACTTTTTAATTCCTCTTTATTTGCTTATTATTTGTATTAATTTGTTGGTTCATAATATTTTTACACATATTTTTTCGCATTGATATTAATTTAAGTCTGCATATACCTACAACGAAGCACAGTGACTCCAAACACTATAATATTGTGTATCCAGACCTGGTTAATTGTAATTGTTGGTAATCCTGAAAAATGACTAACCGAACAGAGCGCTGTTGATAATAGCGTAGTCAGATCTCCATTTACAACACCATTAATTATTAAAATCCGTTTATTTTATGTCTGTCGTAAACTTTGCAACACACTTTTGATTGTTTTTCAGATATCTTTAGTATCATTATTTTTTTAAATTGTCGCCAACATTAACCTCAATGTGTGTTTGAAAAAAATTTTGATAAAATAATTTTGTGTTAAAAATGTTAGACTTAGCCTAGATAATTTAAAAAACGAATAAAAAAGGCGTTATATACCGTCCACCATGGATTGCATTCCACAGAGGTTGTCGGTTTTCGTAGAAGTGCAGTAATATTACAGGAAAATATAATTTTTCAATATAGGCAAACCAAAATAATACAAATATTGAAAAAATAATTTTATAAATAAATATAATATTTTAATTATTTCAAACAATTATTTATTTCAAATCAAAAAATAAATATTCTTATATAGAGTGATTTTTTTGAGGTTAGGATTTTCATGCATTAGTATTTGACAGATCACGTGGGATTTCAGACATGGTGTCAAAGAGAAAGATGCTCAGTATGCTTTGACATTTCATCATGAATCGTCTTACAAACGAACAACGCTTGCAAATTATTGAATTTTATTATCAAAATGCGTGCTCTGTTAAGAAAGTTCATTGCGCGCTTCCATTTTATGGTCAGTTTAATCGACCCACTGAAGCGGCTATTCGGGCTATTGTGACTAAATTTCGCACCAAATTTACATTGTTGGACATTAAACCACCAACACGCTTACGTAGAGTGCGAACTGAAGAAAATATCGCAGCTGTATCGGCCAGTGTTAATGATGACCACCAATTTTCGTCGCCGTTCGCACCAATTGGGTCTCTGTTACTCAAAAACGTGGAAATGCCAAAATTGGACTAAGCGGATGGACCACCTAAGACGCAGCCGCGGTCAACATTTAAATGAAATTATCTTCAAAAAGTAAATGTCATGGACCAATCTAACGTTTCAAATAAAGAACCGATGAGATTTTGCAAATTTTATGCGTTTTTTTTTAAAAAGTTATCAAGCTCTTAAAAAATCACCCTTTATTTATATTTTCAAAAAACTTAAATACCAGATAGTGGGTGCTACAGTTGGTTGTATTTCCATTCTATTTTAATTCCAAAAGTACAAATTTTGAAAATCCATTATCAGACCTAACTTCATGATTCAACCAATTTTTGCCGTAATAGAAAAGGTACGAATTTGGAAAAAAAACTTTTTATTTTGCGTGTCTGCGCAGGCAGAGGAATGTATACACCGAATTCCATAATTCCAACTGCGACCTTTTGGTTGGTTTTACCCCCTTGACATTTCTACGCAATTAGAATTTCATCATTCTAGCTGTAGTCGTTTAGTTGGTACTATTTTTATCCCTCTGTACCATTGTATCCCTTGAAAGTACGAATTTCGAAAAATTCGTCTATTTTCCGTGTCTACGCAGTCAGAGGAATGTCTACTCCGAATTTAATGAGTCTAGCTGCTGTCATTTGATTGGAACTATTTTTATCCCCTTTTTCATTTTAACCCCAAAAAGTACGAATTTAGAAAAACCTGTTTATTTTAAGTGTCTATGCAATCAGAGGAATGTATACACCGAATTTCAATATTCTAGGTACAGCCGTTTGGTTGGTACCATATTTATCCCTCTATTACCCTTTAAAAGTACGAATTTGAAAAAAATACTTTTATATTATGTATCTACTCAATTAGAGGAATGTACACACCGAATTTCGTGTTTCTAGCTGTTGTCGTTTAATATGTACAATTTGTATCCCTTTTGTGCCCCATTTCACCCCCTACGAATAAGATCACTTTATGGTGCACGTTTTTGTTATAAGGGGAATGCGCATACCCAATATCAAGTAAGTACAAGGAGACATATTGAAAAAACATGCCTAAATACTCTAAAATATTAGGGATTTTTATGGGTTTTTTAGTCCCTGTGTGGGAAAAATTTTTCACTTTGGGCCGATTTCGCCCAGTTTCAATTCCAACCGATCTACGACTATAAGACGCATTTATGGTAAATTTGGACGTCCTAGCTCCTTTCGTTTAGATGCTAGCGTGCTTTATAGGGTCTCAGGTCGATATTTCAAGGTGTTACAAACGGAATGATAAAGTTAGTATACCACCATTCTTGAGGTGGAGGGTATAAAAACAAAGAAAGAATAATAATTAAAAGAATTCAAAACATATAGCTCATTCTGCGCCACCCTGTAGTAATACATACTCCTTTGCCATAGTTGAAAAAACATTTAATATATATCTGGCAAGCCTGGTTGGAACAATGTGTAAATTCTAGTCAAGTATTTCAAATAAATACGTAGACCTGAGCTTCAATTGGAATGTTTTCTATTGAAATTTCATACCGATCGATATAAATATAAACTGTATTCCGCAAACCTATTTTCCATCTGTTTAGTGGTTTTTAAAGTGTTTGCTTTTTCTCTCAGCAGTATACAAATTATGATGGTCTGGTTTCACTATTGGGATATTACACAATGTTTATTTCTTTGTGTTTTTTTTTTCACGTATATTTCCAAAGTTATTAAATAATGTATTTTATGTAATAATTTTCAAAATATTGAGTAGTTACTCAGTCATAACAAAAACAAGCATAAAAAACCTTTTAGAAATGTCTTTTTCTTCTAGCATTGTAAAATCCAGGGCGATTTCAATTTGTTTAGCAAGTTCGACGATACAAAATGGTTTCGCGGAAGTGCTTTTAACCACTGTGCGTAGTAGGCATGTAACACAGGCCGCATTAACACCGTATGTACAGCGATGTACGTACACATATGATGGAGAGTAAAATCAAATATTAAAATCTCTGCCGACAGACTTACACGTACATACAGAGGAACTCAAATGTGTGTGTGTAAGTACATACATACCTACAATATCGTATGTCTGTGTGTACACATATGTCTGTCGGTTTTATTGCAAATCATGTTTTTAAACATTAAAATTTTGTAATAACAGAAAAAATTCGTGTCGTATCAACCAAATAAAAGATGTAGACAAAGAGCTCTTATTCGCATTTTTGCCACCTCATTGTGCTGTAATTAGAGGTGGAAATGTTTATGGTAATACCAGCAATACCGCCAACAACAACATTAGCAATAGCACCACCACCAGCAACAACAACATCGCGTCACATCAGCAACACATCATCGTAGCACCAGCATCAACATCAGCATCCGAATGGCAGAAGCCACATCACCAGCAGCTGCAGCCACGACAACAAAAACAACAATAACAAAAACCAAAACAGATTTTTGTAAAGGAAACAACAAAAACGGTATTAAATCTGAAAAGTACTCATGCCATTGTACCCGTAACCGTACCCGTGTATCCGTCTGTAATAATGAATCCAACAAAAGATTGACTGACGACTACTGTTGCTAGTTGCTGGTGGTAATGATGCTAGAGCTGTTGTTGCTAGTGGTGGTGGTACTCGCAATGGTGCTAAAGCCGCTGTTTGATGCTATTGTCTGTGGCACTGGCACTCGTACCTACATTTTAATAATGGATACACGATATAATCGCCAGCGATTACTGGCAATGAAATAGAATTAGTACAAGATGGCATTGCCGGAATTGCCGTGCAAGATTTGCATGTTCCATTAAAAGCCGGCAAAACTCTTTCGCCTTTCGGACGGTCGTCAGCAGCGACATATGTTTTTGGCCGGAGACCTCATTCTCTAATGCTTATAATTATCATCGTCAGCATCAGAGTACATACATGCATGGGACACTAAATGCTCATACATATGTTGCTGAGTGTCGCAAGCAATTGCTGTCGCAATAATGATCGCATACAGCCAACAGACAGACGGACGGACGGACGAACATACGAGTAATTGTCATTCACTCATACCTGCCATTCAAGGCAAGACATTTGTGTCTGTGACCCTTACCTTAAGTGTTAATTTGTAGTTGACTCGTTGTCTGTCTGCGCGTCGGTTTCTCTTTGCATCGAATTTCAGTTTCTGTTATTAATAATTACTATTTCTGTTTTTTTTTCTTTTTTTGCATAGCCATTTGTCATTTGCAACTGACGGACGACCACAATGAAATGGAAACCAATGAAACTGTCTGACAGTGAATGTTTAAGGACGCAGGGAGGACACAGGACACGGACGACTGTGTGTTCGGGTAATTCATTTGCAATTCTATGAACCGTGAAATGCTGTGATAAAGTGCCAGACATTTCGGGTAAGTTTCAAATTTAAGACCACTTCCAAACAAAGACTTATTTGCATTTTTACAGATAAAGCGTGTGTGGATTAACATATTTGTAACTCATTAAAATGTGCTTAATATACGTCCAAATGTTTTAGAAACTATTACTACAGCAGTAGAAATCATAAAGTAAATGGAAAACCCTAAATATATCATTATTTTAGAGAACGCTTAAATGTGACGTTGCACGATTTTCAAAATTTAAAGAAGAGCTATTAAACAGCTATGACCGATATCCCAGTATTATTTTAGGAGACTCAAGTATTGGTGTCCTAAAACACTTACAATCACAGAATATAACTGATCTATAACACCGTACGACATTTTCGTCGTTTCGTTACACTTGAACCCAATAATATATGTATGAAACTATAGGCAATATGGAGTTGCATGGCAGTTTTATACCGTCCACCTAAGGATGGGGATATATTCACTTTGTCAATCCGTTTGTAACACCTTAAAATATTCATCGGAGCCTCCATACACTCAGTAAAATAGCATTCTTAAATCTGAGTAAAATCCATACTTCAAATTAGTTTAAGAATTTTACTCCAGTTTAGGTAAAATTTCCTTACGAGAAGGAAAATTAAATAGATATGAGTACACTTTCCTTATTTCAAAGCCAGAAAAAAATTACTTAAAAATGTGTTTATTACTTCAAATAAAGTAAATAAATTTAATTAAATGTATGCCATGTTCCTCATACATTGAAGTATAAATGATCTTATAAAAAATACTTCAGTGTGTTTAGAAAAATACATGAATAGTAGTCTGAGAAGCAATTCTCGTTCGTTAGCCAAGACTTTCTTCATAAGTACTTCAAATATTACTCAAAAAATCACTGCGTCAAGGCGCCTAGCTAGCCTCAGCAGCAGTCATGGTGAAATATCTCAACTCTTTATTGTATGAGTAAGATGAAGCATTTGAGAACTGCACCATGTTGTCATTTTTCATATGAGTGTTGCATACTCTGAAGCGAAATAATTTGGTTCAATTATCAGTATAGTCGTAGTCAGGCTGAATACAAATTTACTTGGTTTAAGGACAATTTCAGTCAGGCTGAGTACAAATTTACTTGGCTTAAGGAAAAAGTTCCCAAAGTTTTCCTCAGATTGAGTATAAATTTACTTGGCATGACTACAAATTTACTTAGTTTGAGTGACAAATTACTTGGATTGAGGAAAAATCGGAATATTTTCCTCAGTTTGAGTACAAATTTACTTGATTTGAGTAAAATTTCTTAGAAATGTTCCTCAGATTAAGTAAAGATTTACCTGATTTAAAGAAAAAATGTCCTCAGTTTGAGTAAATTTTACTTGATTTGAGGAAAAGTTGAACTGGAATCAAGTTCAAAGCATGTCCTATTATCAAGGAAAAGTTTATACTTGATGTGATAAATTATTGCCTTAGCGCTCTACGAAGTTCAACTATCCTCAGTTTTAGTACATATTTACTTAATCCATGGCATACTTTTTTCTGAGTGTAGAGTATTGTGGGTCGTTCTAAGACGATCTAGCCATGTCCGTCTGTCTGTCGAAAGCACGCTAGCTTCCGAACGAAATGAGCTAGGAGGTTGAAATTTTCTGTAAATGTGTCTTATGGTTGCAGATCGGTTGGGATTGAAAGTGGGCGAAATCGGTCGAGATGGAAAAATTTCTCTCGAACAAGGATTGAAATGAAAAATAAAATAAAAAGGTATTTATCGAAATTTTTACTTATAGACGGAAAATGGGGATAAAAATGGTACCGCCCAAACGTCTGCAGCTATAATAATGAAATTCGGTATGTACACTCCTCTGACTGCGCAGACACGAAAAATAAAGAGATCTTTCGATATTCGCACCATCAGGATGTCAATGGAATTAAATTGGGCAACAGTAGTATTTTCACTCATCTGTCTACGTCGACGTCGAAAAAAAGAGGTACGAGTTTATCTAAATTCATACATTTAAGGTCAAAATGGAAAAAGAAATGAAACTTGTATTAATCAAACGGCTGTAGCTAAAATCATGAAACTAGATGTGTATATTCCACTCTATAACATATTGATCTTCCATAATATAACTTTTCCTATCAAAATGGTACACGCATTTAGGCTGTAGCTGAAATCAATAAATTGCAAATTGGGAAAATCGCGCTTGAGGGACATTTTTTCTACCTAATAATATTTATTTATATATAGTAGGGGAGTATTTATTTTATAATAATGAAGCATCACAATTTTCCTAATATGGTAGTGCACTTCTATGTAATGTCTCTAAGCCTCTAATCTGCTGATAATACTGTTAAATGTACTCATGTTGCCCTTTCACAAGACTACAATTTCAAAAAGGATAAATTAAAAAATATTTTAAATATTTATTCACAGCCTATGTCAAATTAAAAGAGAGAATATAAAGAGGAGAAATATAAAATATTTCAAATATCGCGTTTCTACATGTATTAGTCCAGCATTAACAACTATTTCTTATTTACCCCTTGGTTTTTCTAGTTTATTCATATCTTGCTTTTTAAGAGGCAAAATTTGAAGTGGTTATTAAAGCTAAACACATACAGATAGAAGCTTGCAATTTCAAATATTTTTAGCACATATTCTCTTCTTTAATTTGGCACTTATACAGGTATCATACGTTGTGAATAAGTATTTAAAATAATTTTTAAAAAATTGTAGCCTTTGGAACTTTGTAGTCCTTTAAAGGGGCAACAGGATGACAAAATGAAAAAAATAAAAACGCCAATTAAATCCATTTTACAGTTTCAGTCGCCTATCATCTGGTTCAACTGTATTATGGACTGTCGGGCAGTGCTATCTGGTCCTATTTTAGTCAGAGATCATCAGTAAAGTCAAAGCCAATATTTATGGCACAGAATTCCAAAACTTTATACGGAAAAGTTTCAATTATGCCAAAGCTAGGGATAATCTAAATAATTATATACAATCCAGGAATTCCAGGAAAAGGATGATGATTCAGAGGACTTTTCGCAGTTGATGGAGCACATTGCTAATGCTTCGGAGAACGCAACCGCGCAAAAGGTTGAGAGAAGAATGGTAAGGCATGACTTGACACCATGGGTAAACGAAAATTTACAATCCCTTATTCCGCATAAGAATAAACTTCTGAGGTTGCGAAGAAAAAGAAGGAGTAAAGATTTGGACGAAAGGTTGAAAAGAATAAGTAATACATAATACGGAAAGCATTTAGAGAATCAATGAATGTTTTTTATTGCTATAATTTAAAAAAGGTTTCAAATGAATTCAAAGAAGTGCTGGTATTTTTTAAACGAGAGTCGGAACTCGAATATCCGAATAAAGGTAAACGATTCAATTTGTAGATTTGTGGATAATCAGATTAAATGCAACTTAATCAATCAATATTTTCTATAAATTCCTAAAACATTAAAGCAGCAAATTGACTGCTTCCCAGGTGATTCAATCCATATATTCTGTACGCTGACTCATTTTTCACATACTACTGTTTTAGAAATTGATGAAATTATCTCGGAATTCGGTTTAACGAAAGTTGGAAATTGCCAATTGGATTCAGAATAGGATGCGGAACAGAAGAAGCAGTTGTGAATGTAGTTAACAATATTTGCCTAGGTTTGGATTGCGGTTCTCTTGGTGTTGATAGTATTTTTTATTATCTACTAAAGTCTTTGATTTAGTACACCACAAAACCCTCATTCAGAAGTTAAGCTATTATGGCATTGCACGATGGGGCCAAACACAAATTTCAGAGGCAAAAAGTAAAAGTTCAGAAAGTAATAATGGCAGATCGTTGTCAACATTTGAAAATGGCAAAATATAAAAATTTGCAAGCAGGCCAAAGTTACTACAAGTTAAGTTACTACTTTTCTCTTGCTTCATTTATGATATTTCAATCAAAAGTAATATGAAAACACATCTAATATTCTTTTGTATATTAGAAAATACTAGAACATATATGTAAATTAATCAGAAATTAAAGAAATTAACAATGTTATTGCAAAAAGCAATGTACTGCTATAAAGTGTGTTGTGTCGTGTATGTTTAAGAATCGTTCCTGTATTTCTTGGAATAGAACTTTGTTTATCCGGACGTATCCGCTGAACCATATGTTTGAGAAGAAATGGTAACAGGTGCACTTTAATATGCCGGTAGATTGGGCTGCAGAAAACTGCCATAAATTATGAAAATGTCAGATTTAATTGTATTAAAGTAAAAAATTCAGATATTGTAAAATTTCGTTTAGACAATGGCCGAAATGCAATTGATCTCCGCGACATTTCACAGAAGTGTTTATAATTAATTCATTAGTTAACAAGTAAGAACAGGCTAAAGCTGGACGTGGTCGACTATGTAATACCCTACACTACACATTGCGTCTATACCTCCTTTTAATAAACACATGTGTTTTAATATCAATGGGAATAGTTTATACAGTCCATATAAATTATCCAATGTACTATAAATTCGTATGTAACCAAATTTAACGTAATATGTGCCACGATGGGGCCAGATACCATTTTTTGGGACAAAAAGTCAATTTTTGAACTAACGAAAAATTGAAAATTGGAACCAGGAGGCAACTCGTTTTTCGATAGGATTAGCAATGATTTAGATAATTGCAATACATTTTAAAGATCTACCTGTAAGTGGGTGTGACAGTAAATTGATCAACTTAAAATAGCTAGTAAGCACCATAAGTACATGCACAGAATTAAAAGGCCTATCTTAAACTAACTACCAACTAGGTTGACAATTTTTTTCTAAACAATTTTTTGTACAAAACATTAAATGTCTCTCTGTATCCTAAGGTATTTTGGCTCAAAAAAAAAAACAACTACCATCCCACTACTAAATGGGCGTGGCAGTAGGTTGAGAAATTTATTTTTGTTCTCTAAAGAAATTCTGTAAGCAGCAAAATTATATGTACTAAATTTAAAAAAAATCTACTACCATCCCACTGTAAGTGTGCATGGCGACCACCATAACTACATGTACGAAAATTCTTTTTTGCCTCTAAAACTGGTCATCTGTCCCATTGTGCATTGGTGAAGCCGCATTAAGTTTGCTAGGGTATTATCTTAACTTGACTGGGAAACTTTATATGTACACGGATGATATATGCCTATTCTACCCATATAAGGCGTATATAGAAAGAGCCGCCGCGAATATATAAAGGATGATTTTTTAAGAGCTTGATAACTTTTTTTTTAAAAAAACGCATAAAATTTGCAAAATCTCATCGGTTCTTTATTTGAAACGTTAGATTGGTCCATGACATTTACTTTTTGAAGATAATTTCATTTAAATGTTGACCGCGGCTGCGTCTTAGGTGGTCCATCCGCTTAGTCCAATTTTGGCATTTCCACGTTTTTGAGTAACAGAGACCCAATTGGTGCGAACGGCGACGAATCGAAAATTGGTGGTCATCATTAACACTGGCCGATACAGCTGCGATATTTTCTTCAGTTCGCACTCTACGTAAGCGTGTTGGTGGTTTAATGTCCAACAATGTAAATTTGGTGCGAAATTTAGTCACAATAGCCCGAATAGCCGCTTCAGTGGGTCGATTAAACTGACCATAAAATGGAAGCGCGCAATGAACTTTCTTAACAGAGCACGCATTTTGATAATAAAATTCAATAATTTGCAAGCGTTGTTCGTTTGTAAGACGATTCATGATGAAATGTCAAAGCATACTGAGCATCTTTCTCTTTGACACCATGTCTGAAATCCCACGTGATCTGTCAAATACTAATGCATGAAAATCCTAACCTCAAAAAAATCACTCTTTATATGTGAATTCATAGACTGAGTAAACTTGTTTTGAATGCCGATAACACCAAGTTGTTGAGATTTCGAACATATCTGTCAAATAATAGACGTTTTAGAGTTATTGTTGATGGTATGGAGATTTTTTAGAGTGAATCAATAAAATACCAAGGAATACGTCTTCAAAGTAATTTATCATGGGGTTTTCACATTCATAACCTGGAGAAAAAACAAGTAAGGGCCGACTCCACTTTTTACCCCATTACAATTGAATTTAGGTATTGGGAACGATATGGGTATGTGTACTAAATGTACCCATACATAAATGTGGGGTATAGAGTGGAAGAAATCAAGTAGGTAAGCTTCAGTCGGCTAAACCGACACAAATATACACTAACTCTCAGAGAGCATATATACGGAAGTCATAAGGAATACAAATTTAGGTAGGGCAGGATAAATTGTGTGGAAGGTGCTATGAGGTTCGTGTCACATGATCCCAACTTCCAAATTGTAAAACATGCGCCAGAATAGAAGTTGTGAAGGATTTAATATTATCTAGGATGGAGACAATTGTGTGGGAGGCGCAACAAAGGTATAAAGCCTATATATTTTAGGTTTAAAGTGATTATAAAAACATGTTTAAATATAAAATTGCAAATGATTTTGACTACCCGTATGGATGTTATATCGGTTTTATTGTAACAAAAATGTATGCTACTTTGTGTGGGAGGTACGAGAAGGGGTGTGGCAATTTAGCCCATATTCCATCCAAATGTAACTACTAAAGGAGCATTGCCAAATATCAAATTCCACAGTATTCCAATCATTAGTATGGAAGTTATAACAACTTTAAGTTTACGTAGTTTTGCGTGATCTATGTGGGAGGCTCTGGAACGGGCGTGGCAAACCCTGTCATATTTAATAAACTTAAATTGATTATCAAATACATATTTGTCAAATACAAAAATATAGCTCATTACGATTATCAGTGTGGAAGTTTTTTTTTTTTCACTTAAACTTAAACTAAGTATGGGAGAGATATTACGATGTGCAAAGTTTGAATCGATTCCTTAACTCCTTTCGCGAGTTATCGTGTACACCAGCCAGACAGACGGTCATGGCTCAAACACCTTAATAAGTCGTGAAATGGATTTAGTCGAAACATACATAGGGTCTTAAGTCACTCCTTCAATGGAATACACTTTTTTTGTCCCATATGATATATACCTTCCTACTCTGTAGAGTGAGGGTATAAATATCAAATGCTCTGGCGAATTTGAAGAAAATCGGTTAAGTTATCTGGTTTCTAGAGCGGAAAAAATATGGACCGAAATTTATATGGCAGATATATATAAATCTAAACCGATCTGACTTACTTTCACGATAAATGTTTCTAGTGGTCTCTTGAGCTACAGAAGTCAAATTGAGAGCAAAATTTGTATGGAGCTATATTTAAATCTGAACCGATCTGACCCATATTCCAGCTCAATTACAATTTACTGTGCCAAATTTGAAACAAATCGAACGAAATATGTGGTTTCTAGAGCGGAAAATGTCAAATCGAGAGCGACATTTGTATGGGGAAACGAAAAGGATCCATCGTTTATTATACAGATCGGCTGAGTGATTATTGTCCGATCCTAACCAAAATTGGTACAAGTAAGTTTTGCAGGCCATTGAACGACGAACGCTATTTATTTTTGAAGCAAATCGGTTCAGATTTAGATATAGTATCTATAGTATGAGATTAAGTATAGTATTTACATCTGAACCGATTTGCTTCAAAAATGAATAGCGTTCGTCGTTCGTTGGCCCCCAAAACTTACTTGTACCAATTTTGGTTAGGATCGGACAATTATCGACTCAGCCGATCGGTATAATAAACGATGGGTCCATTTCGTTTCCTTTTAGATGTTACAAACAAATGCACAGCGACATATTACTCTAGTGGAGGGTATAATAAGCTTCTGTTTTAGGATTGCATTACAAATTTAAAGTAAGTGCCAATGTAATGTTATAACACTCTTTGATACATAGTCAGTTGAACTATTTGTCTACTATATATGTTAATAGGGAAAATAATGAGCTGAAATCCATAGACAGATTCCTAAATTAAACGTTTCTGTGCAAATGAATACCTCGAAAACTATAAATGATCTATTTTTGCATTGTATGCATGACTTGCAGAAGAGTAATGATTAAATGTTAAATAATCATTTAAGCTGTGGAAAAAATTAAAATCAGTTTAAAATATTATGAATTTGGCCCTAAGAATATACTTGAATCATGACGAAAAACCCATAACCCGCCGTGTTATTTTAAATATCACCAGAAACACTTTAATGTGCCCTGAGGACACAAAACAAACAAAATTTATTTTCCCAATAAAATGCAATAATGAAACCGAAGCGGAAACAAACACGAAAAAATGCGCCACACACGAAATAAGCATTTGCAGTTTTCATGTGAATCGCCGCCACCACCAGTGATTGACATGTTCAATTTTTTATTGCAAATTGAGTTTTTTAATTGTCGCGCGCCATTTTACGGGTCAATCGATTCGCACTCGATTCATTCGTGGCCTGATCCGAATTTAGTTAAACTAAATAGAGTCTAAATGCAATTTGAACCTTTTTTGCGTCATCTCGGGAACTGGAAAACAAGGCTGCAGTTTAATTGTAAATTTTTTACTTATCTATGGAACGAGCGAAATAAATTGCCTTTCACCAGTGTCCTGTAGTCGAAGAAAAAACCCAACCCATATGAATGTGTGAGTCTGTGTGTGTGTGAATAATCGAATCGATGGTTACCACATTCAAATGTGGCACAATGTCCTTTTTTGCCTGCATGTCTGTATGTGTGTGTGTTTGTGTGTCTGCTTGCAATGAAATTAACCGCTTTTGTTGGTGTCTTGGGGCATGTGAATGGCAAATTTTATCAGCCGCCAGAGTCCATAAAATCGCCGAACAATTTGTCTCTTTGTATATTAACAATTTGTAATCCGTAAATTGTTTAAATTAGTGAATCTTTTAATTAAATATGTGGCTTTGAGTGCTGGCGGAAATATTCATGCAAGGCGATCAATAACACCGTCCGACAAAATGAAGTCATGAATTGACAAATGGGTATAGTACTACCCATGCAATTTGAAATATATGCTATTGGAACAGAAGGGGAAATTATGTGGTGTCACAACTATTTATTAAAACGTGACTATTATAATAAAGGGTGTTTTTTATTGAGGTATAGAACTTCGAATTGAAATAAAACACAAGAAAATCGTTTTAATGTCCATCAATTTGGCTTTATTGGAAGGATAATTTTATGCCATTAATGTTTAAATATGATTTCGGGCATGTGGACGCCGCGGCTGGCTCAATTTTCAACCACTTTTTCGAGCATATGGGGCCGTATGTTGGCAATAACGCCACGAATGTTGGCTTCCAAGTCCCCTAACGTTTCTGGTTTGTTGGCGTAGACGAGCGACTTCACATATCCCCAAAGAAAATAATCCAATGGTGTCAAATCACACGATCTTGGTGGCCAAGGTCCATTCCGCGAAATTATGCGCTCATCGAATTAATTGCTCTGATGGACGATTATGTCGACCATAAAATGGACGGAGCTTGCGGTGAATTTCGCGAACTGAACCATTACTTTCGAAATAAATTTGCACGATTTGCAAGCGTTGTTCTTTTGTCAACCTGTTCATGATGAAATGGCAAACCAAACTAAATTTTAATCACTTGACAGCTGACAAAATGGCCGCCAGTTAAAAAAGTGATGCCAACTTAAAGTTCTATACCCCAATAAAAAACACCAATTTCCAATTTTCGCCGAACGTACTTTTAATATTTGTGCTTTCATTTTGGAAATATAAGTCAGTATTACCGCTAATATGTTCAATAAAAGGTAATTATGATGGCTACAAATGTTACAAATTTCATAAGCAGTGGTTAAGCTACAGTCTCCTAAAAATTGATTTAAAAAAATATTTTTTTCTGGCACAAAAACATCAAAAAAAGAAAAAAACAAGTAAGGAAAGGCTAAAGTCGGGCGGGGCCGACTCTATAATACCCTACACCACTCCCTGCGTATGTACCTCGCTTTTGGGTTTAGTAACCCAGGTATTTCATGGGAGCAATTTTATGTATATAAATTATACAGTTACTATAAATTCTTCTAACGTATATGGTTAATAATATGGTAATTGATCCAATTATCCGACAGACAAATACAAATTATACAGTAGTAATAGGATGAATCGGACCGATATTTCAAAAGGGGGCCTACAACAACATTTTGGTCCTGGTCCAAAACATGGGGCTATATATTTCTCATTCACGGAAGGCATTCCTAGTTGAAAACTATCATGATCTGCAAAATGTGATGAAGATCCGATGTAAGATGTAGTTTCTAGAGCTGTAATAGATCAGAATGGGGCCCATTTGGGTTATACCAAAGTATGGACATATGGGTATCTCCCAAACAAGTAAGGAAAGGCTAAAGACGGACGGACTATCTATCTCATAACAATTCGATTCGGTAAAAAAGTGAAATCGGGAAGGATTTTTTAATACTGTAAATGTATGTGTTTGACAAAAAATTTTAAATCTGAAAGGACATTTGTATGGGGGTATATTAAAAACTGGAACGATATGACCGCTTTCACCATGTATGTTTATTGGTGAAATATAATATGTAAAGTTTCCCAAAATCGGTTAATCATTCGGGAGCGACATTTTTATGGGGGCTATATCTAAATCTGAACCGATTTTCTCCAAAAAATACCGATGGAGCGACATTTGTATGGGAGCTATATATAAATCTATATATGTTTTTAGTGTAAAATGTTCGGCCAAATTTGAAGAAACGTATATGCTTTCTAGAACGGTTAATCTCAAATCGGAAGCGACACTTTCTCCGAAAATAGTTCTAGTGGAAATGTAAGGTAGTGTTCATTAAATATTGTTTAAAATATAAAAATAACGTTCGTCCCTGACACACAAAACTTATTTGTGCCGATATTTGTTAAAATTGCGACCTGTAGTTTGATTACAAGAATAGATGGGCAGACAGACAGACGGACGGACATGTCCAAATCGATTCAAAAAGTTATTCTAAGCCGATCGATATAATAAACAATAGGTATATCTCGCTTCCTTTTGGATGTTACAAACAAATGCACAAATACATATATCCTGTTGTCTAAAGTATACAAATTGGGAAACATTTTATTTATTTTTTAATAGTTAAAATTTTAGTAAAGAGAGCAATATCTACATGTAAAATATCTATGGATAGGTGAAGAAATTATGACGCAAAATATTTTTAAACAAGTAAAAAAGGAGTTAAGTTCGGCCGAGCTTTACGTACACTCCACCATGGATTGTATTCCACAGAGGCTGTCGATTTTCGCAGAAGTGCAGTAACATTACAGGAAAATGTTATTTTTTATATAGCCAAACAAAGACAAACAAAAATGTTAAAAACATAATTTTATAAATAAATATATAATAAACAAATCATTTTATACCACGCTTATAAGGCAAGACTACCAATATGTGTATACTGCATTTATCGCAATAATACTTCAAGTCAATTCAAAAAGTAAATATAAGGCAAAAAAGGTTAAATATCCTAAATATTTGGGGCTAGTGGTGCATTTTCAGCCATATGGTTGGTTATTATTTTCATTCTATATAAATTCCAAAAGTACAAATTTTGAAAATCCATTTCATGATCCAACTTCATAATTCTACCCATTTGCTAGCTACCAATAGTAGTACTTTCCCCATTTTTCCGTAAAAGTCAAAAATAAAGTACGAATTAGTATTTTGCAGCTAGCTGCGCCTATTTGGTTACCATTTTTATCGCATTTTCCCATATTAGCGTCTTAAAAGTACGCCTTTCTTTATTTTACGTGTCTACGCCGTTAGAAGCAGTTTAGTTGGTTACATTTTTATTCCTCTGTTCCTATTGTATCACTTGAATGAACGAATTTGGAAAACCCGCTTTGTTTTTCACATCTATGCAGTCAGAGGAATCTATACAGCGAGTTTCATGATTCTAGCTGCGCCATTTGTTTGGTACAAAGGTATACATCGAATTGCATTATTCTTGGAGAAGCCGGGTTGGTTAGTTGGTTTAATCCCTCTATTCCCTTTTTACCCCTTAATAGGTGTGAATTTGGAAAAAATACTTTTATATAGTAAATAGAGGAATGCTGTTTGATAGGTACCATTTTAATCCCTTTTTGCTCCATTTCACCCCCTACGAATAAGAATCACTTTATGATGCCCGTTTCTGCAAGATGGTGAATGTGCATACCAAATATCGATCAAATATAAGCCAACACATTTAAAAACTCGATGAAATACTCTAAATATTAGGATATTACAAACTGAATGTTCTTGTGAGGAAAACTTGTCACAGTGGACCGATGTCGCTCATTTGCAATCCCAACCGATCTCCAGCTATAAGACGCATTTATGGAAAATTTGGACCTCTTAACTCCTTTCGTTTAGTTGCTAGCGTGCTTTCAATAGACGATATTTCAATGTGTTACTAAAGGAATGACAATCTTAGTATACCCCCATCCTGTGGTGGAGGGTATAAAATATAAAATGTATCGATTAGTTTATTCAATATAGTTTTCAAGTTTAGAAAGCCAAAATATATAAGAAAATTGTATACATAACCCATCGGCAAAATTTTTTGTTACATAGTGTAATTACAAGTTATTTCCTTAAAAGATAATTAAAATATCCATCCTTGTAATTACATAGCAAAAATGTAGCGAGTGTGGCTATATAAAATTTAGTTAAGTTAAAGTTACTGCATTTTTTCCCAGTTTTTTATACGAAAATTATTTTGAATTTAATATATTCCACTGGAATATTCTATGAAATTCTCCAATATAGCTAAGCAGAAATAAGGGTTAGCGTAACTCCACGCCTTAATGAGATTGGACTCCATACGCATCTGCACATAATTGGACTGGAAATGGCCAAATAAAAGAACATTAAAATCTTCAAGGTTTAAATTGAGTTAACATTTCATTACTGGCAGACTGCAGACATCGACATCGCTGTCATTTGCATAATCACACACGTTTCGACATGTTCCAGCACGAAACAGACCTCAACAGCTAATTAAAGTTAGGCGAACTTATAAAACGTAACAAGCAAACGTTTTGTTATTATGGCATCCTTGCAATCATAGTTTTAATTAAACCATTCGTATCTATAAAATCTCTCCTCATCAGCCTTCGCATATGAATAGTCCCATTTTGCATTCAAATCGATACAGAGCAAACTGGTCTGGTATTCGCAAGCGAGCACGACCTGCGATTTCGATTTCAGTGTCGTAAAATCAAAGGATTCATCAATAAAAAACAATAACAACAACAACAAATGTGAAAGTATCTCTGTATGTGTGCCCATGCACTTGTTGTATAGCTCAGTGAAGCCCCATCTATGACGATATTACACGCATTCATGGGATACTTTTCCCATATAGACAGACCTTCCTATTAATTGCTAGTAATCTAGAAGAGATATTCGTAAATAAAATATGAACAAGATAACAGAAGCAGGAGACGCATTGCAACGCTGCCATAAAAAAGCAGATCAGAACAAGTAATTGAAATAATTGCGTCAAGTTCCCCCCTCCCCATCTGTGTGTATGCCCGTCCGCATGTGTGTGAGTGAGTCTGAGTGCGAGTATGAGCTGGGCTATCTGGCTTTTGTAGTCCTGTCGAGAACTGCCTTCAAAGATCGACATCTTGTGTAGTTTTCATTAATTTTAAACCATATCAAAACAACAACAACGACAGCCGATGCATACGAGTACATATTATACGCGTATGGATGTTCGTCTGTCCGTCCAAGGAAAATAAACAGACAAACAGTAGATATAACAGTCAGGCTATGATGTCGTACCATGGCCGGATTCTACAGTGGACAAAACTGCCAATTGACTAGGTGCCGTAATAGCGAGGAGCCCTAAGGTAACTTTTTTTTGGAGTCACCATAAATATGTATATATATTGTTACTCAGTATCCCAAAATAATTTTAATAAGTCTAACCAAAAAAAAATGTTATCAAAATTAATTAGTTTATTAGCCATCTTCTCAGTTAAATTCTAAAATACGTTGGTGAAAATCATTTTTTTTAAATGGGCCTATGTAGACTGTTTGGGCCCTGGCCCACTGAAAGTTGACGCACGATAAAATGTGTTCTTTCTTATATACAAAATATGTATGTATATTTTGTATATAAGAAAGAACACATTTTAATCAAAGTGTGGTGATCTCTCCAAATGTCCACAGTAGAGAAATAATAAAAAATTAAATGCATATATTTTTAATATATGTACATAAATGTGTATTAGACTGGGCTCAAATATAAAATTTTGAACGACAAACTTGTGTGCACGAACTTTAAAAAATACGTCAAAATTTGTTTATGATAATATCGAGGAAACAAATAAATTGGCTTAAAAAATTTAATTTCTATAATAATAACAAGTAAAAACGGAGTTAACTTCTGCCAGGCCGAACTTTATATATCCTCAACCATGGATTGCATTCCACAGAGGCTGTCGATTTTCATAGAAGTGCAGTAATATTACAGGAAAATATATATTTTTTAATATAGCCAACCAAACAAATATAGAAAAAATAATTTTATAAATAAATATAATATTTTTATTATTTCAAACCACGCTTTTAAGGCAAGGCTACCAATACGTTTACATATCGAAATAATACTTCAAGTCAATTCAAAAAATAAATATTCTTATATATATATAATTAAAAAACTTAAATCTCGTAAATATTGGTAGATAGTGGGTGCTACCAAATTATTGTATTCATTGTTGCACGTCCAATTTATTTTAATTCAAAAAGTACAAATTTTGAAAACCTAACTTGATGATTCAACCAAATTTTGCCTTCAATGTAAATAGTACGAATTTGCAAAAATCTTTTTATTTTGCGTGTCTGGCTGCATACAGAGGAATGTATACACCGAATTCCATCATTCTAGCTGCGGCCATTTGGTTGGTACCATTTGTATCCCCTTTTTTCTATTTTACCCCCTTAAGAGTATGGCTTTCTCAATTCTCTTTATTTTACGTGTCTACCGATTTTCATCATTCTAGCTGTAGTCGTTTAGTTGGTACTATTTGTATCCCTCTGTTCCCATTGAATCCCTTGAAAGTACGAATTTGGAAAAAAACCTTTTATTTGTTGTGTCTACGCAGTCAGAGGAATGTATACTCTGAATTTCATGACTCCAGCTGCGGTCATTTGGTTGGTACTATTTTTAGTCCCTTTTTTCCATTTTAACTCCAAAAAGTACGAATTCGAAAAATCCGTTTATTTTACGTGTCTACGCAATCAGAGGAATGTTTAACCGTTATTCTAGGTGCAGCCGTTTGGTTAGTACAACTTTTATCCCTATTCTCATTTTACACCTTAAAAGTACGAATTTGAAAAAAATAATTTTATATTATGTATTTACTCAATTAAAGGAATGTACCGAATTTCGTGTTTCTAGCTGTTGTCGTTTAATGTATACCATTTTTATCCCTTTTTTCACCCACTACGAATAAAAATCACTTTACGCTGCACGTTTTTGTTATAGGGGAATGCGCATACCCAATATCAAGTAAGTACAAGCAGACATATTGAAAAGATATGCCCTTTGTGCCTATTTCGCCCAGTTTCAATCCCAACCAATCTACGACTATAAGACGCAGTTGTGGGAAATTTGGACGTCCTAGCTCCTTTCGTTTAGATGCTAGCGTGCTTTCAACAGACGGACGGACATGGCTAGATCGTCTTAGAATTTTATGACGATCAAGAATATATATACTTTATAGGGTCTCAAGTCGACATTTCAAAGTGTTACAAACGGAATGACAAAGTTAGTATATTCCCATCCTGGTGGAGGAGGGTATAAAAACATATATTTTTTCTGAAAGAGGACACTTTTTATCTCTTTGTAAATTTATGAATATTTCGCCAACCCTAAAAAAACTCCCAGCATCTTAAGAGTAGTGAGAGAGAAATTATATGTTAAATGTATGTTTTCCCTTAAAATATTTCCTGATTACTTTAACTACATTCTTTGTTTATTTGCTAATTATATTTTCGAATTTAAGCGAGCAGTGCAATTTAAGCGAATAGTTCATTTACTTGTTACACTTTCAAAAAAAGTATAACATTTCCACCTCCGCAGAGACATCTCTATATATAGCATCGTTCAAAAGTATCCCAACATTCATATTTGGATATTATTGGTTCATGATTTTTTCTCCCTCTAACACGACCTCCTCAATATTCGCTTATATTTTGGATTCCTCGTAATATTCCCCAGGAATTATATCTCAGTTTTCTTAATAGCGTTAAATAGGTCCATCTCGCATTGAATATTTCTTAAAACTTCTAAATTCAAACTATAGATCCACATTTCGAACGACACTAACCTCTTTACATCTGCTGATTTTAAGGTCCATCCCATTACCACAATATGAAGAATTCATGTCCGGATATTGAGTCATTTTTCATTATTTTTTCTTTCTGCTATACCTCAAGGAAGAATATATCAGACATACAATATGATATACTATATCCAAATTTTTTGTTTATTATTTTAAATTAAATTTTCAAGATGCATGGGATTTCGGATACGAATTTCTCGCTACGAATTTGAGCCACTCTAATATGCATATGTAATCTTTATGTGCAGACACTGGTTAAAAGCATCTGTAAGTCGTTTGTATTTATAAACGCTCAAAGAAAATCCACAGACTCTGTTTGATATTTCATTATTTATTGAATGTTCCTTACCTTATATAAATAACAATAATTTTTGTAATCTTAATCTAGGATACCTATTATAACCCACAAGAGTTTGCATAAATAACGATGTAGTAACAAGTATTTTCAAATCTTAAATTATCATTAACTGGCAATTCAAATTTCTAATTAGATACAAGGTATTTCTTCTTTCTGTCATCATATGCTTCGTAAGTTGGATGGGTGTTTAGCTTTGGAACGTAGCTCAAGCTGTATTTTTTAAATTTTTCTTTAATTAGTTTTCATTTTATTATTTTTCATTTTATTTCGTGTTTACCACAACATATTTTAATACAGTTTTTTGATTCCAATTATATTGTTTTCAATTTGCCATG
This sequence comes from Polietes domitor, assembly GCA_947397865.1. Taxonomy (NCBI): domain Eukaryota; kingdom Metazoa; phylum Arthropoda; class Insecta; order Diptera; family Muscidae; genus Polietes; species Polietes domitor. The sequence continues at coordinate 5,868,080 of OX377620.1, forward strand.
TATACATAAGTAGTAACTTTAATATCTGCGTACTAACAAAGTCAAATTAATTACTTTTTCGTGGAATAGAAACTTTGGAAATATTTATATATTTTATTCCCTCCACTAGGGTATTATGTTCATTTGATTGTAACGAACATGAGTTAGACTCATTGTTTATTATACAGATCGACTTAGAATCACTTTCTGAGTCCGTCTGTACGTCTGCTCGTCAAGTGTTATAATATAATATAACGCCACTTAATTCGAAGCAATTCGGTTCAGATTTGGATATAGCGCCGATACAAATGTTGCTCCCGATATGGCATATAGAAACCAGATATTGATTTAAATTTGGCACAACTTCTTAAAATAAAATAAGAAACCCTATGTAGAAAGCGGGAAAGATCGGTTAAGATTAAGATATAACCACCGTACAAATGATGCCCCCCATATGACTTTTTTCGATCTAGAAACCGATTTTCCTCAAATTTTGCACAACGCATTACAATGCAGCTAGCAATATCTATGGTGAAAGTGGGTAAGATAGGAGAGATGGTCTCCCTACAAATGTTGCTCCCAAATGATTAACCGATTTCGGCCAAACATAAAAATTAATGGTGAAATATAAACCACACACAAACCACAAACACATACATTTAGAATACCTTTAATAATTTGACTGACCGAGTTATATATTACCATACAAAAAATCCTTCCTGAGTTCACTTTTTTTACCGAATTGAAGGGTATCATTTAGTCGGCCCAGTCCTAGTTTAGTTTTTCCTTACTTGTTGAAATATGTACATACTTTATAAACAATGTTAGTTTATTAAACATTTACTTCCTTCAAAAACGATAATAAACTGATCTGATTTTTTATAAATAAAATAAAAGTAAAGTTTGAAGCACGTTTGTTCTCCTCGTTCATGCGATATATATATAAGAAGTCAAACTACAACTGTAAATTGCCAACTTTGACGGGTCATAAAATAAAAACTACATTAAATATCTACAATACAGTATATATTTATATACATATATGGACGAGGAGAATAAACGTGCCAAATTTTATACAAAACGAAAGAGGTCGGGTCCACGGTTGTGTCGAAAATTTTTGGAATCAGTCATGAAATGCTGGAATCGGCTCCACTTCCTTGCTTTTTACCTCGACTCCAGTTGGCTGTTTAAGTCTTTTCCTGGTTTTGGAATCATTGATATTTCATTAACAGTTTGTATACAAAATACTATTAAAAACAAGTAAGTATGTTCGGTCACCGTATTAGTTTACATACTGAAAATAATTTATATATACTTTTTCACTACTGAGCCACTGTATTTAAATGTTTCAAATTATGTTTTTCTCTGCTTGCGCTGGTCGCAAGTTCTGTAAAGACAAACTATGGATTAGTGTTATGTTTGTTGTTGTTGTCTTTGACTGAATTCGTCAAAAACAACCAACAGCAATTATACATGTACATATGTATGTAAAAAGTACATCGAGCTAGATTCACTCAATTTAGCGGTGTTTATCTACGTAAATATATTTGGTATATATATGCATACATGTGTACGTATGTATGCATAATTTTCAATTTCTTTTTGTCTCGCTGTTTGTTTTTGAGTTTTGAAATAATAAAGTATTGTATTTTTGGAGTTGACTGAAGCATCATCGCTGCCTTTTTACTTGATCGAGAGATTGACAGTAACGCTTGCCTTGTGATTTGCACTGTTCAAAGGAATTGATTTGCAGTGTGTGGTTCTTTAGTTCTATTTGAACAAATCCATATAGCTGCCGATTGGGAAAACACTCCTGACCGTACATTTTGGCGACCGTGACAGGACAGTGCAAATTTACATTTTTTTTGTCGAGTTATTGTTAATTGTTTCGCTTCCAGCAAGTTACATTGACATTGCGAAGTATCCATCTACTTTTTGTTTGGCCCATCAAGTACACTCTTATCATCATCATGACGTTGGAAGAATATAAGCAACAACGTGCTACAGCGAAGAAAAATATATCTCGTATTAAAACAATCATCGAAGCCAGTGGAAAAGGTGGAATAAAGGCACTATCTTCCATTGATCTGAAGTGCCGCTTGGGAATACTGGAGTCATATTTTAAGCAAATACTTTCTTTCCAAACTTGCATCGAAAACCTTGACCCTAATGATAATGGCCGTGCAGACATAGAAGAATTATACATCAGTGTTAAATCCCAGATTCAGCAACAGCTTAATGAGGACGTTCACAATACAACCATATCTGAGTCATCTGTGATGTTTACACCTTCCAATAACAATTTGCCCCGACTTAAATTACCCAGCTTTGACGGGAAGTACAGTGAGTACAAAAATTTTATAACGTCGTTCAACCAAATCATCGACCGTGAGCATGCACTATCAAATATAGAAAAATTTAACCATTTGTTAAACTGTCTCCAAGGTCATGCTCTAGATACAGTGAAGGCATTTATGGTTAGCAATGAGAATTACCCCAAGGCTTTAGAACGGCTCAAGGCCCGCTATGATAACAGCACGATGATATTTTTGGAAAACATTACGTCACTTTTTGAGCTACCTGATGTTTCTAAATCAAACTCTGGTCAGTTAAGGAGTCTCGTCGATAATGTATCCGCACTCTTTAGCTCACTTCAATCTTTGGGCTCGCCCACTGATATTGCAAACGCAATGCTGATCCATATCGTAATGGAAAAAGTTGACGAAGACACTAAAAGAAAATGGAAAGATTCGTTGGATTTTAGTAAACTTCCAACATGGGACGAATGTTCAACCATTCTCGAAAGGCGATGCCAATATTTGGAATCTCTAGATTCCACCCCTGTCTCTAGAAGGTTAGACCAACAGTCCGGAAAGTCAAGGCCTAAACAATCGAAACAGGGTTATTCGTTTACATGCTCCAAACATCCTTGTTCATTCTGCTCTAAGTCGGACCATACAATTTTCCAGTGTCAACGCTTCAAGGACTTGGATGTACCTCAAAGATTTGAAAATGTGAAAAAACTTGGTCTTTGTCTCAATTGCCTCTATAAGGGGCATCAGGTTAGTGGTTGTCCATCGACATATAAGTGTAAAAAATGCACTGGCCCTCATCATACCATGCTACATCGTCAGCAGTCTGCTGCCAGACCATCGTCTCCTGTTCCTAATTCTTCGACATCTAGGGCTGCATTAAACGATTCGTCTGCGTCGGTCCATACACATATGGAAAAAACTTCTCTACAGCAAGTACTTCTTGCTACCGCTACGATTCTGGTTCGAGATAATTCGGGAATTTACAGATTAGGATGTGCTCTTCTGGATTCTTGCTCTCAGCTTAATTTTATCACTGACCAATTTGCTCAACGGCTACATCTCAGCAAATCTAAAAATTCCGTTGAAGTTTCTAGCATTGGAAATTCATGTACAAGAGTGAAACATAGATGTTCTACGACAATTAAGTCACGCATTACTGATTTCGAAGTGCCTCTCTCGTTTTGCATTACACCTAACATATCATATCAACCTGATTCAGAGTTAGACGTTTCGTCGTGGAATTTGCCTCCGAATACACATCTTGCTGATGAAAACTTTTTTAAGTCAAAGAAAATCGACTTACTGATTGGTACAGAAACTTTCTTCGATATTTTGTCTGTGGGTCAAATTAAACTTGGTCCAAATTTACCTAAGTTACAAAAGACTCTTTTCGGGTGGATCGTCACCGGTAAATATAATTCTGCGACCAAGAACAATTTTGGGTCATCGTACATGCTCTCTACTGAAGATGAAATCAACATGAAATTGGAACGGCTGTGGAAAGTCGAGGAAATTGATACTGGCTCTGCAAGAATGACACAGGAACAGTATGAATGCGACAACTTTTTTAAAACTACTGTTACTCGAGAATCTTCAGGTAGGATTGTCGTAAAATTACCTTTTAAAGAACCTTCTGAATCTCTAGGTCTGTCACGCAACACCGCATTGCAACGATTTGCTGCACAAGAAAGACGATTGGCTCGTGATTTAGATCTGAAATCAAAATATGTGGCATTTATGAAGGAGTACGAAGATTGCGGACATATGAGTTTGGTTAGGGAGCCGCTTCTTAAGGGGCCACACTACTATATTCCACATCATTGCGTTCTCAAGCCGAACAGCACTTCAACGAAACTCCGAGTAGTCTTTGATGCTTCTTGCCCATCTTCATCGGAGAAGTCATTAAATGATGTTTTAATGGTTGGCCCTACAATTCAAGAAGAATTATTTTTGCTGCTGCTGCGCTTTCGATTAAATCGTTTCGCCATTACTGCAGATATAGTCAAAATGTATCGACAAGTCCTCGTTGATCCACACGACCGTAAGTATCAATACATTTTATGGAGAAATTCTGAGCAAGATGAAATTCGAACATATCAACTTAATACGGTCACTTACGGAACATCCGCCGCCCCATTTCTCGCTGTTCGGAGTCTGCACTATCTTGCTGATGAATATATGGAAGAATTTGAAATTGGAGCAAGGGCTATCAAATCTTCATTCTATGTAGACGATTTTCTGGGCGGTGCTAACACCCCAGCAGAATTAGCGGAACTTAAATATCAAGTGACTCAGATATTAGAAAAAGGTTGTTTCGAACTTGATAAATGGCACTCAAATCACGAAAACTTTCGCCATGACAAAACGGTCAAAGACTTGAATTTGGACGATTCGTCGATTACGAACGCCCTTGGTATAGCCTGGGATCAACAAAGGGACTTGTTTCTGTTTTCGTTCTCGCCAAGAATGCAAACCTGTGGCAAAATATCAAAAAGAACAATTTTGTCTCTCTCATCGTCGCTATTTGATCCACTAGGACTTCTGGCACCTCTTATCATAAAGGCTAAAATTATTCTACAAGAGTTGTGGATCCTTAAAATTGGTTGGGACGAGTCTGTCCCACAGAACCTCCATACAGCTTGGGAGTTCTTCGTCAGAGATCTAACATCACTACCATCCCTACACATCCCACGTTATTGTCTCATACACGCGTCAGAATTGAATCAGTTACACGGCTTCTGCGATTCTTCAATTCGTGCATATGGTTGCTGTATCTATGTTAGATTGAGAGATGGGCATGGTAAAATGTGTGCTAGACTCTTTACGGCAAAGTCGCGAGTGGCTCCTACGAAGAGAAAATCGCTACCAAAACTGGAGTTGTGCGGAGCTCTGCTTCTCGCTAGACTATATTCCAAAATAAAAGACCATATAGATATTCCAATTCAAAGTGTGTTCTTATGGACTGACTCACAAATCGTTCTACATTGGCTCAAGCAACATTCGTCAACTCTGTCGGTATTCGTTGGCAACAGAGTATCGGAAATACAGGATATCTCGAGTGACTGCATTTGGCGACATGTTCCCTCACAATTAAATCCGGCTGACATTGTATCGAGAGGCTCATCTGTACAGGATTTAAGGTCTTCAATATGGTTCGATGGTCCTGATTTTCTCACATTAGATCCTAGTCATTGGCCACAAAATAGGTACATCGAAATCGACCAAGATGAAGTTGAGAGAGAAAAACGAAAAACTACATTGCATGTAGAAGTTGCTGCAAATTACATCATCGACTCAATTAAGAAATATAGTTCTTACCTCAAAATGGTTAGAGTTGTCGCTTGGTTGTTTCGTTTTTATCATAACATTGTTTCTAGAAACAGTAATAATTTTGATTCCGAGTCATTACAGCCTCAGGAATTGGAACACGCTTTATTTGCGATAGTGTGGAACATCCAGCAACAACACTTCAAGGATGACATTATGCGGGTCTGTAAGAAGAAAGATCCACAAGGGACTCTTAAATGCCTCAATCCATTTCTGGAATACTCTAACGGCTTTGAAATACTGAAGGTTGGTGGACGGTTAGAATTAGCTGAAATTCCTGAGGGACAAAAGCACCCAATAATTTTGCCAACAAAGCATCATTTTGTTCACGCAGGCCCGAAGGCCTTGATAGCTCTGACTCGTATGCGCTTCTGGGTAATCAATCTACGAGCTCTCTGTCGAAAAATCGTAAATTCTTGCCCACAATGTATTCGCTATCGCCCAAAACTGCTCCAACAAATGATGTCTAATTTGCCAGCAGACCGACTCAATCCATCAAGGGTGTTCGCAAGATGTGCTGTTGACTTTTGTGGCCCAGTCAACACCTATGTTCGCATCAGGGGAAAGGTACCATATAAAACCTACATCGCTGTCTTCGTTTGCCTCGCTACGAAAGCCGTCCACATTGAAGTTGTCTCCGACTTGTCGACGGATGCATTCGTCGCGGCTCTCAAAAGGATGATTGGAAGAAGAGGTTTGCCGACAGACATATTCTGCGACAATGGCACCAACTTTGTGGGAGCTAACAGTAAGCTCAAGGAGTTGAAATCATTTCTCTTTGATACCAAAAATCAAACACATATTGTTAGTTTTTGTTCCAACGAATTTATTAATTTCCACTTTATTCCTCCCAGGGCACCACACTTTGGTGGCTTATGGGAAGCCGCCGTTAAATCTGCCAAAGGTCATCTCAATCGGACACTCGCAAATACCAGGCTAACCTATGAAGAACTTGCCACGGCCCTAGTCGAAATAGAAGCTATTTTGAATTCAAGGCCTATTTCACCGCTATCATCAGACCCGAGCGATTTCGAAGCAATTACTCCAGGCCACTTTATAACAGGCAGTGCCTTACGCTCTCTTCCTGAAAGAGACGTATCAACAAAGGAAATAAACAATCTGCAATACTGGGCTCAGATAAGTGCTGTGAAACAACGCTTCTGGAAAAGGTGGTCTCATGACTACATAAACGAGCTTCAAGTTAGAAATAAGTGGACTAATTTAAATCCAAATGTTGCTGTTGGTGCATTGGTTCTAGTTCATGAGGACAATATTCCTCCCCAAAAATGGCTCATGGGAAGAATTGTGAACATAATTCCTGGTCGAGATGGACGTGTAAGAGTGGCTGATGTGAAAACTACAAAAGGAATTATACGTCGACCTATCCAAAAACTAGCTCTTCTTTTGTATTGAAAGTGTCCTTTCAATGGGGCCGGTATGTTCGGTCACCGTATTAGTTTACATACTGAAAATAATTTATATATACTTTTTCACTACTGAGCCACTGTATTTAAATGTTTCAAATTATGTTTTTCTCTGCTTGCGCTGGTCGCAAGTTCTGTAAAGACAAACTATGGATTAGTGTTATGTTTGTTGTTGTTGTCTTTGACTGAATTCGTCAAAAACAACCAACAGCAATTATACATGTACATATGTATGTAAAAAGTACATCGAGCTAGATTCACTCAATTTAGCGGTGTTTATCTACGTAAATATATTTGGTATATATATGCATACATGTGTACGTATGTATGCATAATTTTCAATTTCTTTTTGTCTCGCTGTTTGTTTTTGAGTTTTGAAATAATAAAGTATTGTATTTTTGGAGTTGACTGAAGCATCATCGCTGCCTTTTTACTTGATCGAGAGATTGACAGTAACGCTTGCCTTGTGATTTGCACTGTTCAAAGGAATTGATTTGCAGTGTGTGGTTCTTTAGTTCTATTTGAACAAATCCATATAGCTGCCGATTGGGAAAACACTCCTGACCGTACAAAGTAAGCTTTAGTCGGCTAAACCGACTTATATATACCACCGCTCTCAGAGAACATACATGCGGAAGTTATAACATGGTTCCAGCTTCCACATTTATAAAACAATTGTAAAAACATGATCAAACATGAAGTCATAGTGAATTCCATTCATAGAAGTTATAAAGGATTTCATATTACCTAGGATATAGACAATTGTGTGGGAGGATACGAGAAGGAGCGTGACTACACCGTAAATATTTTTTTGGTTTAAAGTGATTATAAAAACACTTTAAACTATCAAATTTCAAATGAGTTTGCCTAACCGTATGGAAACTATATCGGTTTTATTTTAACCAAGGTTTATGCCACTTTGTGTGGGAGGTACCAGAAGGGGTGTGGCAATATCGCCCATATTTCCTATGAATGCAACATATATAAAGGCATTGCCAAATATCAAATTTAATAGTATTCCGGTCATCAATGTAGAAGTTATAACAGCTTTAATTTTTCATTGGTTAGGGTAATTTGTGAGGGAGGTACTAAAAAGGGCGTGACAATAACCGCCTTAGTTTGTACGCTTAAATTAATTATAAAAACTTTATCAAATACCAAAATATAGCCGATTCCGAATATCCGTGTGGAAGTTACATTGGTTTTAATTTAACATATTAATATGGGTCTTTTGTGTAGGAGGTACCAGAAGGGGAGTCGAACTTAAACTAAGTTTGGGAAAAAATACTACCATGTGCAAAGTTTGACTCGATTCCTCAACTCCCTTCCAGAGTTATCGTGTACACCAACCAGCCAGACAGACGGACGGACAGACATAGCTCAAACACCTTAAAAAGTTGTGAAACGGATTTGGTCCAAACATACTTAGGGTCTTAAGTCACTCCTTCAATGCGTTACACTTTTTTATGTCCCAAATGATATATATACGCAATGATCGGGGGGCTATATCGTCTATCTCGACCGAACAGCAGCGGATAAATAATTGACAAATGTATTGAGAATTCAAGGAAAAATCTGGATGAATTGTGCTGGATTAGGCTCCTTGTGTTCCAAAAACAAAAATTTATTTATGTTTTATTCAAATTTATTTATTTTTTATTCAAATCCACATTTATTTTTTATTCATATCCACATATTTTTATTCAAATCCTCATTATTTTTAAAATGGTTTTGGCAAAAAGGATCTTGATTTCATTTTGCATCACGTTATTATTAGTGTGCGATATTTTTCTCGAGCGTAAATATATTTAAATACACATACGGATGTGGCTGATGCCAACCCTTTTTTTCTTCTTCTGAATGATGATTCCATAAAAAATTAAATAGCGACCGACTGCAAACTGGTATACGACGGGATACTGGAGACTGTATAGGCTGCAGTGAAAGACATGCGGACGAAAGCGAAGTACAAGTACGACAAGTTACGCAAACGGCAAGAAGTGATTATAAAATAGGGGAACATTTAATGGAATCTATAAATAAGACGATTTTTGCCAACTTACATGGCTTGGTGACTGCCTGCCAGTCTGATTTCCAGTTTGTAGTCTGTTGGCTGTGGCTGTGGCTGTGGCCGCCGCCTGGCTGCTTGACGGACTGAATGGATAAAAGAGATACGTTGCCAACTTAAATCAAGCCACATACGCACTTGACGCACTGCACTATCGTCGGTCGTCTCGGTGACATAAGACGGCAAATAGCGGCAGTGGCAGCAGCAGCAGCCAACTAGCAACCAGCCAGCGGCAACTCATCTCTCAGTTCAATGTGCGTTGGAATTGTTTCTGTTTTTTCCTCTTCTTCTTTCTTTTCTGCTCCAAGTTATTACATGCTCACAGTGCTGGCCATGCTGGGTTGCAGCATGTGTGTTGGTTGCTGTGTCTGTCTGATTCACTTGGCACAGGCTCTGGAACTGGCACTGTCCGCACCGAGCGAGCAGTTTGTCAACATTCCAGAACATTTTGTAATTTAACAGTTTAGCAGAAGATTACGAAAATAAACTGTCGCGTCGCGCAAATGTGAAATAACAACAGCAAAAAATAAAAAAAAACGAAAAACGCTTTGATGAAATACATTCCGTACGAAAATAGATTGATATGCAGTCTGATTTTGGATTTACAAAAACACAACCCCAACACTCTCAAACACACACACACAGTCGCTCACTCAGAGTCCGCGCGGCATTTTGCATTTGGTGGATTTATTGCTGCCGTCACTGCTGTAGTCGTGGACGGATGGATATCCATTGCTCGGCTAATGAATGGCTGGTGTCCATTGCTTTTGGGTAATTGTTACATTTGTTCTTGTTTTTCTATGTTTGTGTGTGTGGGGTGTGTCGGCGTTAATGGATGAAATCAAATGTTTGGAAATATCCACTTACACACGTACACAAATTCACATGCAAATCGATATATTTCTAATATGGGGCTAAGATACGTTAAACATTTTAATATTTTTATCGCTACAGACATTATTTTTTGCCATTCCATTGAATTGGGGTAATTTTGACTGAACTCTGCTTATCATAAGACTAAAGTCATTGTGGTTAAGATTTTAGCCATCTCAATCTATAGATGGATTTTCTATTGGAAATTGGGGAAATTCGTCCATACTTCGGGAAACTTATTCCAAATATTTAGAGTGCTTAAGTCAATTTTTTAAGATTGCTGTTCTGTATTTCTTTGACATTTGGAAAGTTGAAACCCCTCATAAACTGATTCCCGCTAATAGAGTCATGAATGAAATTCGGTCTATACATTCATCACTGACAGCGTAGATGTGGAAAAGAGAAAAGAGTTTTCAAAATACGTAACTTTAAGGTTGTGGTACTTATCACAATTTTGAAACAAAATATAATAATTTTCCTAATATGCACGTCTAAGTAAAGTGATTTATGTTGTTTTTATAGGGATGTGACACTATAGCCCATATTCGATGCGAATGTAACCACTATAAAAGCATTGCTAAATATAAAATTTCACAGTATTCCGATCATCCGTATAGATGTTATAACAGATTTTTTACGTAGACTGACAAAAGACTGACTTGATGGAGTTATAAAGGAAATTAGCACCGACATTTTGGAGTATTACACTTGGCCAAATTCAGTTTTTGGTTGAACAAACTTAAGACAAGTCTGTCCGACCACTGGGATCAGTAACATAAAATCAGTTGGGATACTCAAAAACTCCATCTTGTCAAAAAATAACTTGATGAAATTTTAGAGGAGATTAACACCGACATTTTGGTGTATTACCCTTGGCCAAATTCAGTTTTTGGTTGAACAAAGTCTATCCGACCACTGGGGGCAGTAACATAAAATCAGATGGGATACTTAAAAACTCCATCCTGTCAAAAGACTGACTTGATGGAGTTATAGAGGAGATCAACACCGACATTTTGGTGTATTACACATGGCCAAATTCAATTTTTGGTTGAACAAGCTAATGAAAAATCTGTCCGACCACTGGGGGCTGTAACATAAAATCACCTGGGATACGATTTGTGTGGTATGTACTGGAAGGGGCGTGGCAAAATACGCTATATATAGTACACTTAGAGTGATTATAAAAATATTATCAAATTCCAAAATATAGCTGATTTTGAATATCCGTGTGGAAGTTATATGGGTTGTAATTTAACATTGGAATGTTATCTATTTGTGTGGGAGGTACCAGAAGGGGCGTGGTAATTTCGTCCATCTGCGAACTTAAACTAAGTTTGGGAGAAATATTACCATGTGCAAAGTTTGAATCGAATCCTTAAGTCCTTTCGAGAGTAATCGTGTACACCAGCCAGCCAAACATCTTAAAAAGTCGTGAAACGGATTTGGTCCAAACATACATAGGGTCTTAAATGACTCCTTCAATGCGTTACACATTTCTTCTGTTCCAAATGATATATACCCTCCTACTCTGTAGAGTGAGTATATAATAATCATATTTTTGCAAAAATTGTTTTTTGCTGCCACGGAAACTTAAATCTAGTATTTATTTATTTTTTAATAGCAAACAAAACTAATGCATAAAGAATGCATATAAAAGAAGATCTACTCATAAATATTGAAGTTATGGGCCTCTTTGTAGGTGCAAAATATTTAAAAAAATATTATTTTATTTTTTATGTAAATAGCTCGAAAAACCCCTTACAGGTTTCATAACAGACTATTTGATGTTGCCTTATCATCTTAACGAAGAAAACAGTGCCTATTTATTTATTTTTTATGGCCTTTCTTATAGAAGTATGCACGTGGGTCACGTCGATCAATAGTTTATATATACGCCTTGTACATATCATTCTCTACATGGCCTTTTCCGCTCTAAGATCCTCTATCGCATCAGTTCAAAGATCATTCCAGATAAACCTCCTCCATTTCCTTCTAATGGAGTAGGAAGTGAAGGTTCTGTCCATACAAACGTTTTCCTTATTTGCTTTAAATACTTTGTAGCTTTTAGTTTATCACTAATATTTTTCTTCCTAATTTTTTCCAAAGTTCACTTTTGATCCTTCCAGACGGTACTCCGTCTGTACTTAGTTATATATACATGGTTAATCCACGTAAACAACTCATTTTGTATTGTAATATTAACGTGCCCTAAGGTAAGACCTATTGAAATGCAGTGGAACAGAGTGAAATCAAAAAGAAAATCTAGGTTCTTTCAACTCATCCCTTAAAATGCCATTTTGGAATTTCCAGCAATTTCTATCATTTATTCATTTATCAAGCAATTATACGAGAAAAAAAGCCTAATCTATCCTAAAATCCTGACATACTGTCCCACCAAACCAAACCGCACCGATTTGTAGATTCGTAAATCTCTATGTAAGTATGTCTGTATGTGTTTGTGCACTTTGAAATATTTTATGTTGTTAAATTGAAATTTTCTACGACTTTGATGTGACCATTATTCCAAATGGCGACATTTATTGAAATAATTCTAATATTTCATTAAAAATATGTGCTTTTTGCCATCATCATCGTCATCTGACATTACATTACAGTTACTCATACACAGATACGCATCAACACAGGCAGAGACACAAACACAGATACAACGAAATTGAATTCGAGCGAATTCAAACACAATAAAAATAAAAAATTTCAATTTATTTAATGATTTAAATTGTTCAAACTATACACAAACAAATGCACGCACATACACACCCTGCATATTGCCACTGATTCATTCATTCGTTCATTCATGCCATTCATTTGTTCCTTCAGTCATTTATTTCATATACAAAGTCGAGCGTGAGCACGAGGAGAGTGCGATGGATGAAGGAGGCGAGCGTTGGAGTGGCAGAGTGTAGAATGGGGCAAGTAAGCCAGTCAGCCATTCAGCCAGCAGCGGCATGTGACAGCAGAAAAAAGCGCAAGTAGAGGAAACAATTACGCTTATCTCCCCAGTTGACATCGATAGTTATGGCGTTGACGATAAATGTGACACTGGCAAGCGAACCCAGCATTTGTGTTCGTTCACTCATCAGCCAACCAAGTCGAATAGCGCTGAACGTGGCAGGAGCACATGTTCCTGGCATCGCAAGCGGATCGCTTCAGAGCGGGACGGGACGGGCTAGGACGGGTGTAGTAGGAGTACAAAGAAAGCAATAGAATAATGATGATGACGCTGATGCTGATGCCAATGCTGATTCTGTTATTGAAGCTGATGGCGGGCGATGGTGGAGCTGCTGCTGCCGCTGCTGTTGATGATGGTGATGCCTGAATACTCTTCACCGACACTATGCGCACAGCTATGAAGTCAGCTAGTAAATGCTGCTGCAAACGACAAGTACCAAAGAAAAATATTATTCGAGCTGGAAGGAAGGAAGGAAGGCAGAAGAAGTACTCACTCGTACAACAAAATACTCGTACATAATAATAATAAAAACGCGAATACCAGCCAAAATCGATTTAAGCACGCACAGTACACAATTCACACAACAGTTGGTGCTAGGAAGATGCGATGGTTTAGGTTTCGATCTCGCCATATGCAAAAATTGCGAAATGTTACTGTTTCCAATCGGAAGTGATGTAGTTGTCGGCGTTTTAACGCTCAAGCAGACACGTTATCAGTGTTGTAAACATCACTGATAACGTGTTTATAAGGGTTCATTCTAATTTATAAATTCGGATAATTATTAAAATTATGAAATTTCTTCAAATATACTTTAATTTTGGCCAAAAGTGTACATCTAATTTTTAAAAATATTTCTAAATAATTTCAATTGAATAATTTGTGATTTATGTGTTTGTATACCCTCCACCTCCAGGATGGGGATATACTAACTTTGTCATTGCGTTTGTAACACCTTGAAATATCGACCTGAGACCCTATAAAGTATATATATTCTTAATCGTCATAAAATTCTAAGACGATCTAACCATGTCCGTCCGTCCGTCTGACGTCAAAATTCGTACTTTTTGGGGTTAAAATGAAGAAAGGGGATAAAAATAGTACCAATCAAATGACCACAGCTAGAGTCATGAAATTCGGAGTATACATTCCTCTGACTGTGTAGACACGGAAAATAAACTGATTTTTCGAAATTCGTACTTTTTGGTGTCAAAATAGAAAAAGGGGATAAAAATAGTACCAACCAAATGACCGCAGCTAGAGTCATGAAATTCGAAATTCGAGTATACATTCCTTTGACTACGTAGACATGTAAAATAAGAGTTTTTTTCCAAATTCGTACTTTCAAGGAATACAATGGGTACGGAGGGATAAAAATAATAATGCTTGCGTAGACACTTAAAATAAACAGATTTTTCGAAATTCGTACTTTTTGGGGTTAAAATGAAAAGAGGGGATAAAAATGGTACCAATCAAATGACCGCAGCTAGAGTTATGCAATTCGGAGTATACATTCCTCTGACTGCATAGACACGCATAATAAAAAGTTTTTTTTTCAAATTCGTAATTTTTCTTTTACGGCAAAAATTGATTGAATCATGAAGTTAGGTTATTTTGCACTATGTACGTCTGATAATGGATTTTCAAAATTTTTACTTTTGGAATTAAAGTAGAATGGAAATACAACCAACTGTAGCACCCAATATTTATGGTATTTAAGCTTTTTGAAAATGTAAATATAAGAACATTTATTTTTTGAATTGACGTATTGGTAGCCTTGCCTTATAAGCGTTGTTTGAATTAATTAAAATTTTCACTATTTGTATTTGTTTTGGTTTGGCTATATTAAAAAATATATATTTGACTGTAATATTACTGCACTTCTACGAAAATCGACATCCTTTGTGGAATGCAATCCATGGTGGAGGGTATATAAACGCCGGTTATATTAACGCCGTTTTTACTTGTTTGTACTATACCCCTGAAGATGACCAACGGTGTTGGTCTATATATTAGGAAATAAAAAACAAGAAAATAATAAAATAGTAATTTGTGTTTTATTATTTGAAAAACTGACCTTAAGCCGAACAAAAGACAAAACGCAACACATCAAAAGGTCAACCATACATACCACTAACACAATATTTCTAAATTCTTAATATTTTATTTATTTCAAACCGTGTTTAAATGCTCAATGATGAGTTATACGAAAATCAGGTCAAGTTCTAATATATACATCAAGGTAAATTGTACAACTTTTTCAAAACTTTTTGCAAATCGAAGTTGACGCCAAAAAAAATAGAAATCGTTTTGCTTCATTTTTGTAACCCAAAAAAATGGCCTTGGCCTTATCTTTGTTTCCTATATGTATCCTATACTCGTCGGAATACTCCAAGTGATTTTTCCTCTTCTTCTAGATCTTTAATGTTTTAGCACTTAATGCTCTTATCCTTTTTATGGCAAAATTAATATGATTTTGAGAAATACTATCTGAAAATCCAATTCGACACAATACATATTGTACAATACGCACATTTATACTGAATAAACTTGTAGTTGCGAAATTAATCTTGCCATAAAATTAAATATATATTAATTTTTTCATCTGTATAGACAGACCCATTTTCTAATACCGCTCATTTTTTTTGCACAATAATACTGGATGTCCTCTCACAAAATTTCACGACTCTCGGTGTCATAGGAGTGAAGATATTTGATTTTTTAAGGGATGTACAACGTCATATTTTGCAATTCCGCCCATTTTAAAAATATAACCCATTGAATCTCTATTAAAACCATAAAGTCTCTAGAACATATTTTCAGATAATTATTTTAGTGTAGCATATTGATAGCAGATAAAATGTCAAGATTTTAGAATTTCCAAAAAAATGGTTGTGATTGCAGAAACGAGCTAACTAATTACACCCTGTGTCCTGGTACCCAAATGCGTTATATATAGATTTGCTTGTCCTTCTCCTTAGAAGATGAGAGACAGTTTTTGGTTGTTCTTGAATTTAAGGTAAAAACCTATATTTTATTATGAACAAATTCATAAAAATTTCCAAAAAATAAAAACTTTAATTTTATTTTAAATCATAAAGTAAAAAGAGTAGTCAAATTGTGGCTAATTTCTAAGGGTGGTCTGTTTTTTGTAAGAACCTCTTTAACTTTTTGTTTGTAAATTGGGATATCGATGGGTTCAAGAGATATTTGTGTATTAGATTGGGTCACGAAACAAAAATGTTGCGGTCTCCCCCCTAGACATGAAGATTGGTTTGTGTTTTCAAAGCGATAACTAACAAGTAAGAAGGCGTTAAGTTCGGCCGGGCCGAATCTTATATACCCTCCACCACGGAGTGCATTCCACAGTATTACTAGCAGATTGAAGGATGTCGACATAGAAGTACAGAACCATATTACGATAATTGTGATATGTTTATGCACATTACTATATTTGATTACTATTTCAAACTATAATGTATACTTATGCGCACTGTTTAAAATCTACTACTATAAATAAATACAAACATTTTCAGATACAGACAAAGTGACTGCATTATTTTGATAAGAAAAGTAAAAATTTTAAAGATATCCCCATTCGCCCCATTCTCCGCCAAAATGTTCAAATTTGGAAAAAAAAACCTTTTTGTTGCGAGTCTTCATAGTCAGAACACCGAATATATACACCGAATTTCATGATATCAACTTCAGCGGTTTGGAAGGTCCCATTTTTATCCCTCTTTTTCAGTTATATCCCTTAAAAGTTCGAATTTCGAAAAATCCCTCTATTTTACGTGTTTATGCAATTAGATGGAAGTACACACCGAATTTCATGATTCTAGCTGTTGTCGTATCATTGATACCATATTTTATCCATTTTTGCCCCATTTCGCCTGCTAAAACATTTATCTTCTTTGTGGTGCTTCCAAGCTACAAGAGGAATGTCCGCAACAAATTTCAAATGTATGAAAATCAGAAATTTAATTAATAAGCCAAAACTACCAATATTTTTATACTATGTATATATATATAATGGAAATAATACTTCGATTCATAAAGTAAATATAAGGCAGCAATCATAAATACCCTAAATATTGGGGGATAGAGAGTGTATTGTCAGCTGCAGTCCTTTGGTTGGTTGTATTTCCATCTATTTCAAATTGAAAAGTATGCATTTTGAAAATACCTTATCTCTCACGTACGCAGTATAAGACAACTTCATGATTCTACAATTTTTGTCGTAAAAGAAACAAAATAAAGTACGAAGTTGGAAAAAAACATTTTACGTGCACTCAGAGGAATATATATACCCAATTCCATGATACTATCTGCGGCCATTTTGTTGGTACCATTTTTATCGTTTTTCGCATTTTATTCCTTAAAATTACGACTTTCGAAAATTTCATCATTCTAGCTGTAGCCTTTTAGTTGGTACCATTTTTATCCCTCTGCTCCCATGGAATCCCTTGAAAGTACGAATTTGGAATTTGTTTGGTACAATTTTTATCCCCTTTTTCCATTTTACACCTTACAAGTACGAATTTCGAAAATTTCCTTTATTTTAAGTGTGTACGCAATCAGAGGAATATATACACCGAATTTCATTATTATAGGTGCAGGCGTTTGGTTGGTACTATTTTTATCCCTCTATCCCCATTTAACCCCTTAAAAGTACAAATTTAGAAAAAATACTTGTATATTATGTATCTACTCCTAGCTCATTTCGTTCGGCAGCTATCGTGCTTTCAACAGACAGACAGGCGGACATGGCTATATCGTCTTATAATTTTACAGCGACCCAGAATATATATACTTTATGGGGTCTCCGATGAATATTTTAAGGTGTTACAAACGGAATGACAAAGTGAATATACCCCATCCTGGAGGTGGAGGCTATAAAAACGCATATTTCTTCGAAGAAATGTGAAAGGTGTTATGAAAAATAAATAGAAGGAATCTGTACCTTTCGATCGGATGAAAAATAACGTTACTGACTCCATTATTGCAAAAATAGTTTAATAAAATGGTGTTTTTTCGGAGCAAAAATTTACAAAAATATGCGCTACGTCAATTTCAATTTATTTTTTACAACGTATTTCAACAAAACACGAAAAATTGTTCAGTTGTCACTATAAAAATGGAGAAAAAATATATGTAAACATCCAATAAGTTAATCCAAGACAATTATTTGTATTTAAAGTCTATTAAAGTCTATTAGAAAAATTAAAATTTGTAGGATTGTTTTCAGAAGCATGATTAAACAATCCAAAATTTATTGCCGTGGAAATAACTTTTCGATTTGTATGAACGAAATGTATACATTTGACTACATAAAACTTTGTAAAGGATAAATTTCAGTTTTACTTTCAGCTGGTGTCTGGTTAACATTTGCTCATAGAACCACCCTTCAATATCCCATTTAATGAAATCACATTGACGTATCTTTCGAGGTCGACCTGTACGAGTTTTTGATATAGGAATAAACTTTATTTTTACGTTTGCACCAGTTCTATTTAAGTGTCAATGCTGATGTTAGCTGATACATAGTTGTGCCCGTGCTCGCAGTTGTATTGTAGTGCAGCTGAATGTAGATCTGCTGTTGGAGCTGGCAGGAACCAGCGATGTTGTTATAGCTGACTGCGATGGGGGACTTGCAAACCGAAACGAACCAAACGCTCTTAACCTTAAACTCACAAATACAAACCAACACACACACACAAACACACGGACACTGACACACAATGACAGCCACAGCAGAAGTGTATAGAAATATCATTATTATTTTCCACTGAAACTATCTTAATAGGAAGTGCTTCGGGGGGTAGTATTTATTCTGTTGTTGTGGTTGCTCCACTGGCGTGTGGAGCGATGTGAGTGGGGTGGATGGCATTGCTGCCGCTGTTAAAGGTATTCCCAGTTCGCGTTTTTTAAGGATCTTTAAGGAGCTGATGTTTATAAAAAGGTTTCCGATGCTTTCGCATCTTTCTTGCATCGTCTTTCAATTTCGACACACATACACACAGAGAATATTCACTTCCGTTTTCTTAAGTTATTGAATAGAAAATTGCATTTTCTCAGGGAATGAGCGAAAAAGAAATAGCAACAACAACGCCAGCTACAGCTACAACAAAGTATAATCTATAGACGACGGGAGAATGAAGCAACTGCGAAAGGAAAAAATAACTTTTATTTTTCCATTTGGTTGAGGTGGAAAAGTTTAACGAAAATTGGAAATAACCCCATATTCGCCAACAAAAAAAAAACACAAAAATAATAAAACCCAGTCACACTGGAATTCACAGGCACACATAGCCAGGCAGACAGACAGGCAATAACCGATACATGCGATGGTCTCGCTCAAACAAACGGAACCGGAGACTGAACAGCGTGCAAAGTGAAACGGAATATGTTTCAATATTTCTCGAGCAGTTAACAGGAAATTTTTATTTGCAAATTGTAAATAAAAAACACAGAGAAAATTGTTTCCACTGCATGAATGCGCGATTGATTCATTTTGCTACTCCAACTGAAAAGGCTTTGGAAACCAGGAAGGTATCTAAACCAAAAATGTTCAAGTCAAAAGATAACACTTGTCGCTTTTAAAACTAAACTTACACGTGCACAATGGGATTATTGGCTTTTTCAAAAAACAAATGCAAAACTATGAAATTTTGAACACAAAAAGGGAGAACAAGTAAAAGTTGGTCATGGAGAGTATTCAAAATTATTATCGGCAGGATAATACTATTTTCAAGACCACGCCTTTCTTCAGAAAGGCAAAGTATGAAATTCCAATTTCTTTCGGGCTTACAATGAAATGTATAACCTAATTTAACGATTCCAGCTACAGCCGTTTGATTGGTTTTGCGCGTCATAGGATTGTGCATCGTTGTGTGTATCGTTATTCTAACTGCAGTCATTTGGTCGGTACTAATTAACCCTTTTTCACATTAAAAGTCGAAATTCGGACAAATCATTTTATTTTGCGAATTTCATTATTCTAGCTGCAGTCGTTTTTTTGTTACATCAATTGAAGGAATATACACACCGAATTTCGTGTTTCTAGCTGTTGTTGTTTTATAGATAGTATTTTTATCCCTTTTTGTCCCATTTCAGGCCCTACAAATAAAAATCGCTTTATGGTGCGCGGTAATGCTATGGGGGATGCGAATTCCAAATATCAGTAAAATATAAGCAGACATATTCAAAAAAAACATGCTGAAATACTTTTAATATTAGGGATTATTAGGGATATTATCTGTCCTTATCTGTGGATCGATTTCGCCCATTTGCAATCCCAACCGATCTACAACTATAAGGCGTGGACGTGTCTTTCGTTTTGATGCTAGCGTGCTTTCAATACACGGATGGATGGACAGACATGACTAGATCGTCTTGGAATTTTATGGCGATCAAACATATGTATATGTACGTTATAGGGTCTCATGTCGATATTTCCAGGAGATACAAACGAAAAGACAAACTAAGTATGTCCCCATCCTGGAGGTGGAGGTTATAAAAGTAAAGAGGTTGTGACTACGATTTATGATAGAGGGTAAGGATATACGTGTATTGGCGTTTGAAAGGTTTACGTTAGTGAATGGTAATCAAGGGCGATATTCGTTTCTCAATTCTCCGATCAACTAGTTTTCAATCCGATTCTTAGAATCGAAGAATTGGAACTGATAATCGATTCTTAATCGGAATTGACTGAAATGTTGATCCATATACATATGTGATATTCTTTGCAAGACGGAAATGAAAAATGTTCTCAAGGGGCTTATGCGCCGTTTTCGAGCAACGTGGAAGCCGTAAGTGATAGAGAGAGACTACTTTTGACTTATTTAAGATATTTTGACGCGAGGAGATACGTTTGAGATACATTTTCTTGGGGATTTATAAAAATTAAATTAATTCAATAAAATATTTTTTTCTTGACAACAAAAAATTAAAAGAGTAATATATTTTGTTTTTTTATGAAGTAAGTAATTACTGATTTCAAGTCACAAAAGTATATTTTAAAAATTTGGTTTCATTAAAAAACATTTAAAAATTACATCAAAACAGTTTCATTGATGCCAAGAAATATTTCATACATGCAATGAAATGTTTCATTACCGTAATGAAATATTCTATTAACAATATTTTTAATGATTTTTTGTATCATTAATACAACGAAATGGTTTTCATTGATGCAATGAAATCTTTTTTTGTATAAATCGAGGCAAAAATTTATAATATTATGATAATATTTGGCTGGATTATAATGTAGAGGATTAAATATGTTATTACAACACTTGTTTAGCAGATTATATTCAGTTTTGTTTACTTTTCCCGTCACAAACAAAATAATGAAACTCTTTCATAACCCTAATGTAACATTTCATTAACAGAATGAACTGATTTCATTAATGTGTTATAATTGTTTAGTGTATCTATTTTTGGGTGGCTTACAGAAAATAAGATATAATTCCCATTCATTTTATAGTTCACTTAGCTTAAGTATTCTGGTTTCTGTGCCAAATAATTGCTGCAAACTATAAGTAGATGGTCCACAGCTAAATACGCAATATTAAGGGTAATTTTAGTATTAATTATTTTTGATGCAGCAATGAAATATTTGCATTATATCAACGAATCAATGAAACTATTAGCCCGTACAAAATTGAAGTTAATAAGAAACTATTTCAGTACTACAACGACAAAAAATCATTAATGAACATTTCGTTCATGAAAAGTGTATTGACTTAACCTGCTTAATTAACATAATGACAATGTTTCATTGTATTAATGACACTTTACATTAATCTAACACTTATGAAACATTGTTCATTGATTGTTAATTTAATGAAACATTTTACGTTGTATTAATGAAGCTCCAAAAACAATGACAGATTTCATTCATGCAACGTAAGATTTCATTAGGGGAATGAAGCATTTTCTTTCAGTGTATATTTCGAGGAATTCGACCAAGTTTCAAAATTACTTAATTTTGGCGACGACGAATGTGGCACAAATGTATCAAAATTTTGTCGAAGACCTTGATTTTAAAATATAAATGATTTCCAAATGTTCGCGAAATATTGCATGGTGGTAGATATTGATAAAAAATTGACTGAAATAATTCACCAAATTATCAATATCAATTATCGATATGCCAACATACTCTACGCAATATATTGTGTATTTTTTCAAAATGGCATTTGTAGAGCTGTTTGATACATATCGAGCTTCTATCTTTGAACCCTCAATTTATTTCTAATAATTACACATTGAACTTTGTTCAATTCCTTTTTTTAATTATAATTCACAACTTAACATTTTCTAAAATTTTGAAATTGACTGTTACAAACTTAATACAGTTAGTAGTTCAATTCCGAATCTAGAATCGATTCTCGATTAGAATCGGAATAAATTTACAAGTCACTGTGTAAGATATATACAGGAAATTTTGTGTTTCTTACATTTTAAGTATAAGATGTGTGTAATATGAATACAATTCCTGATTATTAAACTATAGGCCTGTTCGATTGGGATTACTAGCTTATTTTTGTATGGAATTTTCTCGCTTAACTAGAAAGTAGCTTACTACTCTCATAATGTTGCTGCCAGATTTTTCTTGTTGATTAATTTAAGAAGAAAAGAAAAACAATGGATACAAATGTTGCCACCTTATCAAGTCTTTTAATTGCAAGTGATCGAGAAGAACAAAACAATAATAATAATAATACAAAAATAAATATTTTTTATTATTGTAGTAATAAATAAAAAAAAATAGGTTAAACATGACATATTAAAAATTAGACGAATGTTTTTGTCAAAATATTTTATAGATTTTTTTTTATTTTACAAATATTTTATACTAAACTAATCGTCAGAATTATAGGCGTCATAAAATTGGACATTTAAGTCGCAGACACAAGTGACTTACACCTACACTAGATTCAAAATTAAACCAGTAAGGAAAGGCTAAAGTCGGGCGGGGCCGACTCTATGATCACTTTCAATCCGAATACAATTCAATTCGGTGAAAAAGTGAAAACGGGAAGGTTTTTTGTATCCTGTAAATGTATGTGTTTGACAAAAAATTTTATATCGGAAAGGACATTTGTATATATTGAAACCTGGAACGAAATAGGTGAAATATAAAATGTATAGTTTGGCCAAAATCGGTTAAACTTATGGGAGCAACATTTGAATTTGGGCTATATTTAAATCTGAACCGATCTTACCAACTTTCACCATAGTTTTGTTTAGTTAGATTATAAGATGTTGTGCGAAATTTAAAGACAATCGAGCACAATATGTGGCTTTGAAAGCGGCAAAAGTCAAATCGGGAACGACATTTGTATGGGGGCTATATCTAAATCTGAACCGATTTGACCTATTTTCACCATAGATGTTCTTACTTTAAATATCGGGTGATTTTTTAAGAGCTTGATAACTTTTTTTTAAAAAAAAAACGCATAAAATTTGCAAAATCTCATCGGTTCTTTATTTGAAACGTTAGATTGGTCCATGACATTTACTTTTTGAAGATAATTTCATTTAAATGTTGACCGCGGCTGCGTCTTAGGTGGTCCATTCGGAAAGTCCAATTTTGGGCAACTTTTTCGAGCATTTCGGCCGGAATAGCCCGAATTTCTTCGGAAATGTTGTCTTCCAAAGCTGGAATAGTTGCTGGCTTATTTCTGTAGACTTTAGACTTGACGTAGCCCCACAAAAAATAGTCTAAAGGCGTCAAATCGCATGATCTTGGTGGCCAACTTACCGGTCCATTTCTTGAGATGAATTGTTCTCCGAAGTTTTCCCTCAAAATGGCCATAGAATCGCGAGCTGTGTGGCATGTAGCGCCATCTTGTTGAAACCACATGTCAACCAAGTTCAGTTCTTCCATTTTTGGCAACAAAAAGTTTGTTAGCATCGAACGATAGCGATCGCCATTCACCGTAACGTTGCGTCCAACAGCATCTTTGAAAAAATACGGTCCAATGATTCCACCAGCGTACAAACCACACCAAACAGTGCATTTTTCGGGATGCATGGGCAGTTCTTGAACGGCTTCTGGTTGCTCTTCACTCCAAATGCGGCAATTTTGTTTATTTACGTAGCCATTCAACCAGAAATGAGCCTCATCGCTGAACAAAATTTGTCGATAAAAAAGCGGATTTTCTGCCAACTTTTCTAGGGCCCATTCACTGAAAATTCGACGTTGTGGCAGATCGTTTGGCTTCAGTTCTTGCACGAGCTGTATTTTATACGGTTTTACACCAAGATCTTTGCGTAAAATCTTCCATGTGGTCGAATAACACAAACCCAATTGCTGCGAACGGCGACGAATCGACATTTTACGGTCTTCAGCAACACTCTCAGAAACAGACGCAATATTCTCTTCTGTACGCACTGTACGCATTCGTGTGGTTGGTTTAATGTCCAATAAAGTAAACTGAGTGCGAAACTTGGTCACAATCGCATTAATTGTTTGCTCACTTGGTCGATTATGTAGACCATAAATCGGACGTAAAGCGCGAAACACATTTCGAACCGAACACTGATTTTGGTAATAAAATTCAATGATTTGCAAGCGTTGCTCGTTAGTAAGTATATTCATGATGAAATGTCAAAGCATACTGAGCATCTTTCTCTTTGACACCATGTCTGAAATCCCACGTGATCTGTCAAATACTAATGCATGAAAATCCCAACCTCAAAAAAATCACTCTTTATAAGATGTTTTGCCAAATCTGAAGACAATCGATACTATATGTGGTTTCTAGAGCGGAAAAAGTCAAATCGGGAGCGAAATTTGTATGGGAGCTATATATAAATCTGAACCGATCTGACCGATATTCATATTGGAAAAAAATTCGGCCCGAAGATGCCACCAGTCAATAAACCGCACCAAACAGTGGGTGCATTGGTTTTTCGACAATCACTCTTGGATTATCATTCACCCAAACGCGGAAATTCTGCTTATTGACAAATCCACTGAGATGAAAATGTACCTCATCACTGAAGATGATTTTCTTCGAAAATTGATCATCCCATGTTGCCATTTCGTGACCTGAATAACTTTAACGCGTTGCTCGATTGTGTATCTTTCCATGGTTCAAATTGAGTTAGTCTGAAATTGAGAAATGTCAAATGAAATTCAGAAAAAACACTTGACGTTTATGTGTGGTTCACACTCAACATCGGTCCTTACAATTTAACCACCCTTTGAAATATATCTAAAATTTCCAATTTATATAATAAATCTAAATTAATGCTCA